>MTQE01001426.1:80273-136222 GCA_014337955.1 Aspidoscelis marmoratus | reverse complement strand
GGGGGGGGCAGGATTCTGCATTTCATAGTAAAGAAAACCATATGACAATTCAAAATTAAAACATAAAAAGTGTTCAGTTTTAACTACAGATACACAGAAGGTTAGAACTGCAAAATCAATAACACATAAGGCAAGAAGAAAATGAAACAGTGCATCATCCTCTCCAGTATAATGATTCCAGGGTCACAGGCCCAGGCTAAGAGCCCCAGGCTAAGAGCCTTGGAGCAAAAGCCCTTAGACTGTCACCTTTCAGCTCATGCCAAAGGTCCCTGCCCTTGATTCAAGCAGATGTTGTATCCTGTGAAGTGCTTCTTATCTGATAAGATCCCTAGTGGACCATTTGTTTTCTTTGGAGGCGGTGGAATTGAGAAAACAGCCTTGGACTGAAAGTCGAAGAGCTGTTTGGGGAAACTGTGGCTGCTGTGATTTTGTTCCTTCATTCTTGTTGTAAAATTGCTCCGCTGCCTGCAATGAGCTGAACAGTTAACCGATTGCCTGCTCCAGAGCGAGCGTACAACGGGAGTGGCATGGAGCCCTGGCAAAGACAGCAAGGTGACTCACCATACCCTGTTGAATGGCGCTGGAAACAGGCAGAAATATGAACCAACCTCAAGCTCAGCTGCCTACCAGACTGGATGTGCCCAGACCGCTCCTTCGGTTACCAGGCCCAGGCAAAAAAGAGTTTAATTCAGTGTTAACTACACTCTGGGCCAAAGATAAAAGGCAGAGCCAGGCACACAAGGTCTGTGAACGCCCCTGAGTATTCCTAGCTCCCTGTGCTTTTGAGACACACTTTTAATTCTCTGGCAAACACGCTCAGCCTGCCATGTCTGTCCTAAGACAGGATTTGGGCTGTAAAACTCTATCTCATGCCATGAAAGATACAATTCTATTCGGTTGCTCAGTCGTTAAGCAGGCCAAGCCCTTCTGTCCCCTACGGCCATCACGTCCTTCTTTCATCTCCCGTCTTTCCCAGCATCAGGCCCTTCTGCCTTCTTGGTCTTTTCCTTTGGGGTGTTTTTTGGTGCTGCCTCCAACACAGCGTGGCAAACCTCTGCCCGTGGTTCCTCGGGCATTCTGTCAGTTCTACCAGACCAAATTCCTTAAGGCTATTCCTCAGTTCCATGGCCTATTCGTGAGGCATAAGGTGTCTCTGAGGTACCTCAGGGGAGCCTCGGAGGTGGGAATGTCCACACACCAGGCTGCCCCTCCCCCTCCCCTGAACATTCCGTGCTAGAAAAGGTGGATTAGAGAAGGCCTGGGAACACGAGGGCCACACACCAGCAATGTGCACAGATGTGTTTTTTGCATTCAGTTCCTATCAAATCAAATGCAAAAAAAATTGTATTCGTTCAAATAGATCCTTCAATAGGCAGGATTTGGATTCTATACAAATTTTCGATGTGAATGTTTGATGAATCCACTGTGTATCCCCCATGTATCCACTACATATCTGATCTGAACATGTCAAATCTGCCCTGAATCCACTTTGAATTCTCTCTGAATCCACTTCAGATCCACCCTGGCTCTGTTGCAAATGTGACTGGGCCAGCCACTTTCCCACCTCCCCAGGTTCACGAGTGTAACAAATATTCGTACAAAAGTTCCAAAGCATTCAATTTGAATTCGAATGTCCAAATTCGGCTGAATTCATACAAATTTCAAATGTTACAAATATTTGGGCACATCCCTACTGCACACCAGATGTGATTAGACATAGCCAAAAAAAAAAAAAAAGCATCTCTCAGGAGGCTTACAGCTGGGGTCCCCAACCGCTGGTCCACGGACCGGCACTGGGCCATGGGGGGGAGGGGGTTTGCCGGTCTGCAGCATGGCCACAACAAGCTGCCACGCCATGCCCATGCCACGGCACGCTAAGCCACACACACATCCACGGCCACGCCACACCCCAGAAAAGGAAGCTGGCCCCTGGTTCAAAAAGGGTTTGGGATTCCTGGCTTAGAGAAGGCCTTGAGGAAGGATTATTCTCGCACCAGTCTGCCCCTCCCCCTCTACTGAACATTCTGAGCCAGAAAAGGTGGATTGGAGGTGACCTGGGGATACAAGGGACACACAGGACCGTCTCTGAGGCACCGTTTGTCATGTCTGAATGCAGCCTTTTAGCAGTGAGACCTTCCTACAGTGGTCAGCTGTCTTTGCAGGTCTGGGAGCTGACAGAGACATCTTGAAAAGGAAATTCCGTGAAGGTAAAATACTCAATGCACATAAGAGAAACCTCCTCTGGGGGTAGCTCCAAGAAGGAGCAGGAAGCGTTGCAGATGCCTGTCAGTCAAGTGCATTGTACCAGAAAGGTCTCCTTCACGTTACCATGGCGGGCTGACAGGTCCCAACTGATTCATATAGCTGCTGCATCCATTAAAAGAAGCATCACACTCGACAATGAACGGCACACATGGTAAATTGAGGGTTTCCATCAGCATGTAAATCTCAGTATCATCTCCATAAACAAGGCAGGGAAATATTGACTCAGGATAGTCTCCTGCTCCTCCTTTTCATTTCCCCAAAGCTGAAAGCAACCTTGGTTCCCTGGTATAGATCAGGAGTCCTTAAACATTGTGGGCCTGTCAGCTTCTGAGAAGGCGTTATAAGGCAACTGGAGTGAGTCATAGGAGAAAAAAACAGAAAATCTAGATCAAAAACAGGCTCTTGTGTGTTACATCTGGAAAGGAAATGAATGATTTTCAGTCTGGGAGTATAGGGAAGTTTTTAAACTTCACAAAAAGACTAGAAGGTGATATGTTTGGAGTAGAGAAAGTGGTTGAACATAAGAGAATAAGAGGAGCCCTGCTGGATGAGGCCACAGCCCATCTTGTCCAGGAACATGATTCACACAGCAGCCCCCCAATTGCTTTTGAGCATCTCAAGGTGAAGACAAGAGAAAAACTTTCACCTGCTCTCAACTCCTTGCAAATGGCTTTTGGAGGCCTCCAGCCTGTCTCCACAGCCTGGAGGATGTACCTGGGCATCCATTCTAGAACCCATGACACACCTGTCCTCCATGAATTTGTCTACAAGGACATAAGGGGCATCTAGAACACTCCTGTAAGCCCCAGACAGTGTGCAAATGCCACATGGGGGTAGCACAGGGCAGCTGCAAACAGCATAGCAACAGTCCAGTGTGCAGGGTCATTGCTATGGTGATGTGGATGGTCTAGGACAGAACCATCCACACTTTGAGGGGCCCCCAGACCCTCAAATTGATGTCTATAGCATCAATTTTAAGGACAGTGCCAGTACTTAAATCAGTAGTTCTCAACCTTTCTAATGCTGCGACCCTTTAATACCGTTCCTCATGTTGTGGTGACCCCCAACCTAACCCTAACCCTAACCCCCAGCCATAAAATTATTTTCGTTGCTACTTTATAATGACCCCTGTGAAAGAGTAGATCGACCCCCAAAGGGGTCCCGACCCACAGGTTGAGAACCACTGACTTAAATGAAGTTACCTGCTGTGAAATACTTGGACTCAGGACCCTCCCATAACTCTCTTGCCTTGGCAGGACTCAGCTTCAGATCATCATCATTATTATTGTGACTCTAACAACTTCATGATATTCGGCCTGAAAAAAAACCTAAAAAACAAATAGGGAAATATCCCTGGATTCATATGTTGGCTTCAACATAGTTCTGCTTCCAGAATTTAATTCTCACTTACAGATGTGCTTGTATTTTTAGATCACCTCAACCATACAAAATCCCAATGCAAAGTACGTCCTTGAAGGAGAAGGTGCTGGGACATTGTTCAGGGTTGATGAGCGCACAGGAGATGTTGCTGCTAATGAGAGACTGGATCGAGAAAAGAAAGACAGATATCAACTCACCGCCCACATTCTTGACCGCACCTCCGGTTTGCCCTTAGAATCAGCATCCAAGTTCTACATCATTGTCTATGACATCAATGATAATGCCCCAATATTTGTGCAAAAAGTGTTTAATGGATCTGTCCAAGAAATGTCACGAGTAGGTGAGTCTTTTAAGAACAGATACAAAAGCCCAGTGTGTTAACGTACATGATTACAGTAAGAAAGCAAATCAGCATTTCGGTGGGCTCCTTCCGATCCTGGCACCTCCCACGTAGGGTCTGTGGGTACAAAAGGACCTGCCAAACTCTCTGCCACACCAGCAGAACAGCCTGTGTGTGCTGAATCAAAGTGGGCATCTATTTTGTACTTCCCACAGATAGACCAAATGTGGGCTACATCCGTTCTAACACTCCTTAGCACATACTTGCTCTTTTAAAGCCCACTCAATGCAAACGCCTCTGCCTGTAGTTGATCCTGATCTAGCTAATCCAGATTATTTGAGATAAGCACAGGAAGGGCCTTGGGCAACACTGTGCAAGAAAGCCTGCACAGTGTGGAAAGGTCCTAGAAGCCCAGTGCCCTAATCATCAGTAAATAGATTCTCAAGATATTTTCAGTCCAGTCACTGTATCGCACCTGAGGATCCTTCATAGGAAAGTTGTAAGGATTAAAAGTGGAGTTGCAAAGAAGGCAAACAATGCCTTGGAATGCATGGAATAAAAAGAAGGATGTGGGCATACAAAATAGAAAATCAATTAAATAAGGAAGTTTTTATCTCCCTCCCTTCCAGGAACATCAGTCACCACCGTAACAGCTGTAGATGCTGATGACCCTACTGTCCATGGTCACGCTGATGTTTCCTACAAAGTCATTCAGGGGAACGAGTATTTCACAATAGATAACTCTGGTGAGTCTGGAATAAAGATGGTGGCAGGTTCCTGAATCGTTTCTAAATCCAGTGTGTATTGTCTAAGAATGTCCACTTTTATTAGGCGTTATCATTTCCATTAAATTACACGACAGTTCTTTCTTTCTTTCTTTCTTTCTTTCTTTATGTCGCCCACTTTGAAGCAGGTTTGGGCCTGGTCAAAACAGGTAAGACTCATACAAAATGCTAATATTTCCTTTTGCTTTCCATAATTGGAAGCCCTGTCCAAGGAGGAGGAGAACCTGCCATCCTTCCAGGGCTGGTGGTCTAGTGGTGGCAGCCTAGCCCACTCTGCCCTCTAGTTGCCTCTCTAGCCCGGAAGGGCACTGATATCTCGGAGGAGGTGATGCTTTGTGGGACTGGCGCCTTTGGTCAGCTGCTCTGGACTCTGCTTGGCCTCAGCTGCCTCAATTCTGTGTGTGTGTGTTTTGGCTTAGTTTGCAATGTTTTGTCTGATGCGCAATTTTTATACTGCATTTTTATTATAATATTTTGATTATTACTTTGCATTGTATATTTTCTGTTTGTTGTAAACCACCATGGGCAAATTTTCTTTTGGAAAGGCAGTATGCAAATAAAATGGAAATGAAATGGAAAGGGGAAAACATGACTGGGAGAAGACAGAAGCCATTAAAGCATTTTTAAACTATTAAGAGGTGACCTAAGTGAGCGATACCAGCGTCAGCTCTGTAGACTTATTTTAAAGTATGCTGAATAAAGATGGTACAAATAAATCTAGTAAGAAAAGTCTAGAGACATCACCAAAGAGAAAAAAATGCATTATTTCTTTTTGTTATTATTCATAGGAACCATATACACAGCTAGAGCTGATTTAGACAGAGAGAAAAAAGCCACCTATACGATTCTAGTGACGGCAATGGACGGTTTAGGGCTGCACTCCAGAGAATCGGGCACTGCGACAGTTCGTATTTCACTGATTGACATAAATGACAACTTTCCAGTGTTCAAAAAAAGTAAGTGTCTTGAAATCACCAAATGGCAGAATTAGAAAGCCTAACAGTGCATGGAATGGAATTTGACTGACGGCAGTGCGGTGTGCTGTTTAAGACTTTTATCCAAGTTCAGTCCCATACAGAGGCAGGGTCAAGCCATTCATGACCAGTTCACCACCAGTCTGAGGGACTCATTGGGAGTGTCTTGAAAAAAGCCCTATTTAAAGGGCAAGATGTCCAAATCAAACCATCAATTCAACTGAGCGACCCTTGTTTGAGCTAAACCATTCCATCTCCTTTCGAGTGAGGGATGGTTCACTCTGGACTGAACTGATTCAAACCGGCTAGTTTGCTTTGAACTGAATTTTCACATCTCTAATTTAGTTCCCTAACGAATGCTATAAAGTATTGTCATATGGTACCCAGACCAGGGAACATGTATCCTTAATAGGTGTACGAAAGAGAAAATTCAGCATATGTAACTGGCAATCATGGAACATCTGCTGAAATTCCTTCTTCAAAATTATCAAAAATTTCAGAGCCCTAACCTGGATTCCATATGGCAACTCCAATACTACATTAACCTACCACTTTCTCAATTTCAAAACCACTTACTAAGTACATGAATCCAATCATTCTAGGGACAGAATAGCACATGAAGGGATCTTGGTTCCTTACTTCCTTTTTACAAGTTTATTGTTCTGAAAAACAATTATGATAACTGAATCAACCATAAAGCTTTATTGGGGTAATGTAAATTATGGAGAGATTTGGTCCATTTAATTTCACACTCCTTCATTGAAGCCTTTGCCTTTCCATGAAAAGCACATATATCATTATCAAAACAAGCAGACAAAAGATCCAAGTGCCACCACTTTCTACTTCAAGATGTGATCTGAGAAGTATTACATGAAAGTCCCTAAGAAGCATAAGGTAAATCAGAAATTTAGGGAGAAATTGTTTCCCCCACAGTGAGCCAGCTGAATCGATCCTCACATGTCTGTATTCTCATGCCTTCTATCTAGCAGACACTTTTCTTCTCGTGCCAGTTACAAATATGAAGGTTGAAGGTATTCAACCCATTCAGCATCACTCACTCATTCACGAAAGGCCAAGAAAAACAGGAAGAAAAGCAGAACTGTGCCTTCATTCATGCTTTTTAGTGAGAGCAAATAAAAACAAGCGTGTGCAATACTTCTTTGCACAAAAATACCTATTTTCATGTGATGTTGCCTTTCCACTTAATTTTGTTTGCTTCCTTTGTAGATAACTTCAGCTTTGAGGTCCCTGAAAATATCAGGGAGGTTGATGAAGTCGGTCGATTGGAAGTTGAAGACTTTGATGAACCACCAAACAGAAACACTAAGTTCAGCATTGTCCATGGAGCTTATCATGATACTTTCAGCATAGAACCAAGACCTATCACAAATGAAGGAATAATTAGAGCAAGAAAGGTATAAAGATCATTTCCCGTTCACTGTTAACCTCAGTGGTAGGAGGGCCTTTTGGCATCATCCTGGTGGGTGGAGCCAAAGGTAAAACCTGCTTGTAATTTTATTTGTTGGTTGATTTATTGATTTGCGGAGTTGGTTAAGTGAACTGCCTAATAACTAAAGTTCTTGGGGTGGGTAGGAGGCTCACATAACAATTAAAATATGTTATAAAACTTAGCAGTGATTTATAGAAGTAGAAACAGCAGACTCTAAACTGATGGCTGTTTATCTAGGCTTTTGACAGCAATAAACTTCATGAGTTTTCAGTTTGCCACCTTTGTTTGCCCTTGAACAGACCCTAAGGGCACACAGGAGTTAACTAGTCCAGTTTCATTACAGAGATGAATTGACTGATGATGTCTGTATCCTAGCTTTCACAAAGTGAAAACTTTTTTTATCATCCTGGGCCTTTTAGATAGGCTGTATCATCCATTTTCATGTATGGTATATTCATATTAATTTCATATTCTTTGGCACACTCTTGCACAAGGTTGTTTCTATCCTCATGCACTAAGGATGAGCGTACTTCACACTATAGTGAGAATAGTCTGGAACAATGGGTAGTTATTAATGGAGTGTTAAATAATTATGCACTGAAGAATGCAATTATGCTACTACGTTCCATGTGTGTTCCAATACATGCAACCAGAAATCTAAACAGAGTTGCTACCATAGATGAAAAGATTGTTGTGGCTATTTCTATTTAGGCACTGGACTTTGAAAAAACCAGTAGCTACACTTTTGACGTTGAAGCAACTGATGGTGCCATTTCCCTTCCTTATTCAAAAACCAAAGGATCCAAGAGCATTGCAAGAGTAGTCATCAAAGTCCTTGATGTGGATGAACCACCTGTCTTTACCCAAAATTCATACATGTTTCAAGTACAAGAAGAGAGTAACTCCAAGATGCCAATTGGTTCTGTCTCTGCAAATGATCCTGACAAAGAGAAAAAGAAAATACGGTAATGAAAAGCTGATTTTGCATCTAAAAGACGACCAGCTAAACCTGCAACCCTTGCAAGGTTGTCTCTATGGTTTCTCACATGAGAATCTAGAGTCCAGTTTAAGGTACTCGAAGGCAGCCTCTGCGCCTTTCCATATTACTGGCCTTCAAAAGGCTTGTTAGCCTCAGCCCAATATATGACCTGTACCAGGAGGGTGGGAGTCCACAATAAGGCATGCAGAGATGAAAAGGTGTGAGTGGTGTGACCAGAGGATGGACTGAAGAAGGCTGAAAGTGAAGGAGTGACCACAGCACCTGCCGTTGGCAAAGCAAGCGACTGAGGGTTCTAGAAACATCACACTGACTACCGTTGTTTTACTCAAACTTTACTTGAATCCTGTTTGTTTTTTTGTTTGAACTTCTAACTCAGGTACCGCATCCTAAGATCCAATTATTTCAAAATATCTGCTACCGGTCATATTTCAGCCATGAAACGTCTGGATAGGGAAGAAATGGCCTGGCATAACATAACTGTGTCAGCCAATGAAGTAAACAAAGATGGTAAGTATTATCTTGACCCTTTGATCTGGATCAAGTCAGTAGTGCAGAAAGGGCCAATACACCAGGTCTACAGTCCACCCTAAGGGCTGTAATCCAGATCATGGAAGCTTGCAGATGGTAAACCTCCATGATCCAGATGTACCAGGAGCTGTAAGTCAGTGGCGTCGCCAAAATCTTCCCCCTATGCACCCCGAGGTTAGGAACCATTTGTCTAGAAGCCATGAGAATACAGACATGTGAGGATTGATTCAGGTTGGCTCATTGTGGGGGAAACCATTTGCTATGTAGCAAAAGTGGAATGCAGTGGCTGAGGGGAAAGGAGGGACAGAGTGTGGAGCAAGGAGGATGGCGACTTCAAAATACGTTCCTTTCGCCAGGCTGGTGGAGTATACGTGACGGTGCCCGACTGATACTTGAATTCTTCTCATTTCAGGAACAGACTCCCAATTAGAAACCCATGTGCCAGTCTACATCCGAGTTACCGATATAAATGATAATGCCCCTGAATTTGCTTATCCATATGAACCTGGAGTGTGTGAAAATTCTGCACCAGGACAGGTAAGCGCACGGAATGCTACTAAAAGCAAAATGCCACAGCTGCTTAATTTTGTGGGTGCCCCACTAGGCCTCCTCTGTTCCCAAACTAACCATCTGCCTTCAGGCCTGATATTGTGTTATTGCTACTATTGCTGCTGCTGCTGCTGCTAAAAAGAATACATGAATTGTGGCAAATCAAGAACTAAGCATACAAATTACATAGTACAATTTCTGCATGCAAAGTTTTGCTCTTTTGCTAAGCTCTGTTTTCTCGCAGACCTCATTGCATGGTTCTTGGGAACAATGACCTTTCCAATCTGTGTAGGTGATCATCACAATTTCTGCTACGGATAAGGATGAAATGTCACCACAAGTGAAGTTCAAGTACTCCTTGACTTCTGAAGAAAGCAACTTTACCTTGATTGACAATCATGGTATGTATGTATGTATGTATGTCTGCCTGTCTCTCCCTATATCCAGAAGTCTCCGGGTGGGTAACAACATTTAAAATCAAACATTATTAAAACAATAACAGTATGGGCTTGTCCCCATGCTGAATATACTCCTCAGTAAACTTCAGTTCGCCTCGGAGCGTCCTCAAGCAAAACCTGAGTCAGCTGGTGGACGATCCTATCAGGCAACCACTCTTGGAGATGATCGCTGAATACCACACCTTTGCCTCTACAGATAACACAGCAAATGTCACTGTGAAATATGGAGAGTTCAACCGGGAGCTGGTCAAGACCCATTACCTGCCCATTGTGATCTCTGACAATGGCTCACCACGGCAGAGCAGCACAAACACCCTGGCAATCCGTGTCTGCAGGTGCAACAAGGAAGGCGAGTTCACGTTCTGTGAACAGGCCGCAAAGCAAACGGGAGTCAGCGTCCAAGCCCTGGTGGCCATCTTGATCTGCATCATCACTATCATTGGTAGATATTTTAATCTTTTCGTTGTTCCTTTGAAGGTCCCTTGCAAGAGCACAGAGGTCTGGAAAAGGGAATATTTTGGAGTAGGGCCCTATGAAAAATTGGCCCCTTCTGCACTTACCGGCTCTAGATGCAGCTCACTGGGTCCAGAATCTGAACTGCATGGACACACAGGCTGGACCAGCATTGCTCTGCATAAAGCCATATCATGGCCACAAAGCTTGTGTGAAATCCACAGCTGCCACCACCCCATGTCTCCAAAGTCCAAGAACAAAAGCTCTGAGCCGTAGGATCTGGGGATTTCTGGTGGTGCACTATGGCTGTGTGTACATTATCCCAAACGGCAAACCACCAATGTGAGTTTTGTGAGCTGATAATATTTCACAGAATATTGCAACAAAGGCTGCTTTTGCACTAGCAACGAAGACTCCATTGGGAACCCTTTAGGAACTCGATAGGTGCACAATTGATACGGATCAGTTATGTACCTTTCACACACAGGACCCCTTAAGGACCCCTTAAGTACACTATTAGGACCCATGAGCACCGGTGAAATTTGGATTTACTGGGGTCTTTGGGCACTTAAATCCAGATTAACGCAAGACCCCTTTAATGGTGTCTTCAATCTGGTCTTCCACCATGAAGATCAGATCAGAGGCCACACTTCTGCACACATACTGGGGCAATGGGGTCTAGGAGCAGGCTTAGAGGCCACTATTTGCAAGGGGGTAGCTCCAACTCCACCCCACCACTCACAGCTACATAGGCACACACGACCTTCGTAGCTGTCTATGAAGCTGAGCACAAGCTTCCTAGTGTCTACATAGACAGCTATGAAGCTGTGTTTCTCCGCCACGCCCACTGTAACCAGAAGTGACCTCTGACTGATGGCTACGTGAGCCAATCATGCTGTGCCACCCTGGTGGACCTTCCTGCTCAGGCCTGCTCAGCAACCCTGTTTAGCACCCATTGCCATTGGGTGCTAGATGGCTCATGTAGACACATGGGATGCAGATCTTCAAGGGCCAGATTCCACAAGTCCCAATAGCAAAGATCCAGATCTTCTAAATCCAGATTAATGGAGGTATGTGAAAAACCAGCCAAAGATTCTAATCAAATGTTCTTCCCCTTCTGCCAACCAGCAGGGGGGGAAACAGGTAATAGTGGTAGAATTTTAGAGGAGAAGAAAGTAGCACCCACAACATGTGAGAAAAAATACCAAAGGGGGGACCTTGTAGGAGCCTTTTTTAAAACATCTGAAATGTCCATTTCCTAAGCACGACCTCTGCCCACTTGCTGGATGTACAAAGCAACACTTCACTGCTTCAGAGGAAGAGCAATTCTTAGCAGGTGCCAAGGCTGGCACTTGTGACTCTCGCTGCAGTGAAAATCCTTCAGAGCAGGAAGAACTCCCAACTTCCTCTATGATGCTGGCGAAAGCTCCCGATGGGCCACAGTTTGTTTTCTACTGTTAACTTCACTACATTTCTGTTTTGCAACCAAATTAGTTATATTTATCCACAATTATTTTGCCCACAGTAATTATGGTGTTGATTGCCTTGAGGAAGAGACACAAGAAAGATCTGAATGTTCTGAGGAAATCAGTGGCAGAAATCCACGAACAGCTGGTGGCCTATGATGAAGAAGGTGGTGGAGAAATGGATACCACCAGTTACGATGTGTCGGTCCTCAATTCAGTCCGTCAGAGCAACATGGCCTCTCCAAGGGCGACCATGGAGGGAAGGCCTTGCATCTATCCCCATGTGCAAAAGCCCCCTGGAAATCTCCTCTCCGGCCCGGGAGAAATGGGTGTAATGATCGAGATGAAGAAAGGTGAAGCTGATAATGATGGAGATTTGCCTCCATACGACACCCTCCACATTTATGGCTATGAAGGGGCGGAATCCATTGCAGAATCTCTCAGCTCACTGGGATCAGGATCCTCAGACTCTGATTTAGATTATGACTTCCTGAATGACTGGGGCCCCAGGTTTAAAATGCTAGCAGAGCTCTATGGACTGGAATCCAGAGGTGATCTTATATACTGAAGAAAGCCTTCTGCCACTTTTCCCGGGTGAAAGTGAAGTTTCTCCTTCCAGGAGGCAGAACCAAACGGCTCTTTATACGGCCTCCATTTAATTCAACTTAACACACATTTATGGATGACCAGGTTAGCAGAAACCAGAAATAAGTTCAGGATCACCGTGTTCAATTTTGGAATCAGGCCACATTACAGGATTAAATGGGGAGGAAAAAATTTTCTCCTAACACAGAAATTCATTCTAAACTCCATTTTTCTTCACACATTCCATGACGCCGAGTTCCTGACAGAGGCTCCTTCTACTCGTTCTGCAAGCAATCAATGAACTTTATCTCCAGTAGAATCACTTGCCAGATTCCTTGCCTCAACAGTCCCGTGATGGATATGATTATTAGCTCTGTTCTACAGATGCTTAGAGGAAGGTTGTATTTCACCTTCCAAGGACTCCTGGGGGGCACAAACTCTTCATGCCCAAGTCAAAAACTTTGTCCAGTGTAACAGAAGCCTGGGTGCATTCATGCGTTCTTCTGTACATAGACCGCCGCATCATCACTTGTTGTTAAAAGAGATGATGCAGGAGGAAAACAGACCATCTATGGAACAAGTAAATAAGGATAAATAAAGGAGGGGGCATTCACTCCTATAAGAATTCCTGCTCTGGCCACTTTCACGGCTACTCATGACCATGATACCTGACCGAGACAGATGAATTTAAGCCTCACCTTTAGGTAATCAGTGAAGCCATGTGAAAGAAAATTTACAGCGAATTTACTTTTTTTTGAGATTTACAAATTGAAGGTGGAATCCCAGCCCATTTAAATCTAGCTACACCTCTTGTGCCTCAGGGATGGAGCATTTTCTGGCTTCAGGTTTCATCACTTTATGCAAGGGCTAAATTGTTGTTCCTAGACAAACATGCGTTTTTCAGCCCCAGCTGAAGTTGCTCCACTGCTCCAGGGAACATTTTGAAGTGGAGAGCCTCATTAACTGTGAAGCTATCTTAACATTTTTCTTGTTGACCTTTTCTCCTGGTACTGTAAGTGGTTTTAACAGTCTTATATAGTCCATCCTCATTTGGCCAACTATGGCAGACCATTCCAGAGATCAAGTTAGTCATCTTAGGGTATGTTCGAGGACCAGGACCACAAGATGGGGTGCTGAGGCGGTGGTGGAACCCCCAGTTCTAGTCTATGAGCTGATATTTGTGAGAATAGCCTTACATATAGTTACCTGGAATGAAGTCTTGACGGGCTCCATTGGTCTTCCATGTTAGGATTGCAACTTAGTTTTGTTTTGTTTTTCTTTTGCTTTGTTTTTAGGAAGGTCAATGATAGACTGCATAGCACAGATTAATTCTTTTTCTACATGGGACTGCAAACCAGGGCTGTTTTCACAGAGGGAGGGAGGGAGACTCAAAAACGGCAGCGGAATATTTTTGCCACACGCTAGTCTTCACAACTGTTCCATCATAGCAAACGCAACTAGAGTCCTTTATCTGAAAAATGGTGTGCCTATCACCTGGGTCCTTCTAAAGAATGTCCAGTTACTGTTTACAGTTGTTGGATTTTTTTACAAAAAAAAGAAAAACTTACTAACAAAAGATATTACAATTAACCCTCTTGCTATTTAACTATAAAATTACTTAGAGAACTATTATATGTAAGCAATATATCATTTTTTAATTGTCTTAAAAAACCCTTAGTACACTGTAGTCTTTGCTAAAACATTTCTAAAAAAAGTATTGGCCCAAATTTATGTTGTATGTTAATGGGTTTTTTGCACTGGATTGTTCCATTGTCTAATTATGTTGCCTCTTTGCATGACTGTTGTTTTGCCTCCATAAAGCTCATGTTAAATCTTAAATGCCTGCTGATCGCTGAAGGTTATTTGACCCAGAAAAAGCTTTTAGGACCTTTCCCTGGTCCTGAAGTTCAGCCAGTGACTGAGTAAAACCTGCTTCTGATCTTCTAGCAAAAGAACATCAGAACATCAGATGAGGCCACAGCTACTCTAGTCCAGCATCCTGCCTGACACAGTGGCCCATGGGCATCCCAAGCAGAGACAAGGGCAAACCTTCTCCTGCTCTTGAATCCCAGCAAATGGCCTTAGAGCAGTGGTTCTCAACCTTCCTAATGCCATGACCCCTTAATGCAGTTCCTCATGATGTGGAGACCCCGAACCACAGGGGCAAGGCAGCTGGGAGGGGGGAGGGAGGGGTAGTGGGAGACTCGTTGCGACCCCTCTGAAAGGACAGTTTGACCCCCAAAGGGGTCGTGACCCACATGTTGGGAACCACTGCCTTAGAGCATCCTGCTTGTCCCCACAGCCTGAAAGATGTACTTAGGCATCCGTTCTGCATCCATAAATCTGTCTAACATTGGAGAATACCAAATGTAACACCAGTCTTCAAAAATGGGATCCAGTTAGCTTAACGTTGGTTCCATGTAAGGTGATGGAGACCATCATTAAAGACAAACCTTTGCAGCCAGAGGGAGGCGTGGGTGAAATCAACACTGTCAGGGCTGACAGCACCAATCCAGCCCACGCGTCCTCAAGATCCAGATCAGAGGCTGTACTTAAATCCAGACCCATGAATCCGCATCTACCACAGGTGAGAACAGAAAAGGGGGTCAGTTTCTTCTGGGAGAAGCTGCTTTTTACTTTTTAAATTTCTTTAAAGAAACTGTTTAGACGCCGATAATTTGTGTTTCTAGCCTCCGTCTTCTAAACGTGCCCTGCTTGGGGAATGCCACACTTAGTTAGCAAACATTGTTCCTTACTTTGGAGATGCATTATGAAATAATTGCTTACATCTGTTCCTCTTGTCGAACAAAGCAGCTGAGACTGGCATTCTTTCAAAAGGAACATCAGGTGAGCAAACCGATTTGCTTCTTCTCTTTCAATCTACAATGGAGACGTCTTCTTAGGACAATATCTGGTGGTTTGTTTGGGGGCATCTTTGCCCTTGCTGCTCTGTCATGCCAACAGGGGTGCCAGGGGACTCCCTTCTGTTCCACTGGTGTAGTCTAAGGAAGCCCCCCCCCCAACACTTTGCCTGGCAGGACAGAGAGCCAGTTCGCACCGTGCAGAAAGGGACCCTCCAGGGATGCCCCCAGGCCAAGCCATACTAGAAGCATCTCTGCATGCGCCAGAGCACCCCATGACCAGAATGGGTGTGGAGCATATTCTCATGCTCCACAACTTGCCTAGGCACCAGCTGGGGCATCCCTACATGCTGCATTCACTATATAGTTTGGTCTAGTGGTTAGGAAGCCAGACCCTTATCTGGGAATACTGGGTTTGATTCCACACTCCTCCACGAAGACAGCTGGGTGACCTTGGACTAGTCACAGCTCTCTTCTGAGCTTGTAGGCTGTAAACGCCTCCTGCAAGTGCAAAGGCACCTACCTATATGCCGAGCAACTATCCGCTAAGAGGCCAAGGGCAAATTGCCCTAGAGACAGAACTGGACTGAGGCCCATAATCCAGGCCTATTGTAGACTCTATAGATCGGATCTACAACTGGACTAAGGGCCTTAAGGATGGAAAGGCGGCGGCAGCAGCAATTCCATGACCGTTTCCTCCCGGAGCCGCTGAGAACAGAGCCACAGCTGGTGTCTTCCAGAACAGAAGAAATCTGATTAAGGTCCATGTCATATATATTCAGCCTCAGATCCTGAGCGCAAAACGGAGAACGAATCTCCTTCTAATTAATGCACCGCTCAGAAAAGTCCTCTGGCTGCCAACCTAAAGCTCTTTGACCACTGGTCTGATTCTGAGCGGTCATTTCACTGAGATCTGAGCCAACGAGCAGTAGATAAACAAAAAGGGGAGGAGGGTTTATTAGCCCCACGGCCAAGCAGCTAACACAGAGAACCGGGCACACATTTAAAGAACCGGACCCAACGGAGGCTACGAAGGCGGCGGCTTCCTTCTGACGCTGGCCGTGGGCGGAGGTCACGCTTCCCCTGAGACCGCCCTCGGTCCATCAAACGGAGGCTGGAAAAGTACACAAATAAAACGGACGGCGATGAAGAGGCGTGAGCAGCCGGGCCTGAAGGTGGACCGAAGGCAGTTCCAAGGGAAGGTGCGGCCAGAGCCCTCGAAGGGACAGAACTGGGAACTTTGACTTGGGGGGAGGGAAGGAGACAGAAAAAATAGCTCAGGCATCAGCATCTGGTTTCTTGCTGGAACCGGAAAGAAGCTAAGCAAGCCACTTTAGTCTAGCGGGCGAGGAGCTGGCCTCTTATCTCGGAATGCCGGGTTTGATTCTGCGCTCAGCCACAAAGCCCGCTGGGTGACCTTGGGCTAGTCACAGGCCCTCGAGGACGCCCCCGTTGCTGTTCCCTCGGGCGGCCGCGGCGGGGCGCTGTTGCTCCTCCGTTGCGGGCGGCGGCGGGTCGACGATGAGCGCCGCGAGAGCCCCCCCGCCCCCGCCGAGCCGGACGGACCGCGGAGCCCCCCTCCCTTCGCCCCGGAGGGGCCGGGCTGGATGGCGGCAGCGGCGGCGCCCAGGGAAACAACGGACGGGCTGCTCCCGGGTCGACGCCGCCGCCCGGCCCCCTCCCGCCACCGCCGGAGCGCACGGGGTAAGGGGCCCGGGGTGGGGGCGCCCGAGGGCAGGCGGGCAGGCAGGCGACCCCCCCCCCGTCGCGCGCCACTCGCTGCGGCTGTTCTTCCCTTCGTCCGCCGCCCTGCCTCGCGCTTCAGTGCCCCCCCGCCGCCCCGAGGATCCGTCTTTGCCGCCGCGGGCGGGGTCGGGGGCTCGTTTCGCCCTTGGTGGCGCGCGCGTCTCCCCTCCGCGCCCTCGGGGTACCCGCCCGCCTCCCCCCTCCCCCTCGGAAGCGCACCCTGACTGAGGGGGGGTCGGAGGAGCCGCCCGCTGCCGCCGCCGCCGCGCCCCCTCGCTGGTCCCCCTGGAGCGCCGTCGGGGCCCGAGGAAGGTCCGCTGCGCGGCCGCCGAGTGAGGCTCGCGAGGGTCGGCTGGAGGAGACCGCGGGCCGCCTCTCCCGGGGCGCGTCTCTGCTTCCGCCGCCGCCGCCGCGGGGGCGGGGAGGGGGGGAGGGGCGGGCAGACGCGGGGTGGGCGCCGAACGGGGCTCCCTTGAGCGCGAGGGGGAGACGAGGCGTCTCGCGATTCCGCCGCCGCCGCAGCAGCGGGAGGGGCGGGAGGGAGGGAGGGGCGCCTCCTCGGACAGCCCCACCTGGGTCGCCCGGCGCTGCTCGCCTTCCCGGCGGCCGCGGCGGATTCGCGCAGGTGGGGGCTCTCGCAGGCCTCGCGCGCCCCGGCGGTCCGTCCAGGCGCCTCCGCCCTCACCCGCGTCCCCGTCCGCCGCTCGGGGGAAGGAACAGGTGGGGTCGGTTCCGCGCTTTTCCCCGCGGGCGGCGTCGTGGGTGGGACGAAGCCGAGGCTCCTCCGGCCTTGCTGGGAGTTTCCCGGGCGCAGCGTCGGTGCCGGGGGGAGGCGGGGTCGGCGGGACCTTCGCGTGGCTCGCCCGCGGAGACTCTGGTGGCCCCGCGGACCCGGCGGCTCTGGCGGCTCTGGCGGGGCGGCTCTGAGGCGCTCCCGAGGAGGACGGGGCGGGCGGTTCGCCGGCCGGGGAGGCAGAAGTGGAAGAAGAAATGCCCGGAGAGCCCGCGGCCGCTCCTGAGCCCGGAGGCCCTTCTGCGATCGGGTGACGGGCGCCGCGGGCGAAGGCTGGACAGCGACAGGCGCAGGCCGACCTTTCGCACTCGCTGGCCGAAGCTTTCACGGGGCGTCCGTGCTCCCGTTCGCCGGCCCGGGCCGCCATCTCCTAACCTGCCAGTCCCGCCTTCTCGCCGCTGCGATCGACCGCTCGGACGCCCCTCTTGCGATTCTACGATCGATCGCCGCGCCGGGGGTCGGAGGTCCGATCGCAACGCCGACAACGCTGCCGCGCCTGCACGGACGGCGGTTCCCCGCCCGCCAAACGTGGCAAACCGGATGCGGAGCGAATGGTCGCACACTGGACGCTTCAGGTAAGCTTCCGGTAAAGGTCGGTAAAAGCGTGGAGCGCAAAATCGGGCTCCACGCCTAATCGGCAATTAGTGAACATCGGGGGGGGGCGCATAGGCTGTGGCGGCCTAGTCAGCGTGCTTATGCTCTTCGCCAGACGCTCACCGCTTCTTCATTACCGGCCTGAGTGCGAATGGGCCTCGAGATTCGGAGACCTTTGGGGTCCCGCTAAAAACTGAGGGTCCCGTGGACCGCAAAGTTGTGCGAGAGAGTAAGGTTGACTAGTGCCCACAATCGCGAGTGCTGATCCACGGCAGCCCCAGTCGTGCATCTGATCGACTCCTGGGCGCCGCCATCTTGAGCGTGGCGCCCTGCACGACCACACGCGCACCGGCTCCGTCACTACAGCGACGCTGATGCTCTGCATAGTCGCGGTTCTTTCGGAGTCCCAGTATGCTAGAACACCGCAATTAGTATGCAGTTAGGCAACCTCTGGGTGTGCAGGGGGCGTTTCTAGGCACCAGATATTTCCTGGAAGTCCAGCTGCACCTGCCCAGGTTTTGCCTATTACATACCACAGGCCGAAGTGCGAATCGGCCCCGAGTTGGGCACTTAGTTCTAGTATCCCTGCAAATAAATGGGTCAGCAGCTATTTTCAGATGGTTCTGCAGACCATTTATCTGACAAAACAACAAAATGGTTGAATGGATCTTAAGGGACTCCCGTCTTGGAACCAAGCGACAGGCAAAGAGTTTGATCCAGCAATGTAAACCATTCTAGAATGGCAAGGTGAATAAAAGGTGGGCTGGGGTGGGAGCCCAAGGGGGACGTCTTAAGGTGAAGGGTTCGACAAGTGAGATCAAAAGGCCTGCGGAGCTTGTGGGAAGGAATTGATTGTGATGTCCTTCAGAACAGGCTTGCGATCGATCGTCCGGTACAGTCTTCCCTCAAGGGGTCGTCTCACAGGGTTTGGTTTTATGCTTACAAAATGCTCTAGACCTGGAGGACCCTGGTTTCCTTGGTTGTGGGCAATAAGGAGAGTTGCAGCACCTGCCCTGGCGTGGCTTAATCACAAACCCGGGACCCAGAAGTACCTGTACCTGCCGCCTCCTGTGAGAAACAAGCCGTTTGCTCTGTTGAAAATATCAGCCACAAACATCAGCTTGAGAAGAAAAGTCATGGGACAAAAACATGCCCAAAATAACCCAGATCTGCTATCCTGTCTGTACAGTGTGACTGCAACTTTGTGTAATGATGAGGCTACATTCTATCAAATTGCAGGTGTAGTTCCAAGATTATAAGATTGTTACTGAGCTCATGACAATGTTGCACATCTCCATGCATTTCAGTAGTATTTCTCCGAGTTCCCATCATTTATTTTGACCCAGGCAGAGGGAAGGGCTCCTTCCTCTTGCTCTGAGAAGAGCCACATACCTAGATCTCTAGTTCCAGGAAAGCAAATGTGTTCTGTATGACAATGAATGACAAGGTTATCTTGAGCCCAGAATCCCACCGGTGTAGATTCAGGCTCAGCAATTCCTTCTGCACTCACCCCCTGGGTATGCCGGTTTATACTGCCAGCTTTGACGGTGTGGAAGGGGAGAAGGAGCCCTGAATCTCTTTCGGCACTGATTGGAGTAGGTAAAATCATACTCGGTACAGGAATTTCTTTTCTCTATCACACAACACTAGAACCAGGGGGCACTTGATGAAGCCAGTGGGTAGTAAGTCAGATCAGACAAGTATTTCTTCACCCAGAGGGTCATCGTCCATGGAATTTTCTGCCAGAAGAGGTGGTGACATCAACCAGCCTAGATGGCTTAAGAAAGGGTTAGACAAATTTATAAATGACAGATGTATCAATGGCTACTAGAATGGATGCCCAAGTACATCTTTCAGGCTGGGGGGACAAGCAGGATGCCTCTAAGGCCATTTGCTAGGATTTGAGAGCAGGAGAAGGATTGCCCTTGACCCCGCTTGAGTTGCCCAGGGGCAACTGGTGGGCCACTGTGTGAGACAGGATGCTGGGCTAGATGTGCTGTGGCCTGATCCAGCCGGGCTCCTCTTAACTTCTTATGTAGAAAGGTGACTTTCATAACCTGGAGGTGTCAAGACTTTCTGGTGTAGTAGATGCTCTGCCACTGTGCTGCATTCTTTGGCGAGCAACTCTGGGCTCCTTTGCCCTTTGCCCACTTCCCACAGGCTTTGCAACATTTGGAAGTTTTACTTTGGCCTTGAAAGAAAATGAACCCTGGGAAACATCTGGACCGTACATCTGAATTAAGCAGCTACAGATAAGGTGATGGGTTTTTCAGTGCTATGAAAGCAGAGTCTTTAAAGCCGGCAAGGAATCCTCCTATAATGAATTCCTTCCTGCCCTTGATGCAGCAGGCGTCTTCTCCTCGGCATCCCTTTCAGATGTCTGCCTGACTGGGTGGATGGCTCTACCCTCAGCAAGACCCAACAGGCGCACGGCCTGGGACTTCAGAAACAGCAGCCGGAAAGGTCAAAGGCTGAGGAGGCATCTAAGTTCTGCTCACCAAATCCTTCCCTGGGAAGGCATCATAATCTCTCTGCAAGCCAGATTCTGCTGAGGACTTTATATGAGACAGTGTGTCTCTGGCTTCTAATAAATCCTTTTGTCTGCACAAGATTTTAATTTATGTCAAATACCAGATTCAGAGGTTTTTAATTCTCAGGCTCAGCACTCCAGGCAGAAAAACCTAAAATCGGAAGGTACTCTGTCTCAGACAAGTCTTCTGATGCAGTAAGAGTTGTGCTCCAAATTCAAAGACACGGTTTGATCAAAGGCAAAGGGGGAAATGGGGGCAATTTCCCCTAAATAGAATGCAGTCCTCACATGGCACTGCCAATTTCCAGGTGCTGTTCAGACAGTCAGAGCAGCCCGCCTGGATCTCATGGCTCTTGCCAGGACGAGCGTTCTTTCTTGTGAAGCATAGCTGGAAGAAATGAGGTCACTTCTTGAATTGGGGCTCATCCTTGTGGGTTGCTTTCCGTGGGTTCTTCAGCCGCTTCCTGAACCCCACCAACTGTCCCTTCCCACCAGCTCCAGGCCTCTTTACTTTGGAGGATTTAGACAGCAGGCTTATGAATAGAGTTGGGGTTAGCAGAAGTTAAGCCATGCAGATGGGCTACCAGCTCAGGGCATGACCCCCTTTCTTCCTGGTTCTATGTGCATTTGTGCACTATATGGGAACCATGACACTTTAAGGCCAGCATCAGGCCCCAGTGTGGACCTGGGCAAATTGTAGTTGACCTTGAATTCTGTTTGGCTGAACTGTAAACATGAACCTGTTATACTCTATATATGAATGGAGCTGACCCTAAAGTCCATGTGCAGTGAACGGACAGGGTTTAAGACAATATTGATCTAGCAAAGCTTGTTTTTCTTCCATTTAGATAATTATCAGCTGTGTGGAATATTTTACCCCCAGAGGCATCTCAGATCCAAGAAACTACCAAGAGTCTTTACAGACAATTTTGGGGAGAATTATTCGTTGCCCTCAGCCAAGATAGTTACAGGCCAGTAAGGACAGAAGGTGTGCAAAGATTATGTCAATAGGTTTTGAAGTAACTCAGACGAACGGGTACTTGGGCTGCCCTTACAAGGAGTTAAGAAAGGTTTATATGTTGCAACTCTGGGGCCCTTGAATGTAGAGTGTAGAAGGGAGGTGGTACGTGGTAGATACTGACTGCAAAGCATAGCTAATAAAAACTGTACCAGCAAGGAGGAGGTTAAACGAAGACTTGGTAGCCCGAGGACTAAATGAGAGCCAACAGCAAAACTCAAGTTAGAAGGAGGTAAAGGAATAGGGTGGGATAAGGAACCATGTAATTGCATGGAACCAGCGTACAAACTATGGAACACAGATCTGAACCTACATGAACAAGAATGGTCTAAATGCACAGAGAATATAGAAAACATCAAAAACAATAAGATTCAAGAACAACAGGCTGGTCTAAAGCCCAGGTGGCACAAAGGATAAATACTTTATCTCCCCTTGTTTGCATGTCTTCCGACGGAGGGGGTTGCGCTCTTCTTTGGTGGGAAAGCCAAAAGGCTCAGTGTTTTTGGAAACTATTAATATAATAGGCAGGCATATCGATCGGACAAAAGAATTTTGCATTAATCAAATGTTACAGGATATAGAAATCAGGGATAGAAAAGGGATAGAAAGACAACAAGTTGTGGAGTATTAAACATCGATATAATTATGTTGTGTTATTTGGTTTTGTGAGGCAGAGAAGAATGTTTATATGAGCCTGGTCAAGAATATCAGCTGGCAACATCCCTGTCCCCCTTGTGTCTCGGGGAGAGTTAGGCTCTAAAGGAAACTATAAACCCAGTTCCTCTCTTAAAATATAATCTCCGAGAAGACAAGAAAATTTGCCTCAATCCATTCGGTGGGAGAGGGTGGGTGGGTGTCTTTTTATGCTGTATCGTTTTGGATATGATTTAGATTATGTATTATGACTGAGTTTTTTGAAATACGTTTGTGCTTTTATTTATTTATTTATTTATTATTTATTTATTTATTTATTTACATTTATATCCTGCCCCATACCCGAAGGTCTCTGGGCGGGTTACAACCTTAAAACAACAGATTAAAACAGAATGCACATTAAAAGACGTTAAAAATTCAGTACATATAAAACAATATACCACATGTTTAAAATGATAATGTTTGTACTGGGGGAGGGAACATTAACAGCTCAGCCAAAGGCCAGGGCAAAGAGGTGCGTCTTCACTGCCTGACGCACCTCAAGGGGGAGGCTATTCCACAGTCTGGGGGCCATCACAGAAAAGGCTCTCTCCCGGGTGCCCACCAGCCTCACTACTGAAGGTGGTGGGACAACCAGGAGGGCCTCGCCACTTGGTCTTAAGGCACGGGCAGGTCGATACGGGAGAAGGCGTTCCTTTAGATATTTGGGGCCCAAGTCATTTAGGGCTTTATAAGTCAGGGTCAAAACCTTGAATTGGGCTCGGTAGTGAATTTGTATGTGTGTGTCTTATATATAATCTGATGTCACCTGAAAAGCATCACGTTGCCTGCCTATTAGTGATACACACAACACTGCTCCAGATCACAAACATTTGTTCCTCGTTTCGCGGTTCTTCTAGAGAGGAATCTCGCCATCAGGTTGAGCCAGGGGGAAGGAATGGAGCAAGAGTCAGAGAGCGTGTGTCTCCCTGGTGACCCCAGTGCTCCAAGTTCAGCTGTCAAGTCATTCCCCAATTACATGGCTCAGGGCCCTTTCTAATGCCTTCGTGCTTGACAGGCGGCTGGTCCCTCTTATATTGAGGGTGGGAACTGGTGCAGATTTCAAGGTCTGTTAAGTTGTCCTTGAGGGAGTTTTTATACAGCACAACTGGATGCTGGTCTTGCATAACTTTGGCATAACCCTGGCCTTCAGTTAAATGGGGATACACTTTCTCTTCCTACCTGTAGATACTGTTGTTTTAATATATATTATTGTTTTAATTTTTTTTTATTTTAAGTCTTGTTAGTGGCCATGAGACCCTAAATAAACAATCCAGCTAATAACTGAATGTGCAGAGAAAGAGAAGTTTTCTCTGTCCAAGGCCAGGTAAACGAATGTGTCTTCTGAATGTATCCTGTGAGGGTTCCTGAAGGACTTCTTGAGGGACTCAATTCTTGGCCGGGGGGTGGGATCCATTATTTCCTTGTTCTTACCTTTCCTTCAGGTATCAACCATGGCTGGTACTGGCTGGAAGAATTCTAACTAGAAATCCTAAATGATTCTTCTAGCCTTTCTCATCATGGCGGCGTCATTGTGCCTGCAAAGTGCCTATTAATTGCTTCGCAGCCTGGACTCCTTCCTTGCACATTGTAGTGACATAATCCTTGTTCAGGGGGATTTTTATAAATCTGTCTTCGCCCCTCCTTCCCTTAGAAAATGTGCAGGGATTGATTTCTTTGGCATCTCCTGCTGGGCTAAATCGTGGCTTCCAGGTGGCATAAATGCCTCTTTGCAAGCAAGCAAGGCTCGCTCCCTCGCCTCCTGCCCCAGGGGCTTTCCTCAGCCGCAGGAGCGATTGAAATGCAAGCCCGGCCTTGTTCCGCGCTGCCTTCAGGGGAGAGGAGCAGGATCAAAGCTTCCTCTCCTCTTCCTCCTAAGGGGTTTCTCTTTCTTCCTCTCAGGGAAGCGCAGGGATGCTCAGCTATTCCCACTTCCATTTGTAACCATTATCAAGGGAGGAGAAGCCGGCGTATGTGTGATGGGTTCTCTTCCCATTGACACTGATGCAGAAAGATGGATTTGGTGACTGAAAAACAAAGAACCCAACGCAGTTGCTAATAGTACAAATTTGTCTGAATGCAGACATTCATATCGAAATCTAATGTTGGTACATTTGAAGATTGACGTCCGAATACGAATCAAGTGTTTCGAGACATTCATACGAAGCTTCATTATGTTCGTGAACCTGGGGAGGTGGGGAAGTGACATCTCCAGTGAATCCAGAGCGGATACAAAGTGGATTGAGAGCAGATTTGACACGTTCAGAGAGGATACGTAGGGATTTGTAGGTGATTCATAGCAGGGATTCGAACTGGATTTATATCAAACATTTGTATTGAATTCAAATCCTACCACATTTGAAGGGGATCTGTTCAAACGAATGCTAATTTTTTTGCATTTTATTCAGTACAAATCAAACATGAAAACAACATTTGTGCACATCCCTGGCTAAGAGACCTGGCACTCTGGGGTCCTGTCCAGACTGGGGAGGCGGATATAGCAACACTCTGGTGCCACTATGGTGGGGTTGACTCACATATCTGAGACCACCTCGCAGTAGCCCCACTTTCTCCCCTAACACCCCCCCCAAAAAAACACACAAAAAAAACTATTGCTGGAAATCCCCGCGCTGAGTATTTTTTAGGAATAAAGAAGTGAACTTTGTTCAGGTCCATACAGACAATGGAAGGGTGCTGAAAGTGAAACATAATGCAAATTATCCCCAAGATATAAACTATCCATCTCGCTCCTGTGATCAGAGGAGTAACAGAGAAACATCCCAGCAGTTGATCGCGCCAGAAATGCACGCAAGGAGTTTAGTTCCCAGTCCCTCCCCGGAACCCCTTGCAAAATTGCATGTGAATCTCAGCACAGGCTGCAGCCCCAGAGGGAGAAGAGCAGGTGCAGAGATATATGAACCAACTACACAAGAGCTGCATCATTTCATCCAGGATCCAGCTTGGCTTTAAAAGCTCCATATATTTGGCCCCTGCAGTTCTGTGGAAGGATAGACAGAAGAAACATTTCAGAAGTGCTCAGCATCCGTTTCAACCTATAGAAAGCTAAAGAGCTGCAAGCTGAATACCGGAAGGATTCCCATTTCCTGAATGAATTGGTTTCAGGGAGGTTTCTCTGCATGTTCCAAGCTACCCTCGCTGAAATTGGCTTTCCCATATTACCATGAAAGAGATACCTTCCTGTCCCTTTTTCTTTACAATAATCCTTGCTAGCGCTTCCATGCATGTAATCACACGGCCGCCCACGGTTTGGCACCAAATTACAGCAGGCTTTAAACGTCTGATTTATTAATCCTTTGCTGTGGTACGACTGCCGTTTGTTGATGCTTTTTGTATTGTGCTTTTCCTCTTCTGCACTCAGCATCTTCTCTGTGCAGCACTATAGTGCTAGCATTTGGCTCTGGGGCCTAATCTTTGTTTCTAAACAAAATAGATGCTGCAGCTTAGCTTTTACTAGTTTCATAGCACTTGTTGCCTCCGTTGGCTGAAATGCTAATAACACACTAAATACTTAAATAGTCAGTCTGGCTCTGGATTGAGTTCTCACTGAAAAATGCTCACAAATTTTCCCTGTCTTCCTTTTTTGCACCTGCTGGGAAAAGCTTGTTGACCTTCAGTTAAATTCTGCTCTCCCTAAAATTCAGCTCTTGGGAAACCATTGGCCTTTGTCAAACTGTGATTTCAAATTTGTTTTCGAGCATAGGTTTATGCAAACTACAGCTTTGTGAGAGCTCTACCTGCAGAGAAAGAGAACTAGCACATCAGATCTAAATGCGGGCGCTTGAAGCAAGGGTGCCCAAACCGGCATGGAGGGGATCTTTCTGCACTTACCTCGGCTAATCCGTATTTGCTAGATCTGTATTAGCTAGATGCAGATCAGCCACAGCTGGAGGCATCTGCACTAAATAGACGTTTAGAACAGCGGATTACTGATCCCTTATCACAGTTCTGATCTAGGGATGTGCATGAATTTGGACATTCTTATGAAGCTTCGTACGGGATTCATATGGGACTGAACATCCATATCGAATTCAAATCCCACTACATTTGAAGGGGATCTATTCAAACAAATATAAGTTTTCCTGCATTTGGTTCATTAGGTAACAGACAACTTGACTCTGCTTGAAGAACGTAAGGGAGAAGTGTTCTTTCCAGGGTTTCAAAAATGGTTCCAGCCACAAAGCTTGCACAGTAGTGTTACGAGAGCCCAGGATAGCAGGTGGATTTAGGCGCCACATTTGTAGCAGCCTTGCTTTGCAGTCCCCATTCGTTTGCCACTTCCCCTCTCTTCACCTGTCCTGAGCAACAGGTGGGAAGCAGTGATTCCTGGGTGCCTTGGTCCAGAAACCCAGCCACTCCTTCAGGCGTCAAGAATGCTCCTCAGTGCCGCAGACAGGCAAAAGCCGAGGGGAGCGCCGTCCGTCCAGCCCCTAGTGGATTGGCAGTTAGTCAGTCTTCGTTGGCATTTGGTGTTTCTGGCAGCCAAACCAAAACATGCTGCCTTGGCAGGCAGGAGTCCGTGGAGCAGCAGTTTGCTATGTAGCTGCCAGCAGTTGTGCCAAGCGCCTCTCTGCTTCTCTTGGCTCAGTGGGCTGCTGACCTGAGCCGCATCACTGGCAGGGAAGTTCAAAGCGGATGTTCCCAGAGCCGTTTCTTTTCTCCAGCTATGAATGAGCAGCAAGCCCTAGGACAGGACAGGGGAAATGGTTGTTTTCCTTGCCTTCAGGCAGGACTAGAACGGCTCCATTTTCTGCCCTTACCAGTGGTTTGGGGCCAGCCAGGCCCTCTGCCCCAGCCACAAAAAAATGTGCCTGAAACCTGCTCTGAGGCCAGGCTCAGAATACTCTCAGGTCGAGGAACAAAGGTTCTGGCCTCAGAGCCACTGGGCGGCATGTTTCAGTGATGCATTTTGTCCCGAACTGGGGACGCCTACCAGTGACTGGGTCTACAGGTATTCCTGGTCAGGGCCTCCCAGATCAGAGGCCTATCTGCACTACAGCCTGCAGTGCATGATTGGGGAACTTCTGGGGAAGGGCATCCGTGCCTTGAGGAGGCTGTTACAGCCTCCAGACACCCACTGCCTGCCCAGAAGTTGCCTAATCATGCACTACCTGTGGAGCACGAAATCCTGCTTCACACCTTTACCATCTTTAACTGACAGCTTACCTGGCATCTCCAGGCAGCGGCCACGCGCACCTCTTCCGGTGCTCCAGGTCACACAAGCACGCTGGCACCTCGGACAACCACAGACCCGAATGCACGTGCAGAGAGTATCACTATCATGGCGATGGCACTGACGCGTGCACAGGCTGCAGACACTGCAACTAAAATGGCGGCACCCAGAATAAAAATGGGATTGGCCCTGGGATTGGTCACAGGTGAGTCAATGTTAATCAGTGAGCACTAGTCAACGTTGGGTGATTACAGCCCTTTCACATGCAGTGCATGGGAAGGGAAGTGCACAATCACCCACGATTACACCCTGCCTAAGGGTGCATCCAGGCTGGATGAAAACAGCACTATTATGGCACTGTAGTGGTGGGGTCACCTCATTCAGTTGAGTTAACAGGAAGATCCGGATCAGCTGATTCAGATCCAGCAGCCTGTCCCAAGCAGGGATGGATTGCAGTCTGCACTGCAGTAGCCATTCTGGTCTCACCACCAGGCCAGCCCCAAAGCTCACCCAATCGTTAGAAGTTGTCTCTGAAGCTTCAGTGGTCACAAACAGAAGCTCCTGATCTTGGAGCCTCCAAGGGCCCTATTTTGGTGGCGCATCTTGTTGCACTGCCAGAATGGATCTCCTGGTAAACTGGAACACAAAAGCATTCACTTCCTGCCTGCCTTGGCGACTGGGAAAGGGGGGTGGTGGAAAACTTGTATAAAAAAGTCTCATGGGGCAGTGAAGGCCATTCGACCCCCTCATCATTTTGGCTTTAACACCATTTACCCCAAAAAATCTCAGCGGTTGTGATCGCCAATGCACAGGGCAGGAACGGCAAGCACAGCAACACCACCTCCCACTGACGCGAGTGCCAATCTCTTCCCCAAATAGCCCAGAACTGTCCCCATGCACAGGCTCAGCTTGCAAAGCAGTGCATGCCAAACCCCCAAACTGTGCTCAGACCTGTTTCTTCCAGTACCTAATCTGGTCCTGGTTTGGGCAATTTGGTCCTCGGAATTCGGACCAAATCTAAAATGCATGGGGACACCCCTTGCCAAACCCGATTTCGATTCAGACCAAAATGTGCATGGGGATGCGCCCATTTGTCTTCAGCCCACCTTCCAAAGTCCTTTTAAGGTAATAAAAGGAAAGTTCAGAAAAGGACAACCAGAGTGATTAAGGGGCTGGAACACCTCCCTTACAAGTCAACCTGGATTGACCACTATATGCCTTTGAATATATATTTCATTCTTATTTTTTCCTAGATGGAAAGAACATCCTGCCTTGCAGAAAAGAAGAACTTCAATGCTTTCTGAGTTGTTTGCAGTGTCGCTGCAGGAAGGACCGTGGCAGAGATTATGTATCCGTCAAGGTAACCTGTTCAGGTGAGAAATCCTCCATCACAGGCTCCAGGGACATTCTTACTTCCAGGAGCCAGAGGTGTGGTTGTTGGCTTGGCTGGTACATCTCTAGATTCCTCCTTTTTTTGTTCCTGTGGACATTGACAGCCCTTGTCTTTGAAAGGTCTGGAAGAGCTGAGAAGGAAGGTGAACCATGTAAGGCACCCATCTTTCCTCCAGACCACTTCCCAGCGGTGCTGAGGGGCAATGTGACAGAATGGGTCAAGAACGTTCAAGCTAGCATCTCATACGGGAGCATTGCAGCCTGGATTGATTAGGGACCCTGCAGAACTAGACCCCAAGAAATGGTGTGCTCCACAGCTAGAGGCCATCAGAGGAAGGAAATGGCTTTGTGCTGTGTGGATGCTCTGCGTTGGAGCATTCCCAGCGATCCCCAATTGCCCAAGGGCAAAAAAGCCCTCAGCCTGTGCGAGGGCATTTTTATTCGAACAGCTCAAGTAGAGGAAAAAAAACCCACCAAACCTGTCAAAACAGCCCCCAATGCTGGTGGTGTGTCTTGTGAGAGTGGTGTTATCTTGGGGAGAAGGGATATTGGCAGTGGACCATTGTGGCCAGGCCTGCCAAAAAGAGATTGGAAACTACTTACAAATTTCCTCTGGGATGGTGAGTCGTTAATGCTTCCACCTTGTGTCCTGCATTCATTCATTTAATGACCAGACTGCTCTGTTCCAGCCTTTGAGGGAAGGCAGGTATCCCAGCCCAGGCTCGGAACACGTTGCTGGAAATATGTTCAAGGGAAGCGGTTCAGGAAGGGGAAATTGGCAGGGTGGTTTCATTATCAGGAAATAGCCAATTAAGAAATGGCAGCAGTGGCGAATCCCTAAGCCAGCCATTAGGCGAAAGGAAACTGAGTGCTCCTTTCTTTTGTATGCTTTGAATTCCTGGCCAGCAGCCATTTCCAGCCTCCAGATGCCACCAAATACAGCCCCCCCCCAACAACCAGGGAGTCACACAAACAGCTGGAGGCCACCAGTTGTTGCCAGATGACCAATGAGGTGACCTCATCCTGTTCCTGCCCGCTGCCATCAGCTTGAGCTCCCTGGAACTGGAAACAGCATATAATCATGACATTGCCCCTGAGGAGCTGGCGCCCCAAGAAATGCCCCTGCAACACCTCTTGCCAGAGATCACAGGCCTGAAGGCGTGTCCTTCTGCTCAGGCATTATAAGGCCTGATAAGCATTTCACTGCCAGATGTGTGCAAGGAAGGATGCCATGTTACCTGATCACCATAGCAGATCTCCCAGGTGCCATGGAGACCCATGTTGGTGGCAGTGGCCAGTGAGTGGCAAGCTCTTATTGTTAGGGAGGCATTACCGGACTTTGAAGCGAAGGAACAGCACTACCTGTTTATAGGAGTCAGGGGCATGCTTTTTACTTTTTGAGTGCCTGTGTTTTGGACAGCTGTAGAAGGGGCACATTTTTAAAAAGAGAAGACTGGGGGAAAGCCCTGTAGGATCGTGCCCAAGGCTACGTTCCGACTGGGCCAAAATGTCCATTTTTTAAATCCAGGTTTTAGAAATGAGCACCGAGGCCCAATTTTGCTGTCCTGACAGGGAAAGGGAGAAGAGAGGGAAAGCTGCTGCTTGAGAGGAAGATCAGAACAGCACGAAACAGGGGGGAGTCGCTTGGCCATGCTCTATGATGCTGTGGCTGCCATTCATGGTGTGCAAATCAGCCACCCCTGCCACGGAGGAGGAGGAGGGCAGCCTGGAAACCGCGGCGGTGACTGGAGCACATAGCGCAGGGCCAGTGGAGGCTCAGCAACCAGGCTGCCTGTCACCTTCTCACTCCCTGGGCAATCCCTGCCCACGGACAGCACAGGCCCAGCCTCCTCCAGTCCAGGTGTTCGCCATCTGCTGTGCAGCATCACACCAGTTGAGGCTGCAGTGGGACTCATGCAAGGGCAGAGAAGCCCCTGTGGCAAAGTGAACTGTGTTCAAGGTTCTGTGTTGCCTCTGTGTGTTTTTTTAAGCCTCCCTCGTATTAAAAAGGGGACTGGGAAGAAAGCAAGATTTCTGTAGCCTCAAATAACATGCAGTGCATTCATGAGGAGTAAGGTCATGGGCTGAGCTGCAAGCAAGTAAGCTATGTAATGAACTACCTGCCCTGGTGCCTTCAAGTGTCAATTAGAACAAGTCGCCAAGTTCAATTGAGCTCCGGGAAGGTTTATTTCTTCTAAACCAGGCAATTAACTCAACAGATATAAGATCAGACTCCCAATACAAGGACGGCTGAGCTGGAGACAAAATTTCCCAAGGCAAGTGGAGGATATTAGCTGGTTATCTGTTAGGTGAAAAGCTGGTGTTTCCTCAAAGCTCTCTTGGGATACTTTCAGCACTTGCCTGACATTGGATTGCACAGCATTTCTTTCCTCTGAAGGTGGAAGATGATGGTTCCCGACCTGACCTCATCTCCTGGGCTGAAGCCTCAGGTCTCCTCCATCTTCTACTGTGGTGGGTGCTTCCTGCTCTTGCTATTCTTGGTCTCTGGTAGGACAAGTGCTGAGGCTCCCTGGGGGTGTCCTCTCCCCCTCTTGTAGGGAGATGTTGCAGTGGGTGATTATTTGCTCCTCGGTGTTTTCAGTGGAGCAGAAGGCTTCCATTTGTTGCCCGGGGGGGGGGGGCGAAATCATTCTTTTTGTCCTGTAATTGGGGCTTTCTGTTCTTGGATGAATGGAGGATCTTGCTTGCTGAATTGGAGCTCCATTACAGTGCCATTCTTAGGCATGTGCACCATCCTCTGAGGACATAGCTTTGAGGAAGGGTTAGACAAACTCATGGAGGTCAGGTGTATCGATAGCTACTAGAATGGATGCATAGGTGCTTCCTCCGGCAGGGGAGACAGGCAGGAGGCCTCTAAGGGCCATTTGGAGGGACTCAAGAGCAGATGAATGTTTTGCCCTTGTCTTCTGCTTGAGATGCCCATGGCAACTGGTGGGCCACTGTGTGAAATGGGATGCGGGACTAGATGGTCTCTGGCCTGATCCACCAGGGCTTCTTTTAGGTTCTTATGTTCAAATGGATATTGTGGTAGCTGCATCAGATTTGGAACAAGTGTGGAGTACAAGGCAGTGGTGCCCAGAAGTTCAGCTTTGCTGCTCCGGCGTCCTTCCACCTTCTGCCACTCTTGCTAGGTTTCCTGCATACCCCACTTAATCTGTGCCATCAGTACCCTGTGGTGCAAGGTGCCTTCGAGGTGGCCAGTGCCTTGGCACCCTGGCCTCATCCTGTCCCCACCAAGGCCACCTTGCCAATTCAGTCTGGAATAGATTTCTAGAGAATTCAAGAAACTGGGTATGCTAACAAAAGGGCAAAATCTTTGCACGAGTTGGTTCTCCAGGGAGTCAGGCTGGAGATCAAAAACACAGCAGCTGAGGTCACGCAGAATGGAGGTTGTCCGGAGCACCTTATGGTGCAGGGAAGTGCAAAGCCCTAACCTTTGAAATTTAGCAGAGGAAGACGTTTCTCCCATATTGTAGGTAAACCTCTCAGAGCAACGTAAGTCACAGTTTTGTGTTTTGGATGGAACGCACTGTATACAGAAGAGTGCTACAAAAAGAGGAGATCAGGGACAGCCAGAAAGAGTTAGAAGCTACACAGAGACGCTTTCAGAGAAAGTGCCCAAAGGCCGTTCTTGCCACAAGCACTGAATATGTATTTTTCCGCTTTATTGTTCCTTCTCTTTGGAATTCCTCTCACCCTCATCCTTCTGGTTCACGCAAAATCCATTGAACATAATGGCTAAGCGAAGAGAAACAAATGCAGCAAGGAAAAAGAAAACTCCAGCGCAAACCATGCCCCAGAGGGGAAGGAGGCCCATGCGTTGCACTGCTGGCGTCATGCACGGGAGACCCAATCATGATCTTCCTGCTTTCCAGTTTTGCTTCTGCCGCGCTCCTGCCAAGCTGCAGGAGGGCCTTGGTGCACTCAGGTGGCCATGCGCTGGCACGCTCTGCTCACTCTGTTTGCATTTGTTAAAGGGGGGCAGTAAATGGATGGGTAGGATCTTTCTTCTTGTGCTCCACCTGGAAAACAGATGCCAAGGTGTGTGAAGAGAGGACATGGTCATGCCAAGAGATGCACTAGTGTGGCATATGCTGCCTAGCGCTGGACTCTTGACACCCGTGCATTCACACATGCAGAGTTTCTATGAAACCTGGAGCCTCGGGCTGTTGGCATCCAGGCCTCAGAGCGGGTTTCGTGTTGATGACTGGGCAAGTCAAGTCTCCCGCTCTGCAGTTCTTTCCTCTGAAAGAATCCTGACCGCCAGTGTGAACATTTACAGGCTGGGGTGCAGCCATTCAGTTTTGCCACACTCCTTGTTCACACATCGGTCCTGCACGGTCAGATGCTGTAACTTCTACACACCTCTTGGCACTGGCTTTCCATAGGATTATGGCCTTCGTTCTTTTGTATTCCGCCATCAAGGAACGCTATCTAGACGGGACATTTGCTTCACAGGGACTGCAGAGCTGTTTCCTAAGTGCCACACAGGTTTCAGAAAGCTCTGCAGTCCCTGATACTTGCAGCAAAAAATTCCAACTTACTTGGCATTGGATCTTCCCTTTCCCTGGGAGTTATGGCAAAATCTCACAAGAACATGCAAGTATTCACCCTCCCTCAAAAAACAGCTGGCCGCTGAGAGAGGGAGGGACTGACCAGGTTGTCAGAGAAGAACCCGGCCGGCTGCTTCGGAGCACTGGGTGGGAGACTGTGGGGACCCCTTTGATTCCCAGAAAAAATACGCTTCACGTTCTTTATTTTGTCTAGAGGCGCCCAGGGAGTATTTTGCTGTTTCCTTCCTGTACTTAGGAGCCGCTGTTTCACATGTGGGTTGAAAATTCTGTTGGTAAAGATAGATGCATTTCTATTTAAAGACGATGCATCACCGTTGCAATGAAGTTGCTCCCTGTGCTAATGTTCGTTTGGTAACACATCAAGTCACAGCCTGTGGTAAGGTGTGTTGATGTGCATTTATGCGTATATGCAGCATATAAAGCACGGAGTTGGGATGCTTGCTTTTTTGGTGCTCATTTATTTATAGAAAAAAAACTGAGTCCACAGCATTGAGACAGAAACACTCCAGCATGCTGGCACTGTGAGTCAGGATGGCATTTTGCGTATCACCAGCACTACCCACTTTAGACTGGGGTGGGCAGGTTTCAGTTGTAACCTTAAGCACTGTGTGTGTGTGTGTGTGTGTGTGTGTGTGTGTGGGTCTGCTAGACGTGTGTCTCTGCAGCGTGCGTGCGTCGTGTGTTTTAATTGACTGCATCTTTTCCAAACAGACAACCTAAAACCGTTTGCTGAGATTTTCACTTACTGATCGCCCATGGATCTTTCCCACCAGGTTGCAAGATTCCGCACTGCAGCGATGAAGCTCCAAGCCTCTCACATTATCAATGGTTAGCAATAGTTACTCTCTGACTTACTTAGAGGGCGGCTGCCATAGTAATTTCGATTTATTGTTTGTTCACCAATGGAGTACAGATTGCAGTTGTGTTTGTTATGCATAGCTAACCAAAGAACACAAAGCGCCTCCCCATCACCTTGAAGGGTAGCCCTCCATTCCCCTTGGAGCGGACCTGTCGGCCTGCTCCCTCGGAGGGTTCAAGGGCTTTCCTCAACGCCATCTGATGGGCAGGGGGCACTCGACCCCCACCCCAACTGGATGAGGTCCGTTGGGCGGGCGGGGAGAAAGACTTCTCCCGACCAAAGCAGGGGGGCCTGGTGTGAAACGGAAGAGGGAGTGAAAGCAGAAGGCAACATCAGCAAGTCAAGATGACTCGAAGGACGCGCCATCGACTTGCTGGTGCAGAATTCTGCAGGCCCAGGTGAGCCCCACCACGGTCTGCACCAGCAGATGGGTGGCAGGCCTCTGTTCTGGGATATAATAATCCAGAATGAGGCCCAGTGCAGAAAGGGCCAAGGTTTCCCTCCACGCTCGAAATGAAGGCAGAGAAGCGTCTCCGAAGCAGTCGTGGTGGTGGCTGAACCCAAGAACCCGGGCAGAAGCCAGCCCTGACACCAGCCAGCCTCACTCACTGTTACTGCCAGCCCAGATAACGGGAAATGGGTTACCAATCCCAAGTGTAACATCTTGTATCCCATTCCCATCTGCCTGGCCACATGGTGATTCCAGCAAAAACTGTCAGTGCTGGGAAACTGGGTCACGATCTATACACAGCTCATCTCTGCCCTGTCCCTCAAAGACCTGGTTTCAGTTGGGCTGCAGGAATTTCAGGCTCCTTAAGAGCACGGCTGGGTCCTTCAGCACGCCCCAGTCTAACGAAAAGCTTGACCAAACCGTGTTTGACAGGAACTGGCTTCTACGGTCCTCCTCCTCTGTCTCTTTCTTCGTGTGTCTCTGACATGCAGCAGTCCGCCTGAACCGAAGCAGGGCCGCCCGCGAGTCTGCCCATTTCCCAGAAGCGAGCAGCAGCACTAGCATGCCCGATTCCTCCGTTCTGGTGGCTGGCGTGGTGATCGGGGTGGTTCTCTTTCTCTCCTGCATGGCTATCATCATCAGCAGCCTGCAAAAGAAAGGCTGCTTCCCACAGCTCCAGCTGAACATGGATTCCACTAACAGTAAGGCACTTGTCCATATCTCTATGACATTGGCAAAAGCATTACAAATGCAAAGACTTCTGGGTCTTTTTGCACTTTGCTCCAAGATGGAGAACTCGCACCACCGGGAGACGCTTCCGTCGCAGGGGAGTGTCTCTGTGAGTGCCGGAGTGTCCTTCGCCCAGGGTAACAATGGAGCACGAAAAGGTCCTCCATAGTTCTACCAGCAGGCAGGCAGGCACCATTCACACCTCTTGTGGGCAAACGGGGCCTGTGGTGTGGTGGCACAGGTATGGTGGTGTGCCACACTGCCTGATCGCTGTGGCAATACCTAGTTGCATCTGAGATTTGGCATGTTCCCTACACCCATTCTCTAGCCTCAGGTGCTTTTCTCTTGGCTGTCGGTGAAATCAGAAAAGCAGAATCACCTCTGGCCTTACGGGGTCAAATGAAACTTGCCGCCCTTTCACACTTCTGATGGTGGGGAAGGTGGAAGACTCCCACACACTGCATCCACACATCATGGAGCTGCTGCTTTACTGGAAATGGCTCCATGCCTGCCAGTTCCCCCTGTGCATGTAGGTGTGGAGCAGTTAAAACTACTGCTATGCTAGTGGCAGGCCTGGGATAGCCCTGTGTGCTACATTGGCACATCTTCCAGGCTCGGGGGAGCACACGACTAGTGGCACAGGCATAATTGCACCTGGTCTCTCCAGCAACGGCAGCACGCATGCACAGTGGCGCCGGAGAAGACCCATTTGCACTTAGCCAGCACCTAGTAAAGCCCCCCTGGGATGAGGCAAAGACCCAAGGGGAGCACACATCACCGTTCCAACTGGGATTCTGTGGCATGGCTGCTGAAGGTTCAAGGGCAGCTGGGAAAATAAATATCCTTGAAAAGAACAGGTCGTTCCTAAGGCATCTTGCCTATTTCCACTTCTACTTTGCTACTTCAACATTATTCGTGATGCTGCTGCTACTGCATCCTAGGCAGCCTCCTTCGTCAGCGCCCATTCATTCTTCTCTTCTCGAGGGAAAACAAAAGTTAGGCGTTCTGGCTTTATACTGAACCTACTTTTACCGCAGTGTTGCTGGTCTTAACTGTATTCAGCTCCCTGTATCTCGTGTGAGACACTTTGGGGGCCGTTCTCAAGCATGAAAGTCAGCAAGCAAATTTGTTCCTAAATGACCATCTGGTGCTTTCTTCTAGCTCCAGACTGCTTCTACAGCGGCTCCACCAGAGAACGGAGACCTGTTTGTACTGAGGAACTGCCACCGGGTTTCTACTTCAACTCCTGTGTGGACACACGGGTCAGTGTCACACATCAAGACTCACCTCCACGGTAAACATCTTTTGCGCATGCTGTTCCTATGAAGAAGCGGAATGCACGACTGGAGACAGCTCCGGTTCCCGCAGGAGCACGCTGTGGGTCGTGACTGCAGGATGCATGAACACTGCACTTTTAGCACACCTGCCTCCTGGGGAACAGGCAGGTACAGGTAAGTGATGCTGTGCATGGGAAGGTGGGAATGAGGCGAGGCAAGCCCGTGTGCTGCACAGAGCAGCAGGTGATCCAGTTCCCGCTTTCTCTCTCCTCCCACCTCCCCATCCAAGCTGTCACTCACCTGGTCCTTCCTGCTGTCAAGGAGACAGGTAAGTTAAAGATACAGCCATGTAGGTGGCTGAGGCTGAACTGTGAGAGACTCTGCCAAAGGAATGGCAGCCTTGCACTGGCTGCTGCTCCAGACCGGCAAGCCTGCAAGGAGCCTCCATTCCAGATGCTGGTATCGTCTAAGGGAGGATCTTCTCCTTAGACCCCACTCCCTTCAGCTCCCCCCCTCTGGGGACAGGGCCTCCCTTGGACCACAGCAGCACAGGAGGGAGCCCCCTAGCCCAACCCTATTCTGGGATATAATCTGGAATAGAAGACTTTCTCCTGTCTCTCCCTTTGCATTCCCGGACTCCTGCCTGGTTTGTGTAGCTGTCTTCCCTCCTTCTACTTGCCTTCCAAGGGCTGGAGGAACAAGGGTCTCCTCCTCTGTCCCTTGGTCGTTCCTGCCCTCCCCATCTATCTGTCAAAAGGGAAAGATTAAAAACCACAGAAGGTCCCTGTTCCAGGATTTAATCCAGGATAAGGCTCAGTGCAAAAGGGGTCCCAGATCCATCATTTGGCACTCTTTAGCACTCTTTCTTTTCCACACAACACTAAAACCAGGGCGCATCTACTGTATGAAGCTGGTGGGTAGGAGAGTCTGACCTCCTGACAAGTGAAGGATTTCTTCACCCAGAGGGTCATCAGTCTACGGAATTTGTTGCCAGAAGAGGTGAGAACAGCAACCAGCCTAGATGGCTTTAAGAGCAGGTTAGAGAAATGTATGGATGACAGATGTATCAATGGCTCCTAGAATGGATGCCTACATACATCTTTTAGGCTAGGGGGACAAGCAGGATGCCTCTAAGGCCATTTGCTGGGATTCAACAGCCGGAGGTTTGTCCTTGTCTCTGAGATGCCCATGGGCAATTGGGGGGCCACTGTGTGAGACAGGAGGCTGGACTAGAGGGGCTGTGGCCTGATCCACCTGGGCTCCTCTTATGTTCTCTTAAGACTGGGGTGTATTCCTGAACTGTGTCCAAGTGCGCTTATGCACATATGTGCATGCGCGCATGCACAATCTAATTGGGAAATTAATCTATGAAAGATGCCTTGCGGGTGCTTAATAATTTAATTACAAAAACCTCATTTAGACTATCTAGATTATCTCTCAAATGCATTTCCAATCGGTTATCACACCAGATTTAGGAAAATTGCTACAGCGCGCGTTTGGCTCTTCTGTTTCGCACTCTCCCTCCCTCCCTCTCTCGGGTTTCTTTTTGAAAATCAGGATTCTGCCATGCTCCCCAGCAATCAAATGGAAGGCATGCAGTCAATCTGTCTTGACAGCCTTAACTGGATGATGAGGTTAATATTTATAAATGTCACCTTAGGAGAATTAGCAGCCTTCTCACGGACGCAGGATCTCTGTGAGCGTGAGAAATGGGTTTGACGTGAGAGCCAGTTCAAAATGGCGCATACTGGAAACAAGGCAAAAACCCTCCAAACGATAGGTGCCTTTCGCATCTCTGTTTGGCCGTGCTGGCTGCAGCAGAGGAATGCTGCAGGTCCCATACAGCGCTATCTCCAGCATAAAAGCTCTCGAGTAAACTATTTGCACAAAGTCTCTCCAGGTTCCCAGGTCTGTTGACATCTTTGCAGGAAAGATAACTAGGATTTTGTGGGTTTTCTGTGTCCCCAGCTACGATGAGTGTGTGGGACCTGGAGCAACCCAGGACACTGCAGCCACCGATGACCCTCCGCCCCCTTACTCCCTAATAGACCCCCGTCGATGGGACGTCGTGGCCTTGAACTGTCCTGGGGACGCAGACGAGTCTCCCAGGACAACAACAGGAGGCGGCGTGGCAGAGAACTTAGTTGGACTGCAAGACGCCGTGCAGCCCATTCCATCCATTTCCTTGCTGATGTCCTTCCCAACAGAGGAAGCCCCTCCCTATGAAAGTGTCGTGAATGAGCAGGTCTCTCCCCTGCCTTTGGTGCCCCTGGACACACGGAAGGAGTCCATCGGAAAGTGGTCCACAGCAGGGGTCTGAAAGGATCCCAGAAGACGCAACAGGAGGAACCATCTATAACACCTCATTCACGACGTCTTTAACTAGACTTTTATCTTTTTTCCACTCTGAACAGGGTTGAAATGGGCCAGTTTGGAAGTAGGGGTGGGGCTGTGTTCGGGGTTAGGGTTTTTGCTAAACAAACTGGACCGCTTTGCCTGCACACACTTTGTGTTGGGATGATTCCACACATGCACACGCAACCCCAATTACAAAATAAAGCAAACAATTGGGGCTTCTCGGTCTGTTGCATGTCGAAAGCACATCCGGCTAAGCCTCTTCTACTCACATAGGTGTATATAATAGTGCCAGCCCTGGGGATCAGGTTTCACAGGGTGTTTTGCAAGTCTTAGAGCAGGCAGAGCAACGTAGACGTGCCGCCAATGTCTTCTTAATCCATGTTGTAGATGGGGCCTGGTAACGTAGTAATACAAGAGAAAGCAACTGTTTACAGTTTTGGGGAAATGTGTTTAGATTTAAAACAACACAAGAGATGTTTGAAGATCTCCTTAGCTTGCTTCCCACAGTTACTTTCTTTTAAAACTGAGAAACAGAATGGGTGCAAAACCAGAAGAAATTTCCTCAGCTTACTAATTAACCGTCTGCTGGAGCTTGGATTCGAACTCAAGGGACAGGCTGTTGCTGTCCGCACGTTCCCTGCAGGGACATCGGGAACTGCGGGTCTGGGTTCTTATTACAATTTAATAATGATTAACCCCTTATGCGTGTGGCTTTCTGTCAGTTTACCGCGTGATGTGGCAGAATAACCATCTAGCTGTTAGGAGGCGAAATCGCTCTCTGCCACCAGCTGCATTTGTTCACAGCACGGAGACTGTTGTGACGGAGGTCAGGTCGGGCTTCGCTCACACATGCAGGTTCCTCTCTTCTTCGCCGCCGTCCTTGCTTCCTTGCACTCTTTGCCCTTAGATCTGATCCGCCACCAGCTGTCCAGAAGGTGACAAGGAAAGTGGGAACTCTCTGCTCCATCTCGGGGACCTCATCGCCGCTGCATATTCAAGAGGGCTGGTTGAACAGGAAGCCAAAGGACAGATCAGGAACTGGTTGGTTGTTCTTTCCCATCACTCAATCGCTCTCCCATCAGGGTGACTTCCAGTGACGCACAGGGCGGTTTTCCTGGCAATGATGGAGAAACGGTCTTGGGAAATCCCTGTGACTGGATTCCTTTGGCATGCAAAGTGGATCCTTTGCTGCTGAGATGCAACTCATCCCTAGAACCCTGAGAAACCACACGCAATCCCCAGCAGCTGCAGCAACCGAGCCAAATGGCAGGCCTGCACGGAAGCGCCTTCGTCACCGCGAGCATCGGTGGGCCACCGTGTGCGGCGGAACGCTGGACCGGATGGGCTGTGGCCTGACCCAGCAGGGCTTCTCTTACGTTCTTATGGAAGAACAGTGGCAGAAAAGCGACAAAGTGAATGGGAACGTAGGAAAATCCAGGCGCCGTCACTGGAGATCTCAGGATGTGCAGCTTGAATCACATTCGCAAATTCGATCAAATATTTGTATTTGCAGATACTGAAATGAAAGCCCAGTTTTTCAAGATCAAAACGAGCCAGTCTCATGGTTGCAAAAACAAACAGTTTGGTTGAAAATACACGTTTCCCTGTGCTCGGGGGCATGAAAAGAACCTTTTCTTTGAGGAAACATTAAAAAAATGAAGGCAAAAATCCAGTTTTTGGATTAAACAATGGGAGAATGAAATGAATAATCAGATTTTGCTTTGACGGCAAAACGAAAATGCAGCTTTTTGTGTGCTCATCCCCGTTCTCGCCAAGCCCCTCGCACTCAGTTCCTTCCGACCTGCTCCCTTTATCCTTATTTCCTTTTCTTTCCATTTGCCAACTCCAGTGGGACGGTATAACCCCCCCAAATCACTTCCGCAGCACCATTCGGTGGGTGAGGAGAGAAGGAGCTTCTAGCGGGAGCGGCAGATACTCCTCCAGCGTAAAGCCGCACAGGCTGGAATCCGCTTCCTCGGATGTCCCTTATTCCCGCACGGCTGCAAATACGGATGCAAAGTGAGGAAATGAAAAGGGCTCCGCAGCAAAGACCTGCCGTGATCTTCACCACCCGGGACAATCCCTGGATGGACATAAGTAAACTGGTCGCGTTTATCAGATCCCCGTGGAGGCCAGTGGCCTGCAATATATCTCCCCCCCAAAAAACCGTTATTTAAGAAATCAAGCATCCGTGTAGCAACCTCACACCATTACAACAACTACCTGCAAGCGCAGCCCTAACCTATACCGCCGCGCGCAAACACTGGCAACCTGCAGGCGACACGCGTGTTCCGGACGCGCCTGGGGACGGCTCTGCGGCGCCCGTGCCAAGGCGACCCGGGCGGCAGGACTCGCGCAGCTGCGGGCAGGAGGAGCCCGTCCCGGGGCACGTGCAGAACGGGGCCAAGGGCGCACGGGCCTCGTCGCAAGCAACTGGCCGATCCCCGCCGTTCCCAAAACCATCTCGCAAGCCCAGTCCGACGGGCGGCGGCGGCGGCGGGAATCCGAGACGGGGGAAGGGGCTTTCCCCACGGGCGGCGGGCGCAGGAGCGGAGGACGAGGAGCGCTGCCGGGCCGCCCCGTCCGGCCTTGCGCTGCCGCTGGGCTTCTGCCGCCGCCTCGCCGGGGCTTCCGGGCGCCGCTGCCCGAGAGCCCCGCGGCCGGCGGCCGACGGGCGGGGCGGGGCGGGGCGGGGGCGGCCCGGCCCTCCTTCCCTCCCTCCGTCCCGGCTCGCTCGTGGGACGGGCTCAGGCACTTCGCTCGCTCGGGCTCGGGGCGCGGCGGCGGCGGCGGCGGTCGGGGACGGCGATGCGCGAGGCCCGGCAGGCGTTCCTGTCCTTCTACGGCGCCCGGTGGGCGGAGGGGAAACTCGAGGTGTGCGACGAGCCCGAGGTGAAGCGCCGAGCCAGGCGCCTCCTGCCGCCCCCGCTGCCCGCCGAGCCGGGCGCCGCCGAGGGGACGACGGCGACGCGCCCGGGGGCCCCGCTGGACGTGCACGCGCTGGCCGGCGGCTGCCTCCGAGCGACGGAGCGGCCGCCGGGAGCCGCGCTGGGCAGGCTGAGCAGAGCCCTCGGCTTCCTGGAGCTGCTCTGCGCCCACCTCTTCCTCTGCCCATGGAGGAAGGAGATCCGGACGCTCAAGGTGAGCCGGACTGGGGGGGGGGGCAGGGAAGCCCGCCGTGCCGCCTCGTCCTTCGGTCGCTGCTTCGGTTCCGGCCGAAGAACACCCGGCGGCCTGGGCGCTTCGTCCGGCCCGGCGGCCAGGAACTTGGGGGGGTGGGGGGAGGCTCAAACTTGCAAGGGCTGAGCTGCGTTGGCCCCTCGGAACCGGACAGCTTCCAGATGCCTCCCTATGACATCGAAGGGGCGGGCGACCAGAAGTCGCTAACTTTGCCGTGTTGCGGGGCGGCCTCGGGCTGCTGGAAGGAAGTCGGTGGAGCGAAATGTAGCCGCGAGAGAAACGAATTTCCCCGCGAACGGAGCGCGGCCGGCGAGCAGCCCAGGGGCGCCGTGGGGCTTTGCACACATTTGTGGCGGGATTGTCCCTTTGTCCACAGATTCTGGCCATCAGTTGAAAGAAAATCCAACAAGCTCCTCCGGCCTCTCTGGTCCTTTTCTCGGAACTGGAAATTCCAAGGTCGGACGTCAGTTTTCTGCTTGCAAAATAGGCTGAGAAGATCTCAGGTGGGTTTTCCCCGCCAGCCTTGACTTCATCTTCTCTTCTCTTTCCTCCCACCGCAGACCTTCACAGGGAACTTTGTCTATTACGTCCAGCCTGCTCTTCCGGAAGGTATGGTGGACCAACTGCTGGAAGAAATTGGCTACGTTGCAACTTCCGCCACGGAGTTTTCACTGGTCAGGAAGCTGAGCAAAGAGGAAGCCGAGCAGGCAGCGTTTGAGTTATTTCTGGCTAGGATGGAATGTGAAAACCTCCTTGAAATGGCTGGAAGCGTAAGGGAGAGCGACTGGATGGACGTCCTGCAGAAGAGAGCCCAGGTTTACCGGCGCCCTGAAGGCCATCTGCTCAGAAGGCCTTGGCCGCCCCAGGGGCGGCAGGAAGACATGGCTACAGGAGGAACGAGGCGGGCCCAGAGACATCTCGGGCCTTGCAGCCAGGTGGCCTTCAAGGAGGTTCAAAACACTGAGCTCAGAGATAAAGGTCTTCTCACTCTGACTTCTGAAGGACCTCAGCCTGCTGCTTCTGAGTGCGCAAGCCAGAGTCAGGCCTCAGTGAACCGCCGTGTCAGAGCCTCTGATAGTGGGGATTTTTTGACCAAATACAGTGACATTGTAATTGGGCAGAAGCGTGGCCGCTTCCCAGAGCTAGACCCCAGTGCCCCTGAGGGTGGCGTTCAAAGCAGGGGGCTTGCTGGATCCACGTGGGCCCCACCAGCAAATGACCCACAACCCCCAGCTCTTTTTTCTCCTGACACCAGTGGCCCACAGGCCTTAGCCATACTGAATAACGTCCCCACGGGAAACAGAATCCAGTGTGGCTACCAAAGTCCCGGATCCTCTAGAAAAACTGTTGAATCTAAGATCTGCAACGCTATGAAATGTCTGAACATTCATGGTTCAGAAACTGCAGATGAGCCCAGAGAGCTGAAGTGGAACACCGTCCAATGCAACAAGTTTGGTGCACCATACAGTCCAGCTTGTGGCATCTCAGGAAAAGAGACCGTCAGAGATGCCTCCTCCCTGGCGGCTTTTAAGGAAATCAGGAGCATGGAGGATGGTGTAGCGAAGCTCATGCACCCAGTTGAGGAAATAAGGCAACTTGAGTCAATGACAAGCAAGAGAGGCCTTCAAGACTTTGGCTGCTCTAGGATGAACCTTATCAATCAGCCTGGCATGGATAGAAACGGCTTCAGCGTTGACCTCTATTTGTCAGAGCTGTTCTGCAATATTAACAGGTGTGACCACCCAGCTATACATACAAGTTATGATAGACTTCCAGGAGACACGTGGACCCACCACGATGCGGGAGAGTCTTTTAGAAACCCTGATCAGAGGCCCATTCCAATCTCTCTGGAGACTCAATATTATGATAGTACTCAAACAAACATTTAGTGTCAAGGTCGGCCCTTCTGCTCTTCCTTTTTAGACTTCAGCATTTCCACTGTATCCCAGAGGCCTCTGCTAGAGATTTTAAATCCTGAAATCTGCCTATTCTTAAGAGGCAGGTAAGCACAGATGTTGGAATTATCTAGTGACAAACATGTGTTATTCTGTGTTCACATATAATCATAAGCCACGGCTTGTTTCCTTATTTGTTTGTCTTCACCCAACTACGGTATTTAAAAAACAATACAAGCCCCATGGTTTAATTTTAAATGCACAGGCCTTTTGTCTTCCTTTGTTGTTTTCTATAAACTGATTATTTAAAACAACCTTATTTGTTTTGGTGATGAGTTGATGTTGGATTATTGCATTATTTACCACTGTTCATTTTAAACAACAAAGCAGGATTTCTGCGGTTTCGTTCAGGTGCATTAGGACATGGCTTAGCATTACTTGCCAACAGGCCTGTACCCTTCTGCCACAGTTTCCAGTCCTAATCCCAAAAGAAAAAGCTAATGTGAGAGGAAAAGGCTGTGTCTCTATTAAGCAGCAAAGGTGCCCTTTCTGGGCACCTGCCTGAGACTGACATCCAAAACTGTCCCAGAGATAGTCTCACAAGGTCCTCTGGCCCAGATCTTCTGCCCCATGCAGAAACGGCCGAAGATTTGGCAGATGTCGCTGGGGATAAACATCTGGGAGGGGGAAATCAGGGCTGAACTGCCAGTTTCGTTTTCCTGGTGTGTGTCACTGAGTGTTGCGAGTATTGGAATACTCTCCATGCTGAGAGCCAGGCCATGTAGCATGGAGACTTGAGGAGAAGCGCACCCAGGCTGGCCGTCACTGGTCTGTGCAATTTATAAATAGCCTGGAACAAAAAGAAGCAATAAATTTTTATTTTAAAAAAAAATAATAATGCATAAAAAACAAACTGACAGAGATCCACCCCCCACCCACCCCAATTACTGGCCTCTTAAACAAGGGATGGTCTCAGATGATAGAAAGAATCTACAAAACATCCAAATAAGATGAATAGCAGCAGTTCAGAAGTGACACAGTGGGTGCATCTCCATGGAAAGAAAAATCTGGATTTAAGCTTCTTTTGCTTTGGAGTGTCCCCATGCAGAGCTTTACTCCGGGCTGCCAGAGCCGCAAAGGAGGAAAATCTGCAGCAGAACCCCCACCCCCCTTCAGCAGTTCTACATCTGAAGTTGTGGGAAGCCGCGGATTTTCCTGGGAGCATGGAGACGCTGAGAAGCAAAAAGCAGCTCAGACCAGCAATCTCTCCGACCCGATCCTGCCCAGCGCCGGTGTCGGGTGGCTCCGAGCTCGAATGGGACCTCCGTCTTCCCGCCCCCTCTGCCTCCGTATCCCCAGCAGCCAAGGGGAGAACAGCCTCAGAGGCAAAGGCCGGTCGGGCTGCTCCTGCTGCGTGTGGGATCCGGTGGCAAGGAGGAAGCAGCGTGTGACGCTTACAGGGGGCGTAGAAACAGAAGGGAAAACCCACGGAGGAAATCAAGAGAACGAGGGGAAGGCGGGGAAAGAAGCAGACACACACGCACCGTGAAAGAAAGAGGAGGTGGCTGCTTAGATTTTGCGTTAAAGCAGCTGCCGTTCTTTACAGGAATGCCGGCAGCTGAATTTGACAGCTGAACAGAGCCTCTCATCGCTCCAATGGGGGGGGGGAGAAAAAATGTGGGCTTACAAAAAGCAGGTTTCATGGGGACAGGAAAGGGCCATTTTAATCCGCGTTTATTGTGAGTTCCAACCTGGATTTTTTAAAATTGCATCAACAGCGAAGCAATTAGCTCCCATGGAGACACGCCCAGTGTATAACTTGAGATGAGTGTGCAGGTTTTAATCTAACATACAAGGTATATTACAAATAGAAAATATCTTCCATATTACAACTTATACAAAACCAAAGTAGAGGGATATTTATTATCAATAAAAACTGTCAAAGCTCAGCTGTGGGCACGGAAAGAGCCCTGCAAGCCTTTCATCGGTAATCAGGCAGAACGACAGCAGATCCGTTTCTGCAAACGAAGGCGCCTATTCGCACAGGTGAAATATCCGCTCCTGGTTTTCTTCGTATTTTTCCATCATGTCCTGTAGTTCATGGTCAGCCTGAAGCACCTTCGGAAATGAAAAAAGGTGGAAGAAAAAGAAAACATTAATCACAGACCACTCAAAAGGTGTGTCATCCCACAAAGTGTGCTATTTTATTGATGCTGTTTAGGATTTTTAAAATCTGAGTGTAAAGGGTGCTCTTATGTTAACAGAAGTCCCATGTATAACAGTCAGCCGGGCCCCATTAACTGGCACAGCTCGCAACTGATGGGGAGATGCCGCCCACCACAGAGGCAGAAGGAATGGCAGTCCACACCCGTAAAGAGCAAGCAAGCTCCCTTGCGCTTTTCACGGTGCTCACCTCTTCCTCACTAAGCCATTTGTGCTGAGGAAGTATTTGTCCATCTCCTTTTGCGACTGCTTCTCAAGCAAGTACCCAGATTCACAGGAAACCTGCCATCATGTTGGACTTCCCAAAATAGTGCAGCCTCGTCTGAAGATGCCCTGACACTCCAAGCACTATCACACACCGGCATCTATGGTGTGGCGGCTTCCGACTACTTTCGAATGACCTAGACAGTGTGATGTTCCGCTCTCATGGAGAGGACAGGATCCGGTTACTTCAACCCAAACTGCTCTGTGCTAGAACCTTACTGATACTTTGTTTCCTAAGATCACCTAGAGCAGCGGTTCTCACCCTTCCTAATGCCGCAACCCCTTAATGGAGTTCCTCATGTTGTGGAGACCCCCAACCACAGGGACAGAGCAGCTGGGAAGTGGGAGGGAAGGGCAGCGGGAGACTCATCGCGACCCCTCTGAAAGGGTAGTTCGACCCCCAGGTTGAGAACCACTGACCTAGAGCCACCTGTGGAGGGAGATTCGTCCACTAGAATGAAGTCAAAACCTGTAACAAATGACACTTCCCAAAACACCAAGAAAAAGGCTCTGGCTGTGTCACAGACATATACTTACAAGCACTGGAGAAGGAACTTTAAACAGTGTTTTTTTAATCAGCCACTCTTCATAGAGCTGATGGATTGCTGCTAGATATTCCTATCCCAAAAAGAAAAAAATAGTTTGCTCACGTTTAGTCAACATGGCTGTTAGGTTTGGAAGAAACACTCAAGCGGTGGTGCCCCCTCCATCCCCCTCCCAGTCAAAAGATGTTCTAAGCCAAAGGACCTCCCAAGGGACACCAGGACCCTTCTAGAAGGCCATAAATATTCCACCCACCATGGAAATGACCTTTTCCTCTTCTCTGCATCTCCTCCTCAGTCTCCCATAACATGTTTCCGGAGATGTCTGTAGATAAACTGTTACAAAAGGAAGCATGGTGAACACGGTTTGCAACCTGTTCTGTTTTCAAAGGTGGATTTTCCAAGCTAGGTAATGCTGAATGTAACCAGCTTCTTCTCTGAAGGTGGGCTGAAGCTGGATTAAAACTTAGATATGAATGCAGACCTTCTGTATTCGTTCATTCACCCATCCGTTCATTTAAAGTCTTTATATACTGTGGAAAACGCCACACAAAGAGAGGTTCAGTGCAAATGACACGATTACAGAGGGGATCCTCTCTTCTGGGGACAGACTCTGCCTCTCTGAACCCGCAAGAGGAAAAGGGTTAATGCGAAGAAGTTGCGAGGGAAGGAGGCCCAGGTGCTTTCAAAGAGGGCAGCAAAAGGGAAAGGGGAATAAAGACAGCAGGTCCCTTACAAACAGCAGGATCTTGCCTGGATCCCACGGTCCCCTGCCACACAGGAGGAGGCAAAAGTGGGACGACCCTGGCCAATGACCTCGTCTGCCAGGGGTCACCGCTCTTGCCAAGTACCCAGATGCAAGCCAGTATCTGCCCATTTCCTCCCCACCCCCAGGACTGCTAGCATCCGGAGACCAGCAAGAGCCACCATTCCGTGAACAGGTGAGAGAAGTGGCCACGTTGCATTCATATTATGAAAAATCCAGCATTGTGTGGCAGTCCCAGGATGGTCACAGGGTTTCACCTGTGTCTGGAAGCACCAGAGTTAGTTAACAGAAAAATTAGTTTTGGAGGAACGATATTTATTTTTAAAAACAATACTGCTTGCAAGATAAAGGAAAAAAGCTGTCAACCCTAAAAAGGTAACAATGAAAAAGCACATGCATTCATTGTTTCTTTCTACATTTTCCTTACTATTTGAGTAAAGGGGGAGTATTCTCAGTCTTAAGAAGAGCTGGCTTTTCTATCCCACGTTTCCCACCCATTTAAGGGGACTCAAAGCGGCTGACAAACCTTCTGTTCTTCTCCCCACAACAGACACCTGTAAAGCAGGTGGGGCTATGAGACCTCAGAAGAGAGCTGTGACTGGCCAAGGTCACCCAGCTGGCTTCATGGAGGAGTGTGGAATCAAACCCGGTATTCCAGATAAACCAAACTGCTAAGAGGAAACCATACTACAGCTCAGTTCTGCAAGGAAATTCACACATCTGCTCAGCAATAATAAGCAGGGAGGAATTTTATCACTGACTTTTTTAGCAGTAATGGCAGCAATAAAGTTACACCAAATGGCTCCAAAGTCAACTGCAGGGCCTGTATGCCAAGGAGGAGGACAACAGGTCAGCACCCACTTGTGATGCATTTACACATAGAGCCCATTTTGCTCTGATTTTCCCTGCCATCAAAAGCTACCACTGAATTGCCGGTTCCCCCCTATGGCCGTCACTAGGAGGTTCCGCTGTTCCTTTCAGCCAGTAGATCCATCAACACTATTAGCCATAACCTTTTAGGTCAAAAATTGCAAGACTGTGATTCTGTTGATTTAAAAGCCGGAGTCAGAGGTCACCTGGTTGCCCCGACATGAATATTAACCACCTTTCCCTTAATCTTCAAGCTCAGCCAAGAGAAAGCTGTCAAGGGGAAGACAGACACACAAAATGCCTTACCAATTAGATCAACGGAAACATCGGCATTCCTTATGATCCACTCAAACCATTCAGTCAGGACTGCATAATCCACTTCTGGCATCCTCCCACTGCCACAAAAAAGGAACAAAGAGGTGCACAGTAATCCCTCATTATCTTAATTAATTCCACCCGAAATGTCATTTAGCCAAAAGGATGATAGCAAACCAGAGGTGATGTGCCAAGCTGACCTAGACCGTCTTGACCCCCAACCAAGCCCGGATTTGAATCTGTGGCTTGCTTTGAAGGCGAGTGGAATCTGCCCCCCTTTGCAGAAGCCAGAGAAGCCGTTACAGCCACTTTGCAACACACGGATGGCTGCAGTCACACTCTGGGGACCATCAAAGGCGCCCTGTACCACCACCACCACCCCGCCAGGCACTCAAGCGGCTCAGTGATGCTGCTGGTGGGCCCAGTGTGACTGAACCCAGCGACTGAACTCTTGCACATCTTGACTAAATCAACAATGTGCATTTATAACGCCTTGTCCACAAAGGGCAGAACAACAAACATATTCAATCACCAAACAAACAACCCAAACAAATCACTTCCCATTACCTCCAACATTAAATTCCAGCCCTGAAGAACATGCCCTTTCGCTCACGTCCTCAACAGAAATCAAAGGCCTTTCCTGCATCTCTCTGTCTGTGCTCAGAATCAGTGGGTCTGAAACATCCCAGATCAGTCCACCTGTCCTCCATGGTTTTATCTAATCCTTTCTCAGAGCTAATTCAGGCTGGTTGCTGTCACAAGAGTCACCAATGGAAGCCCTTGTACGGGGATATAAATACATCTTGTGTTTTTACATTTGTATAGTTGTGCAACATCAAGAGAAGTATTAGAAGCTGCATGCGTACGCACTTCTCTGTCTCCCTAGAAATCACTGCCTCCTCCCGCTCCTGAGCACAGGCTGTGACAGTTCTACTCTACACACAGTGAAGCCAGGATGACGCCAGATGAGCCTACCGCCTGCACTGAAGAAGCCTCTAAAGGCAGGACCATCTTCCGCCGCAATTTCAGAAAAAAGGGGGAACCCTCCACAGCACACCCCAAAATAATTCAGCTCTTTTAGTATAATAAAATTTACTCTGACTAGCTGTATTAAAACCACTATCCCTTTCTACTGACAATATTTTTAAAAATTTATTGGTTGAAATACTGTACAGGCAAACATAATATTTTCTTTACTGCTATACTGCCATCTGCTGCATCTATGGAATTCAACAAGTCCAATATATACGTTACTGCCGACAAAAACGAAGAAGCATTCCTAGTAATATTAACACTGATAATGTGCAGCCTTCGATGCTACAAAATCCAGAAGAAAAGGGGGGGGGGCGGAATTAATAGCTTAAATTCAAGAAAAAAAGCAATAGCATCTTTTCCCCCATACTGACTTGAGACGTTTATTATTTGTATTTTTATCCCGCCCTATGCCCAAAAGTCTCAGAGCAGGTAACAACATTTAAAATCAAACATATAATAAAGCAACAACAGTATATAAATTATAACGTAAACAGTATATAATATAACATACAATAAAACAACAATAATATAGTATCGTTTATTTGTACGGTCACAAACCAGAAACAGCAAATGTTAAAAGGTACAAAAATTTACAAACAATAGTATATATTAAAACAGTAACAGTGTCTGTAAAGTGGAAGAGACAGTATATTCCCATTTAACCAAAAGCCAGGGCAAAGAGGTGCGTCTTCACTGCCTTCCTAAACATGTACAGTGAAGAAGCCTGATGCACATCAAGGGGGAAACTATTCCATAGCCTGGGGGCCATCACTGAGAAGGCCCTCTCCTGGGTGCCCATCCCTTTTACTACTGAGGGTGGTGGGACAACCAGGAGGGCCTCCCCTCCAGATAGGCTGGAGGGGGGGGAGGAACTGGGGCGCTTCAAAGGCCATCTGCTGGGACTCGAGAGCAGGAGAAGGTTTGTCCTTGTCTCTGCTTGAGATGCCCATGAGCATTTGGTGGGCCACTGTGTGCGACAGGATGCTGGACTAGATGGGCTGTGGCCTGATCCAGCAAGGCTTCTCTTATGTTCTTATGTTCTTATGTAAGGCACAGGCCAAGTCAATATGAAAGAAGGCGTTCCTTTAGATGTGTGGGCCCAAGTCAATAAGGGCCTCATAAGTCAGAGCTAACACCTTGAATTGGGCTCTGTAGCAATTCGGCAGCTAATGCAACTCTTTTAAGACCGTTGGTTTTGTTCAGGCCTAAATCAAATCTGCATCCCATTCTGGGGAATTTGGCTGCAAACAGCCCTCTTATGAATTAATAGGCAGCTGCTTTCCTCCCTTCTAGGGGTTTGTGAGCAGCAAAATCAAAACTACAGCATTGACAGCTATAATGGATACCAACTGCAAGGCCGACAACAGCAGGTCACTTCCTGCCATTACATGACTCCAGCAAACCTCACTGGGCGTACAGGTCTTTTTTCAGAAAATACAGTGGCCTGCAATGAATTGGCGCGCTGTGATGTGGTTCCATCTCCCAGCCAACAAGACCCCCCCGAGGTGGTGCACCATTCTTTCCCTTGCTCACCCAGGATTTAGCATTCCATGCCCACGAAGAACACACTTAGCAATCTTTGCCCGTCCAAAGAACCTCTTCCTCCTAAACCTTCACTTACAGCAATACTTCTGCAAAGTCTGGAATTCCCTCAAGGCTGCTAATGCCCCCCTTTGCGTACAGGACGCCCTGCTCTGTATTCTTCACTCCGCTCGTCTCAACTGGGTCCACACTTTATGAGTTTTAACACAACAGACTGGATTGTTTACCAAAATACAGCATGATGTCTGAAGCCAACTGCACGTTGTTTTCAAACAAGCCCAAAGGATGAAGATGGTTTGGGGTACAGTACCTGCGGTATAAATTTTCCACAAAAATGTATTTTGCGCTGTGAATGGACCGTTCCATCATCCTTATGGGGGAAATCTGCAAAATAACATCCATGAGCAATTCAGGACTTGTCTCCTCTCACATTTCCTCTTCTGAACAAGCTATCACCCTCTACTCTTCTTACTCAAGGGCTCTATCTACATGCAGCCCCATCTATTGCAGCCATTCCTACAAAGCCTCAGAGAAAGGGATGCCCAATCTACGCCCAGGCTTGGCTTGTTCCTCGAGGCTAGGAACCTTCACTCCTAGCCATGAATTGTGGGGGGGGGGGTAGTACTTTTCAGCGATGAGCTGTACTGTGTTGCCAAACAGCAGTCCCTGGTAGTTCCGGATCATGGAAGCATGCCATCTGCATACCTCTGTGATCCATATTAAGGCCTAGTCGGGTGTAGACCCAAATTAAGGGTTTCTTAATCCAGATCTGGCTCCACTTTGTGCAGATGATGCTAACTAAGTGGGGGTGGGAGGGCCTTGATTCACATTAACATGCAGGATTAATGGTCCAGGATCCAGACCAGAAGCCCTTTGGTCCAGATCTACAGGTAACTGCAGAAAGGGCCTCTGTTTGATTCTGTACTAACACCCCAGACCAGAACAATCAGTTTTCTGAAGACTGAAAGGCGGGGGGAAACCATCGCTACCTCAAGCATCTGGTGTGGGTGTCACGCTGTGGTGAAGGTGTGCACGCAACACCTTAGTTTTACTGGGTCAGATCTTCCATCCATCTGACTCAGTGAGTACTGGTAGCAGGAGCTGAAGTCAGGCACAGCTCTTTCCAATCTTTATCTACAGGAGCTGATCTTCTGACACATCTCAGAACCCAGACGAAAGCATCAGAGAGACTGTCTAGCTCCTCTGCACAGCACTCCCCCCACCCCGCCAAAGGCCCAGAAGGGCTGCAGGGAATCAGACGGCTTCCCTTGCCAAACCCACCCTTCAAGGTCGAAGGAACAGGGTGATTTCAGAAAAACATCTTTGGGAATGAGTGGGTGTTACAATGCAAAGAAATACAGGCGACATCTGGCACAGGCACCAGGCACAGACCTTCTAGCCCCCTTTGTTCCAAGGAGACACCCCAGAACTTGCACAGTTTGGACTATGCCTTACAGACAGAAATTGTACTTGGGATGCTCAAGTGCTGAGAAGATAAGGCAATCAAAGGAAGAGTAAGAGGAATTAACCCGGACAAATACAATCTAGTGCATCTTAAGGCTTCCACTAAGTTGAAAATAGTAGTTCTGGATTTAAAGGAAATCATATCTACCATTGGTCTCGTATGATGGTCCAACATGGTCAGCTGCACATACGTTTGCAAGGTTATGCCCCACCGTATTGCATCTTGGTACATTAAGCCCTGCAGAAATAAGCAGCAGGATCTCATTTTTCACCAAATGTTCACAACACAATGAGAGGAGAACATGCAAAAAAAAAAAAAGTGCAGCAAAATTAAACAAATTCTAAGAAAGAAGAAAAGCATGTGATGTTTTGTTCCACTGAAAGTCAGTGTTTAGTACCGCATCTATTTGAGACGGATCTTGCTAGAGACACATTTCATAAAAAAAGATTTACTTAATCTGGTTTTCAGCGGGCCAGTGCGGAACGGGGCCTCAAACTCTAACCGCAAGACCAAACTGGCTGAAGTGTCCAATAAGGACAAGACCTTCCTAGCTGGTATATAAATGTCTTATGCAGAACAAACAAGGAATGAGCCCGTATCCATCAGCCAGTCAGAAAATGCAATTCCATGGCCTTCCCTGCCATAACTCACCAGAGGGTTGTGACCGCGAACATTCCTCCATTTAGTCACTGGTTCAGGCAACACCTAAGTTTGAAGGGTTAAAGAAAAGACATTATTGTGTAATGTGGAGGTCTAATCCTGCATAAATGCTACCACAGTTTAAAAATGGTCTGTTCCAGCTCTTCTCTGGAGGGTACCAGTGGTACTGTATTTTCAGTTGTTTGGGTTGACTTTCTTTAAACACGAATTCTTCCTATTACATTTTTTATGGTTTTAAAACATATTATCTTAGGGTGCAATCAGAATACAATATTACACACCCCTAACATTGACCAATATGAGTCATGGAAAGAAATTTAGAGGACACAAAATGCTGTTAAAAGTGCTTCCATTGATCATGTTCTTGAGCTTTCTGTCTAGTAAAATATCCTTTCGACGATCAAAAGTGCCTAAAGATTTGACAGAAAACTTACCTCAATCCTGGTATTCTTGGCAAAATATTCCAGGCACGTTGTCTTTCCACTAGCAATATTCCCCTCAATACAAATCTATTGCAGAAACAAAAATACATACAGTCACTAAGAACCACAATTATAATGATAAATGAAGCCCCAAGAAGTTGCCAACGGAGCTTTCAAACATCTTATGGGGATTCCAAAAACATTATTACAACAACTTACAATCAGGAAAGCAATGCCACAGTATTCTGTGTGAATGCATGAAAATTGTGTTTGATTCAAAATTGAACCAAACACCCATTTGTTCAGGTCAGTAGCAAACCATTTAATCTAACAAACGGTTGCTTTCATTCAATTTAGAGCTTGTTCAAACACAAAAAATAGCATTTTATCCAGTAAAAAAGCCCATCAAGTGCAAGAGCACAGCAAACATGAAACGTCTGATCAACTTGTTTATGTTCGCAAGTAGCAATTGGTTCAGTCTGATCCGATTTCCAGATATTCAGATAACTGGATGTTCGATTCGATGCAAACAGCTTCAAACACATTCAATTGATTTTTTAAAAATATGAACCAGCCTTTTCACAACCCTAACCCTTTTTCCCTATGCCTTCGGTCAGAGTAGGCCAGCTGGTATGGTTACTGGGTTCTGCTGAATTATCAACCTTCAATATTTCTTAACAAAGACAAGGATACCGCTCTCTAACATGGTACTTACAACGGTTTTCTTCTCTCTCCCATTTGCGGCGTGTTTATCTAAAGAGCGAAAGAGATGCCCAATCAGGAAGGTATTTAAGAATAAGCAGCACTGGCAGCAAGCTGAAACTTTAACAAAACTAGAAGAAACCGAAATTCATTTCTACACTCCTTGCTGAATCTCACAGGCGGCATCACCCTCTCTCTCAGGCTACTCCTACATGCTTCATGTAAAGACAAAAAGCATTTCAAGTTCCTCCTCCGTTCCATAAACAAATGTAAGACTGGAAGTTGCGCTCCAAAACAAGTCTACTGGGCGCAGGAGGGGTCAGAATTCACGTCTTCAATGTGTCAGAGGCAGTGGCCACACTTGAAGGTTCAATCCAGCTTCAGTCCACTTTCAGAAAGAGAGAACACATCAGCAAAGGGACAAGTGGTTTTATTTCAGGGTATTAATTCAGAAAATTCATCTTTGGGATAGACAATGTGGGAAGGAAATTACCAAGTCACTTCACTGATGCATCTCTCGCTCTGAAGGGGGACTGAGGCCGGATTAAGCTTTAGCTGTGACCAGAGATAGTGGGCTGAGGCCGGATTAAGCCTTTGCTGTGAACGGAGATTGTGGGCTGAAGCCGGATTAAGCCTTTGCTGTGACCAGAGACTGTGGACTGAAGCCGGATTAAGCCTTTGCTGTGACCGGAGATTGTGGACTGAGGCCAGATTAAGCCTTAGCTGTGACCGGAGACTGTGGGCTGAA
>MTQE01001426.1:69969-80263 GCA_014337955.1 Aspidoscelis marmoratus | reverse complement strand
TGACCGGAGATTGTGGACTGAGGCCGTCTCAGCAAATTGCCTTTGCTGTGACCAGAGATTGTGGACTGAGGCCGGATTAAGCCTTAAGTGTGGGCCCAGCCAGAGGGGCAAGAGGAGCAAATTGCGGCTTATGGCCGCTGTCTGGAGTCGGGAACGGAGGCGGCACCCAAGGGCCTGCCAGGGCGAGAGGCGTCCGGGGATCCGGGCTTCCCCCGGGGCAGCTTTTCTCGCCCTCCCCCACCACCACCGGCCCGCAGCGGCGACCGAGGCCCCTACGCACGCGAGCGGGAGGCGTCCCGGGACGCGGCGGCGGCGGTCCGAGGCGGCTCCCGGGTGCCGGACGTCGGGGGGCGTCGGAGGGGCTGCCAGGCGCCAAGGAGGTATCGCCGAAGCCGCCACATCGCCCATAGCGGGGCGGAAGGGCGGAGGCCGATGGGACCTGGCGCCCCCTCCCGCTTCCGCTTCCTGTACACGGAGGGAGGGGGAGGCGGAGCCTCGGGCGGGGCGGGCCGTGTCGCGGGACTGCGCTTCGGCTGGCTCCTCCTCCTCCTCCTCGTGCGCGCGCTCGCGGGTCCCTCAGGCCAAGCCCCGCCCCTCTGAGGCAGGCAGGCAGGCAGGCAGGCCGGCGGGAGAGGGGCGGGGCAGGCTGCCCACCCGGCTCTTCGCTGCCCGCCTTCGCTCCCCCCCCCGCGCCCGCGCCCCCTCACGCTCCCGGCCGCTGATCGCCGTCCGTCCGGCTCCCCCTCAGGCAACCGCCGGCGTCTCGACCGCCCGAGGCGGAGGAGGCGGAGGAGGGCAGGCGGCGCCCCCCCGGGCTGAGGAGAGGAAGCGCCCCGCCCGCCCCCCGCGGTTCCCTTGCCGGAGGAAGGGGCGGCGCCGGGCGGAGGAGGAGGAGGCGGCGGCGGGGGGGGGCCTGTGGGTGCGCCGGGCGTGGCCCTCCCGGCCTCGCCGCGTGTAGGCAGCCAAGCCTCCGGGCGGCCGTGGCCTCTCGGTGCGGCGGCGGCGATGGTGAAGGCGAACAAGGCCTTCCTGCTCTCCGTGAGGGGCGCCCTCAAGATGGCCCGCATGGTAGGAGCCGAGGAGCCGCCGCCGCCGCCGCCCTGGGGGGACGTCGTGGGGCCGGGGGCGCCCGGGCGCGTCCCCGAGGCCGTGGCCCCGTCGAGGGCGCCTCTGCGCCCGTGCAGAGTGCGGCGTCGCGTCTCCCGGGACGACGACGACGTTCGCCGGCCGGCCGGGGCGCCTCTGACGAGCTGGGGCGGGTCGGGGGGAGGGGCGCTCCCCCGTTTAATCCAGCTTCGCACCAGCTCGGCCGCTGTGCGGTCGCCCTCTGAAAGTGGGCCGAAGCCGGATTAAAATGTGGGTGTGAACGAAGGATTTTTAGAGGCTTTGCTGAAGGATCCGGGTAGACGCGGATGTTCGCAGGCGGGCGCCTGCCTAGCGACCCACTTAGCCCCGGCCCCCGGGTTGCCTCGTCCGCCCTTAAAAGGCCTTCTGGCCCCGTTTCCCCTGCTTCTCACGTAGGCCCGACCGCTGGCGCCCCTCGGAGGAGAGCGATAGCGAAGCACCGCTGCCGTCAAGGATGCGCCAAGTCGGTCATGACACGAGCAGGGGCCTATTCGCACTTGCCCTTTTTCTGGCGTATACCTCAGGATAGCGGCCTGTGGTCCTCATGCTAATGCAAACTCTGGCAGACCTCACTTTGGGCCTGCTGAAGCCTGCACCAGCATATTGACAGCAAGTCCCTATTCCGGGATATATTCCAGAATAAAGCCAAGTGCGAATAGGCTCCTGGTCTCCATCCGTAGCTCTAGCAAGTGGGGAGGGGATACGGTTCCCTTAGCCAAAGGCCGGAGTAAAGAGATGCATCTTCACCTGTCTTATGAACATATACGATGTGGTTGTCTGACACACCTCTGGGAAGTGGCTATTCCATAAGGTTAGGGTCCTCCCACATCCGCCCCCCTTGCTACCGCAGGTGGAGGGACCGTCAGGAGGGCCTCATCGGCAGATCTGTATGGGAGGAGGTATTCTTTTCATATTCGGGGCCCAAGCCGTTTAGGATCCTATAAGTAATGCTAGTACCTTGAATTGGGCTTGGTAGCAAATAGGCAGCCATTACAGTTCTTTGAAGACCAGTGTGATGCGCGTCCCGCCAGCATTCTAGCTGCTACATTCTGCATCCGTTTGCAGCTTCTGAACCGTCTTCAAGGGCAGGTCCATGTCGAGGAAAGAGCAGGGGCCTTTCCGCACTTGGCCGTTTTCTGGAATGCATCCCAGGACAGGGGCTTGCTGCCTGCATGCTAGTGCAGTCCAGGGAAGACCTGCTGTAGTCTACATTAGCATGTGGACAACAGGCGTCTGCCCCGAGGTACGTTCCAGAATAAGGGCCCAGGTCTGAAAAACATCTTCCTATTCCCCCCTATAAACTTTCATACAGTCCTGTATTTCTTTGATTTCTTCTCTCCCTCTTCTTTCAGGCAGCAATCTAATACACGTGTGTAGATCCTATTAAACTCAGACCTTTTTCTGAGGTAGATAGGTATTCAGTTTTTCTGTGGGATCCCCCCTCCCCCCAGTGCTCAGCATGCCCTCTTTGCAACTTGAATACAAATTCTCACACATCAAACACTGTGCCATTTTGTAGTGGATTAGTATGTGTGTTCTGCTGGATCACATGTATTCAGAAGGCAGCTAGTTTTTCCTTCCCACCCCTGATTATCAGAGTCTAGAAAATGGATTTCCACACTACATTTTCTGGCCTTTAATGTGGATTAGTAGTGGGACAAGAATGCTAGCACGTGGATTAATATTAAATATTAAAAGGGAACAGTAACAAAACTTTCATTTTAATCTTAATTTGATTTTCCTGAAGTAAATGAACTCATTTTAGATCCAGATTAAGGAGCCTCGTCCCCCATCAATCTTGCTCCATCTGCACAAAATGGGACTAGATCTGGATTGAGAGGCCCTTAATCTGGATCTCTTACAGACCTACCCACAAAAAATCTGAGGGCCTTCCTCAGGAACACGAGAGGCGTGCAGATTTTGCAAGATCGCACCTTGAAGGCAAAGGGGCAGAACCAAGGGAGCCGTATCTTTGGGGACTCACTTTAGGGACCATGAAAGCTGCCACCCCAAATCCAGGACTTTGGGGTTTCCTGTGGTTTTGGAAGTGTTTTCAGTTGATTAAAAGTTGTTTAATGTTGTGCGTGTATCATACAGTCTGCCTTGTCTGGGAGGGGAAACAAATGTGTCAAGCTGAGGAAGGAAGTGGTGTAGCAAACACTGAGAAGTGATGCGTAGTGGAGGCAGAAGAGCTGGGCTGGGAGCAGGACTGTTAGATGTATGAGAACTATAATTCCTTCTGATCAGTCGTCCAGCCATCAGTCGTCCCTGACTTGATCCAGGATGAAAGAACTGATCATCTGGCATGTGCAACTAAATCTTGGGGGATGACTGGGCTTTCCCAGTTTCTCAGTACAGCACTACTCCAGACGGGTGGTTGAAATGGGGAGATCCCTGCGGTTTGCAAGGCATTCATTCCTCTTGCCAGGAGGTCAGTTCACTCGGGTCCGCATGGAACTGGACACCACTGTTAAGAATTAGCTCATGGGGTGTCCAGAGAATCTCCTGGTGCAGTTACTTTAGATTACTTTCAACTATGGAATCCGAGGACACTATGGGTAGCCTGGGCATCTCCTGGAAAGTTCCTTTGTGATTTACTGTAATAGCATGCAAGTAAATAACAGGGAAATACTGAAGGGCATACACAATGCCAAATTATATGGCTTTCTTCTTTTTTCTTGCAGATTGTAGCTTTTATGGCAATCATCAGTTTTGCAGTTCGTCAGTCTCATCAAGCATATCTGTCCCTTGCAATTTTAGAATTTCTCATTACTTCATTATTCTTTTTACTTTACTTGTTCAGTCTGCAAAAATCACTTAACTTCTTATTTTGGCCGTTGGCTGTAAGTATTAATTTGTACTAATTATTGTTTTATGTGTACCTTTTGCACATTTCATGCATGTAAGGAAGACATCCAGGATGCCTCCAGAGAGAGAAGGGAAATTGCAGGATGTTAGTTTAGATCCTATAGTGGCCTCTCCGTGCCGCTGCGGACAGCAAGAGACAATCCCAGGGCAAACCCAAGCTCTTATCTGTCATTTTAAAGGTGCTTTTAAACGTGCATCTTGTTTTAATCTGTATTAATTTGTATCCTGTTTTAATCTGTTGTTACCTGCCCAGAGACCTTCGGGTATGGGGTGGAATAGAAATGTAAATAAATAAATAAATAAATTTCCTTGTGGAATTGCTACAAAAGCTGCATCCCGCTTCCCTGCGTTTTCTCCACATGCTTCCTGCATGAGCAGCAATTCCATGAGGAAACTACAGAGCTGGATTCCCCATCATGCCTCCCATATTGCATTTTTTCTGTGTGTTATCTAAGGGTTGCTGCAGGTGTGAGAGTCTCAGGGCAGCTTCAAGAAAATCATGGTTGACACTTAATGCACTTATAGGATGTATGCAGTTACAATTCTTGAAAAAACCTTTTGACCATTAATGTGGATTAAGGCACCAGTATGCAGACGCTGCCACACCTAAGCTCCCTTTTTTTAACTGTGTACAGATGCAGCCTTACTGTCTAAGAGACTTCACCCATGGGATTTTCTTTCTCCACCAATCAATGTATTTATATACTACCTTTCCAACCACAAGCAAAGCAGCTGCCAGTCTTGGATATGCTTATGGAAGGATGTGGCAGAGTCAGAGAGGCTCTGCTGAAGATCCAAGATCTTAACCGACATCTTCATTGGCACTAGATGCATATGACTTTGGCGTGAGGAAAGACAGTGTCCGCTCTTGTTCTTCGGACAGTAAAAGCCTTCCTGCACTTGCATCTTTGGCTCCAGGGCAGAGTGGGCCACCACATGCCCAGAACAAGCAGCTCGTCCTAAGCTAGGGCAGAACAGGAGTGTCTGCCTTTGGATGACCCGTCGCTCCTCAGCCCTCACCACTGCCTCCAGAGAACTCCCAGAGGCAGCAGCGAGGCTTCAGTGGTTTCTGCCTGGCCAAACCATTTCTGGCAATGCTTCTTGGAGCGCTGCCAAAAAGAGACACCTGTAGTAAACCAGACTTTGGGAGTATGCCGTCCGCAAGCATCGGTGATCAGGGGTACTACTTGGGTCCAACCGTAGACCTCAACACCGAGGCCTTTAGCTGTACCAGGCCTGGGCGCCATTTTCAGGCTTTGTCCAGTGCAAGTAAAGCATGTCAGAACAGGGCTTAGTCTAGTCTGCACGAATGTGCATATGACTGCTCCTTATTCCAGAACTTGTTCCAGAGTAAGGGGCAACACAGAAAGGGCCTAAAGTGTCTTCGGCTGGACTTGGTTTTGGAGACAGTAAGAAAGACGATTGTTTATTTTTCAGGATGCCCTGAACTCTCTGGTGGCAGCACTGTTCCTCCTCATTGCAGGCCTGTGTGCAGTAATAATTACGACCAATGATGCCACAGAAGCTGGAGGAGTAAGTACTAGCTTTGCAACACAGTTCTGCATGTACATGCATGGGGCATGGGCGTACACAGTGACTGGCATCCAAGATCCAGGTAGAGAGAGACAAGGTTGGGCAGCAGGCTGAGAAGCAGGGCCCTGTTTGTACCCAGAGCACAATCTTGCACTTTTATTAATCCCACTGAATGAACGGGAACAATTCACTCCTAGAAAAGAAACTAGAAGCAGATTCTTCCTGAAGTAAAGATGTTTAAACTCAGTCACCTACAAGCCTAACTTCCCCTATACTTTGTCCCATGGAATATATTGAGAACCAGTGGAGACTTTTAACTATAATATTCCAAGCTTGATAAACTATGAATTGATTTCAAATGATTAGTGAAACTTTTTCTTCTAATGCAAATAATATGGAAAGGAAAAGCACAAATTAGTCCACAGGAGAAACCAAACTTGTGGTTTCCAGGATCCCAACTAGAAGAAGAGTTGGCTTTTCTACCCTGCTTTTCTCACCCTTTTAAGGGGACTCAAAGCGGCTGACAAAGCTTTTCTATTCTTCTTCCCACAACAGAACACCCTGTGAGGTAGGTGGGGCTGTGAGAGCTCAGAAGAGAGCTGTAACTAGCCCAAGGTCACCCAGCTGGTTTCATGGAGGAGCTCAGAATCAAACCCAGTATACCCAGATAGGAGTCCAGCTCCTTAACCGCTAGACCAAACTAGGACTTCGATCACCTGCTAATTGCTAGAATCTAAGATGGCCTTAGGAAACATGAAATGCTGCGATTCTGCAGAGTTAGTTCTCTCCCACTTCTACTCATTCAGTCCCATTCTCTCGAAGACTTCCCCAGAGCCTGTTGCCGAGTGTGAAAAGATGTTGAAATAAGGGGCTGAAGAAAGGAACAGGCTTTTGTGCATACCCTGCTTCCAGTAAAACTACCACTGACTGAGAATGAAGTTGAAAGGAGTGGGGGAACAAAGGAAAAACGATGTTTAAAGTTGGAAAGCTGTCTTTGTCAAGATGGCTTCTTTACAATACTTTGAGGTGCCTTCCATGGCAAGCCGTGGCCAGAGCACCCATACAGTTGCAAGGCTCAGAGTCCGGAAGCCTGCTCTGCGCCTAATCCGAGGAATGTTTTTAACCGTGGACCTTTAATCTTTAGTAAGGCTTTGTGCAGAAAGGCCCTCAGTCTCTTAAGCAGGTTACTGAGATGTCTTGGGAGTTTCAAATACAGAACAAGACGTGTGTTGTGGTCAAGGTCAAAATGGGAAAGAGAACCAGGGATACAAACAATTTATTTTCGACACAGTGAAGATCTAAATAGGAATTCATACTGTAATCAAGGCACATGATAGTGATTCAGTGCTTTTTGTGGATTTTTTTTTTCAGGTGATTTTTCTGGTGCTGTGTGGTCTCTCTGTAGCAGATGGTGCTTTTCTCTTGAAGAAGATTGCTTTTAACCGGCGGGCATCAGGAGATCACTCTTCTAGTGGATAAAGGGACCCAAAGTCTGATTTACAAACCGTTTGGAAAGCATGTGGAAACATAGAGGGTATCTATTGGAATATCTTTGTATTTGATAAAGTCTTAAGCGCTTGAGAAATATTTTAACGTTTATTTTAAAATCAACAGGGTTCCAAAAATGCCAAACTTTATCTCGATTGTGCCATTAGATTAAAGACTATGTAGGAATATATGTCTTTTCTCTGTGCTTGTTCATTTGGTGGAAAGGACATTAGAAATAAACATTATTTTATCAACTTTTTGAACAGTCTTTAACAGCTGTATGTATTTTATAAATTATCAGTTCTTGAATGCATTTTGTGTGAAATCTTCTTTAAACAAAAATAAAGGACTTTCCTCACAATAATTATGAAACTCAAGAGTGGATTTTTGACCGACCTCCTGCTTCCCCACTTGGGAGTTTTTGGTGTACTTGCTGGACCTATCGAGGCACTGAGAATCGTCTCCCGTTGGGAAACATGAGGGTTTTGCTTAGTCATTTGTCATCCCCAAAAACAATTAGGAAAGGGAAATGGGGAATGCAGAATGACTGAAAACTTGCACGTCAGTGTAGAGGACGTAAGGCCATGGCCAATGCACTTCAACTTCCTCTCTCACACCGGGGCCCACCAGTTGCTTCTTGGCTTCTCAAGGGGAAGACAAGGGCAAAACCTTCACTTGGAGCATCTAGACAGGAGGAAATGCAAGGGGACCTCAGCTAGTGCACCGGCAGGGTGGACATCTGCACTGTAAACAGCAACCTGGAGTAAGAGCCTCCACGCCCTGCTCTTCAGGGCGTTTCATTGCCCGCACCGCCACCATTCCAGGAGAGCTACCCGGGACTCATCCAGCGGGCGGCCGCTGGCATCAGAAGTCCCCCGGGCAAGATTTTCACTTAGCCAGGGCAAACGGCAAGCAGGCATACGCAGGGCACATCTTTATGGTCTAGCGGTTAGGGAGAACGACTCTTCTGGGAATCACTGGTTTGATTCCACCCTCCTCCACGAAGCCAGCTGGGTGACCTTGGGCTAGTCACAGCTGTCTTACTAAGCTCTCACAGCAACCTCACAGGGTGTTCTGTTGTAGGGAGAAGAACAGGTTTGTCAGCTGCTGTGAGTCCCATTCAACGGGTGGGAGAAGTGGGGTAGAAGAGCCAACTCATCTTCTTCCTAAGTCAGAGAGAGTCAAGGGAGCCCTGGGCAGGGGCTGCTGCTGCTGCTGCGAGCAAACGGGCTGCGGGCTCGGCTTCCTCTCGGCCGACCCTGGCAAGGGCTTGTTCCAAGGAAAGCACTTCTGACTCTGCTCCTCTGCCTCCCTCCGACGGCCGAAGCCTGGGCCGGGACGATGTCCGGCGCCTCCTTCCAGGCTGGCTGCCTGCCTCCCCCCCCCCCGGGAGACTGGCGGCGCTGTGGTCGCCTCCTCGACGGCGACCGCTTCCGGAAGGGCTCCGGGGTCTGCGCCGCCACCCTCGCACCTCCATCGCCGGCGGACACTGAAAGCCGGGGTTCGAGCAGACGGGGGAGCCGCCGGGCAGCGGGAGAAGGACGGCGGCGGCCTCGCTCCCGGTGGCCGCAGCGCTCGAGGGCGGGCGGACGGGCGGGCTGCTGCCACCGCATCGCACCACGTGGCGCCCGCCTCCCCCTTTGTAACGCGCTTCTTCCTCGCCTCGCTCAGAGGGCGGGAGGAAACAGGGCGGGCGCTGGGAGGGGGAGGGGAGTGGGCGGCGCCCCCCGAAAGGGCCGCGATCGGGGCGGGGGCGGTCCTCCCTCCCCCAAAAAAGTTTTGGTTCCGCTGCCGCCGCCGCCCCGAGCCCCGTTTCGCCGCCTCGGGACCCCCGCTCCCCCTGCGGGGCTCCTGGAAGGGTCGCCGCGCGCCTCGGACGGCCGTCGGGCTCCTGGACGGACGGGGCGGCCAGCCTCCTCGGCGGGCGGCGGCGGCGCTTGGCCGGCTGCCTCCCCCCGGCATGGAGCGCGGCGCGGGCGCGGCGGGCGAGGAAGGTCCCGGCTCGGGCGCGGCGCTCCCACCGGGCGCCCGCCTGCTCCTGGCCGCCCGGCGCTTTCTGGGCTCTCGCAAGGGCGCGATGCTGCTGGCGCAGGCGGTAAGGAGGGCGCGGCGCCCTCGCTCCTCGCTCGGCGGGAAGGGGCGGCCGACGGGGGAGGGACGGGGGGCGGCGGGGAGAGGGAAGGAAAGTCTCCCCCGGGCCGCCGGTCGAACGCGGAAGCCGCCCGCCGTCTGCCGGAGGGAAGAGCAGCCCGGCCGGGGCCCCCCTCGCCCGTGCAGCGCAGCCACAAGGCAGCGACGGAGGGATGGAACTGCGGTCCTTCTCCCGCTCGAGAACCGGCTGATCCCGGGCCGCCTTGGCCTCCTGGCGGTTGCGGTGCCGGCTCTTCCTGGAAGTCTCCCGGTTGCTTCCATTGCGCGTTCCTCCACGAAGCCAGCTGGGTGGCCTTGGGCTGCTCACGGGTCTCTTTCTGAGCGCTCACAGCTCCACCTGCCACCTCACAGGGTGCCTGTTGTGCGTGAAGAACAGAAAGTTTGTCAGCTGCTCTGAGTTCCCTTAAGAGTGAAAAATCCTCCGCACTTACCTACAAATAGGTCGGGATCGGAAGAGTTCTGATCCTTGTGAATGGGCTGCTTGGAGCAGCAAGAGCAGAAACTGAGCCTCTGAACTAGCCAGTCTGTTTCTCTGTCGTAAGAACATAAGAGGCCCTGCTGGATCAGGCCACAGCCCATCTAGTCCAGTATCCTATCGCACACAGTGGCCCCCAGATGCTCATGGGCATCTCAAACAGAGACAAGGACAAACCTATTCCTCCCCTTGAATCCCAGCAAATGGCCTTAGAAGCGTCCTGCTTCCACCACCCGCAGCCTGAAAGATGTACCTAGGCATTCATCCTAGTAGCCATTGACTTTTAAGAATTTTCACAAGCACCTTGTATGGTGCATCAGTTACTCTACAGCTATGCTCAGAGCGTCTGTGGCCTCCTGGTGCAGCCCCAAAGGCTCTGTGGGAGCAGGGTGGCTGTGCCCAGTCAATGTAGCAATGGTCATCTGTGGATTATGTGGCGGAAGTCCCCAGATGGCAGCATTCAGCTGCCCTGCTGCAGGTAGGACTAGCATTTGCAGTGTGAACGCCAGCCTCCATCCCAGATCTTAACTGCTCTGGGACACTGAATATACACCAAGTATAATAAAATAAAAATAAAATAACACCATTACAGACTCACGCTTGGGGGCCACCCAAACTGGATGCAGCCAGAGCAAAAAAAAAAAAAAAAAAGTA
>MTQE01001426.1:23153-65719 GCA_014337955.1 Aspidoscelis marmoratus | reverse complement strand
TGGGTGCCTGGATCTAGGCGGCTGCGCCCCGCAGATCAGCTCCCCACCCCACCCCACTCCCCGAAGCCCCCACCCCACCCACCCTCTGAGCCCGATCGCGCCCATCTTTGGGGTGTAGGCGCCTACACCGAGGCGCATACACCCCAAAGATGATTCTCCCCCCCCCCAGGCGGACACGCGCGTGACGCAGGACCTACCTGCTTGTCCAATAGGGGGCGTCCCCGGGCCATGTGGTGCGTGCTCCCGGCTTCCTCGCCTCATTCTGAGGCCAGACAGCGAGCAGGTAGGTCCTGCGTCGCGCGTGCGTCCTCCCGGGGCCCTGGGGGGGAATCATCTTTGGGGTGTAGGCACCTCGGTGTAGGCGCCTACACCCCGAAGATGGGCGCGATCGGGCTTGGGGGGTGGGTGAGGTGGGGGCTTTGGGGGGTGGGGGGTAGGGGACTGATCTTCGGGGTGCCCGCGCCCTGCAGACGGTCGCGATGGGGGTGGGGGGGGCCTTGGCTGACCGGAGCGACGAGCTCCGGTCGCCCAAGGGGTTCCTCGCCCCCAGCCAGCCCGGCATCGGCCTCCTGCCACCCCGGAAAGGGGCTATAGGCAGCCGATGCTCCCAGGTCCCCGACTCCGGCAGCCGCGATGGGGCCACCGGGGCCGGGAAAGGCCTGGCTCCCCCCCGCAGAGGGCGATCACCTTCCTTGCCGGGCTGCGGGAGTGATTGCGCAGCGCCGGCGAGGCTGGCAGACGGCAAGGGGTCCTACCATTCGAATCGTGGGTCCCCTCGCTGTCAACCAGCCTCGCCACGGCTGCGCGATCCCTTCCACAGCCCGGCAAGGAAGGCAATCAGCCCAACTGCCATCAGCTGCTGGGCCGATTTTCGACCCATGCTGACGGGGGAGGCGTGCCCACGGCTGTCAGGGAGAGAAGCGTGCGCGAACGCTTCTCTCCCCGAACGCGCCGGGACGCTTCGTACGCGCGGGAATGGATGCAGAGCACTTTAAAGTGCTCTGCATCTGGAACGCGCGGAAGACAGCCAGGACGCAAACCCGGTCACGGCAATGCGAATGCCGCGTCCCGGGCTGTCTTCCGTGCGTTCCAAAACCGCGTGTGCGAAAAGGCCTCAGGTATCTTTTATCACCTTCCTAGAGCAGTCTATGCCCACCTCTACTGAAGGCTGCACAGTCACACACTGTGTTGCCCGACCGCCGTAGTGACAGGCAGCTGCGTGTGGCCACTGCGGTGGCTGAGAGGATGCTGCCAGGTGGTGGCCAGCCTTCACCCCCACCCTGCTGGCCTTGAATGGGGTCAGCACATGCAGTGCAGACGCCCGCCTCCATTCCGGATTTTTGTTCACTGGGATCTTCATCTCCTTGCGAGGAGGGTTTTGCTCTACTGGATGCAAGGCAGGGTGCAGGTGAAAGAGGGAAGCTCCAGCAGAGGCAGCTTCACACACAGCTGTGGGCTGAAAATCCCCCTTGCCATAAGCATGAGAAGTCATCGACAAATTAGAGCAAGTCCAAAGAAGGGCTGTCAACATGGTGAGTGGTCTGGAGACCGTATCCTACGAGGATCTTGGAATGCTTCGCCTACAGAAAAGAAGACTGAGAGGAGACATGATGGTGGTCTTCAAGTCCCTGAAGGGCTGTCACAGTGCAGAGGGATCGTCCCTGTTCTCACTTGCACAAGATGGGAGGATGAGAAACAGCAGGATGAAACTTCAAGGGACTCAATATAGATTAGATATTAGGAAAACCTTCCTGACAGTGAGGGCGATCAGTCAGTGGAATAGGTTGCCAGGGGAGGTATTGAGCTCTCCTTTGCTGGAGATCTTCAGGCATTCATTCATTCCCAACTCTGTCTTTTGTAGGATTTTGTATGTGGCACCATTGCTGCGATCATCTATTTTGCCATTTCCATAGCTGCCGTTTCAAAATACTCTGACACAGCATCCAAGACGGCGGGAGTAAGTACACCACCTCCAGACTAGTTTATATGGGAGACTGGTGGTGGGACTGTCCCTGGCTGCCTGTGCTCCCACTGCTGAGTGCTTTGAAATGTTTCCTTTAACTAAGCATCAGTCTCTTCTTGAGAATACCTTGCACAGAGCATCCATACCTGGGGGAGATAAAGAAATGGCTTCCCGTTATTGTCCTTGTCTGGGGAGATGCCAGGAATGGAGCCTGTGGCTTTGAGCCTCCTGGGGAGTTGTTCTGTCATTGAGGGAAGTGCAAAATTGCCGATATTGTCATAAAACTCTCTGCCACTACATTCTGAGAAGGGGTCTATGGTTTTCACCAGACTGGCAGAGGGGTCTGTGGGACAAAAAAGGTCAAGAATCCCCATCCTAAAGGCTTCCTCACACTCAAAAGCCTCTTCCTCCATGCTTCATTCTTTAGGTGTTTGGGTTTGTTGCTACAATTGTCTACTGCATTTATATCTACCTAACTTTTAACGGCCTGATGACGTATCTCAAGCAAGAAGATTCTCCAGCTGCCTCTGAACCACAAAGATCTGATGGTAGGTACAAACCACCCTGTGCTGTAGTTAGCCTCATCGGGGTGGGTGGGTCACAAGTGGATGGCCCTTTCTCTCTAGCGGTTGATAAGGGATTGAAGAGGGGAACTTTTGCAACAGAATTGCTGGAAAGATCCTCTGTTTTCCTGGAAATGCCCCTTTGGGAACAGCTTAGCAGGATTTTGCTCCGCAACATGGTACAAGTGAACACTATAGCTGGAACAGTCCAAATGCCAGTACATGAAATCCAGACTTGATGCAAGAATCCAAATTAACGCATTTCCACTTGAGCACATTTAAGCAAAGGAGAGCTTACCGTGTCAAACAAATCTCAGGATTATTTTTTAAAAAATGCCTTAAAATTAAAAAAAGGAGCCCTTGAAACTCATCTAGAATGTAAGGCCTTGGTTAACATCTTTGAAACATTGCCCAAGCTCTGGCCTTGTCCTTACTTTCAACCAATGTTTTCTTTTCCAGATGATGTTTCTGATTCGGATTCAGACTGAAGGCCGTCAGCCAGGACTGAGCTCTAAATAGGCTAAAAAGGGCGTGTCCTTTTCCTATGTGAATATTTTTTTAACTAACATTTTTGCCATCATTGAGCGGAACATCAAAGCCTCTGTGGGCATTTAAATCTCAAAAGAAAGCGCCTCAGGAAAGAAAAAAACCACCTGCTCCTGCCTGAGCCTAGAAGTGCCTTTGTTTCTCCATTGCAGCAATGCAGCACCTGGGATGAAGCAACAACGTTTGTTTCTGAAGAGGCCCAGGTGGGGTGCAGGTGCAACTGCTCTGGGCAAGTAGAGTTTGGTCTAACAGTTGTGCGAATGCCAGTGTTTATTAAATATATATGTATACCAAAGAAAGTTGAATTTTTAAAAAATAGGTATGGTGGGTCATCTTTTGCTGGTTCTGAGTTTGATGATTAATGGACAAATGTGGGCTGAAGATGAAGATGCCACATCCCAGGAGCAGCATAAATATAGGTTGGGACGAAAGAGGATTGTTAGGCATCTGGAATCGTGGTGTTGGAAGGGACGTGTCTTCACGTCCAACCCTCTGCTCCATAAACTGCTTCACTAGATCACCCTGGAGAGATGGTCGTCTGTCCTTCTGTCCCATTCTCTCACCACCCAGAACTGCACTCTTCTCCATCAAACCTGCTTTTCCTGTAAATGAGAAGTGGGAGCAATCAAGGTATAATCTACTGAAACCAGTGGCCAATTTCTTCTCAGGTTCCAGTTGGACAAGTACCCATACTATATTCTGAATTCCACATACACCTAGAAGAAGATTTGCCTTTTATAACCTGCTTTTCTCACCCATTTAAAGGGACTCAAAGTGGCTGACAAAGTGGGTGGGGCTGTGAGAGCTCAGAAGAGACCTGTGACTAGCCCAGGGTCACCCAGCTGGCTTTGTGGAGGAGCGCTGAACCAAATCCAGTATTCCCAGATAAGAGTCCGGCTCCCTAACCACTAGACCAAACTGGCTCACGGAGTTTGGACACCCTTCCGCAGCCCAAGGCGTATGCATCGCAGAGAATTTGCACTGGGAATTTCCCACATTTGAAGCTGTTCTTTGTACTGAATTTACTGCAGAGTTCCTCGCTATACTCACACTGATCTTAGTAAAATGTAGTCGGCACAAATAGCCTTTCTGTACTTGGGCAAAAAGCCAGTCTGGGTGTGCTGCATGAGTGCTGGGTCACCTGCTGGCCAGGTGACTGTGGAGCTCCGCAGCCATACTAACCACATCTGAGATGCGGCGAGTGCAGCCCAGCGCCCACCGTCCCCTCTCCCCACTTCTGGGCAATGGGTGGTGCTCTTGTGTACCATGGCAGATGCTGCTCACTCAGCACTTAACGAACTGCCAGGCGAGTGTCAAATGGATTGGGTGCTTGAAGTGCGAACGCTGGATCCACCCCTGATATTCACTTCCCTGGGACGAGGGTGAGAATTCACAGTAACCTACAAGCAGAAAAAAGTGCAGTTTTCTTCGAGTTTCAGTGCTACTCCTATTACAAAAAGAAGAATAAGCAGAAATATTTTACTAGAAAACCACACAGACATTTTCCTAACTGGATCATTACTTCAACTGCAAAAGATGCTCCGAGCTCCCAAGACATTTCAAGCACCTTTCCAAACGACGAATACAGTAGAGTTTGCATATTATGCGCAGTATACATCTTATGGGCGTGTTTTTCTCAACTGTATTATGTACTGACAATGTATTATGCAACACCCAGCGTAGATACTGAGCCCACAATACCTGGAATAAAACTTTAAAATGAATGATGTTAGGAGGTTCCTAGCAATGCACTAAAAGCCTTTTCTCAGGAGTTCTTAGCCTGATGATAAAAGCAGGACAAAACTCTACTAAAGTCTAGATTCTGAAAAGGGCACATGACATCCTGCCATCTTCCAATGCCGTACAGATGTGCTTTTTGTATTACAATTTTATAAAAACAAAACAAAAACCTTACATTTGAATGTCTGTATATACTGTATGTCAAAGCTAAGACGGGGAGGATTTGTGAACCATAGCAAAATAAAGTCCATTAATGATAAAATACTTGTCGCCTCCATTTTGAGTTAATTCTCCCAATCAATTTCCATGGGTCTGATGTTGATTTCAGATATGATTGCAATATTAGCCTGTAGAAAAGAGTTGAAATGATACTAATGGCCATTTGAGAAGCCAAGAAGCAATTGGTGGGTCTCTGAGTAAGATGGGATGCTGGACTAGAAGGGCAGCGGCTAGGGATGAACAAGAATATTCAAAACATTCAAAACTTGGTCAAATTTGTTTATATTCGGACATTTGAATTCTAATCATTCGTACAGATTATTCGGACATTCATATGTGTACAGATACGTACACACCACATATGTATCTATACACATCTTATTCATATCTGTACGCATTTGTACAGATATGTATGGGACAAAAACGGAACGCATATGGGATAAATGGGATGCGAACTGACACGAATGTTGTCGACATATCTTCAAATACAAATCAAATATTTTTACAAATAGATAAGAATGTATTCAAATCGAATGTGAATACATTAGTATTTTAAACGCTTGAATTGATGCATACTTTCAGATACTCAAATCAAACCAAATGCCAAAAATTGCATTTGTGCACCCCCCTAGCTGTGGCCCGATCCAGCAGGGCCCTTCTTAATCCATAGAGGGCAGGTGTATGTCCACTAGAATGGATGCCTAAGTACTTCCTCCAGAATGGAGAGACAGGCAGACGCCTCTAAAGACTGTTTGCAGGGACTTGAGAGCAAGTGAAGGTTTGGCCTTTGTGCTGTTTGAGGCTGATTCCTTTGCAGCCACCAGTTACATTTTACATTTGTGGGCTTATCACCTGTGGAACAGGAGATGGCCAGCATGACTCAGTCCTCTGCTTTGAAGGACAAGAGAGCAGTAGCTGAAGGCTTTCCAAAATGACCCCTATATGCATGCTTCAGGAAGAGCAGCAGTAGCAGCAGCAGGATTGCAGGGACCGTATCCTATTCCTCAAATGCAAGATTTAAAAAGAAACAAGGTAGGGAGAAAGAAACAAGGCCAGGAGAAGACTAATCCAATCAAAAGGCTGAAAAGCAGTGTGTTCCTATGAGGAACTATCCCTTTTCCCTGCACCTGCCCTGCAGAACTTGGAAATGCAACACAGAGACGGTTGCTTGCAACATCAGGGACTGCCGTTTTTCAGACATGGACTTCATTCTGGCCCTTTCTATACTTACCTCAGATCTAGGTTCGGAGTCCATTTAGGCCACATTCTGGGCCTTCCATCCATGCATCCATGCGGCTCAAAGGGGTTCCACACCCCTGATGGTCTGGCTGCCCCAAAGGGACCAGGGCCTTGTTCCAAAGCATGGGAATATGGAAGGATTGGAGGAAGATGCAGGGCACCTGCTCTCCACCAATCACTCTGGTGTAGTTCTGGGCCTCCGTTCCGTACCCTGAGCTTCTGATTTAAAGTGATTCCTCAAGACAGTGTGCAAAATGGGTCACTTAAAGGCAGGGGCTGTCACATGGGTCGGCCCATTTAAGTCATACACAACAATGAAGAACTGACACAACAGTTTTTCTCTTATCCATTTATTCAGGCCTTTACAATGATTCCATATGAGATTAGTGTTCAGAAAATCTATGGTTTTCGATACTTACAAAAATACAGATTTTCTTTAAAAACACTATGAAAACAAAGATTTACCATGAGCATTTTCCCCCAGAACTCAGTATATTAGTGTATCAAAATGAACAGAGGAAAAAATTAGGAAAGATCAAAACACAGAAGGGTAACTGCATCAAACTGCATACTATTACCATTTCACCAATATACAAAGCAAAACTGAGAAGTACACTGCTTAAGAATTTTAAAGCAAACATGATTAAGCAGCGATTTTGTGATTGCCTTCCGTATCACAAGTAAAAATTACAATCCTTCATCTTGAAATTTATAAACATTAATATTGTAAATAAAAAGGAAGTGCATGGTATACAAATACTACTTGTCTCCACTGAAGTTGAGGGAGTGATTGGACGACACATTTAAGAAGCATTCACGGTACAAACAAGACTTCTTTGTATGGAACAGGGAGGCATCTTTAGGTCTGTGGAAGCTTCCTACGTGCCGAACTTAGGGTGATTTCGCACTATCTGGTACACCAGGGGCATTTTCGCATTTTGGCCCATAGTCAAGAATTAGGCAACATCTGGGAAAGAGCATCTGCACTTAGAGGAGGCTATTATAGCCTCCAAGCCCCCCTCGACTTCCCAGATGTTGCCTAATTCTTGACTAGGTGTGGAGCATGAAATCATGCTCCACACCTTTCCCAACCCTTACCCCAACTTACCTGATCGTGTCCAGCCAGGGAGCATTCGCTCTTCAGGTGGACAAAGTCAACAGAGATGCCGAGCAAGTGTGCTGCCAGCTCTGCTGCCCTCCTGGTGCGACTGTGATGAGCATCAGCGTCATCATGGCGACGGCACTGGCACAAGTGCCATCGTGGAGGGTGCCACGCTCAAGATGACGGCACCCTGAAGAGGACCGGCCCCAGTTGAGTGACCGCACGGGGCATGGGCTATAAGACTAGCGCTCGCAAGTGCAAGTCCTAGTTAAGGTTAGATGACTGTGCTCCTTTCCTGCCCAGCAGACAGGAAGGGAGAGCAAAATCACCCCAAGACAGCAACTGTACCAGAAACCCCTTCTAGATGCCGGTGCAGTCTAAGGGAGCTTGGATGCGGCCTGCAGACAGGAGGTTCCAGTACAACTGCTGATCCAGATAAACTAGTGAGTGCAAAATCACCTTTCGTTGCAGTGCAAATCTGTGTAAATATCTGCCACAACTTTGACTCAGAATTGACAAATGCTGTTTCAGGCAGCCATGTTGCACCCCAACCAATTCCACCCCATGTTTCGCAGTACAAATCAATTATCATTTCCACATTGTAGATTAAAAAGCCCTCAGAGAACGACACCAGCAGAGAACAGGAAAGGATGACAACAGAAATGTTGGTACAGGCATTAAAGCACCTTAAGGGTCAGTTGGGTAAACTTGCTGCTAAGGCACCAACAAAGCCTCGCAAACCAATGTGTCTGAAAATGCAAAAGCAAAGGACCACTGAAGTCTTCCCTGGAATGCTTCCTACCTTAAGTGAATGTGCTGTGGGTTAATTCCCAAGCATTTCACTTACTATTTTATTCAACGTGGGTGCTGCAGTGCAGCTCTGGGCACGTGCCTGTAACCACAGCTATTTGGAATGAGAACTTTTAAGTCCATGAATTTTGTTTCCAAGAGGGTGAGCACTGTGGGGTCAGACTCTGGATTCTCTCTTTGCTGCACTTAGTAGGAATGTTTGAGTTATTCCAATAAACCCAATAAATCTAGAGAGAATGAATAAAGGCAAATGAATGCTACTAAAAAAGGAAAACGAGAAAAATCTTATCACGAATGATGACCAGTACAAAAATCTGAGTTTCTTATTTTTCCCCCCTTCCTGCTTTGAGTTTTCTTTCGCTGACAGTGATCCAAACACACAGCTGTAAGCAAGAGCTTTATAGCAATACCCTGGTCTTCATACAAAGAGTACATTAGATACTGAGATATTTCAAAGCAATACAAATATTGATTTCCAGGGTATAAAGGGCTTCTGTGGGTTACAAAGATCCCAAAAGAGACACGCCATAAGTAACAGTATTCTTGGTCCTAAGAGCTTGATCAGCGAAACAGATGCTGGGAAAGTCAGGAGAGAAAATACGAGGAAGCATACCTGGAACTGGAGGCCAAGAAGCAACAGGTAGGCCACTGGGTGAGGTGGAATGCTGGACTAGAGGGGCCATGGCAGGGCTCTTAGGTTCTTATGGACCAGATGGGCCATGGCCCCATCCACCAGGGCTCCTTTTAGGCTCTTGTATTAATTATTATCAACCAACTAATGCTTCTGTCTTCAAAACAGGGCCTCGGCCAGCCCCCAGATAGGCTGCTTTCCTGTGTTTCGTGTTTGAATTTGCTTCCACCACTGATTCAACTGACTTCTGTGCAAATCCAGTGGTGTCTTTGCGCTTCCCGCATCAAACTACAGTTTGGCCATGGCAGCACAATGTGCCTATATCATTCTAACTCTACATTTCATGAAGTGTTTTTAAACGCACTTGAATGAAATGTTTTATTGTATTTGTGTGGCAGATCTCCAAGTGACTAATCGCACAACAAACACAAAGGCACCCTAGGTGAAACTGGGTCTTGGTTGTCAACAGGTATGAAAAGTCACAAGTGAGTGTCAACTTCTCAAATCCAACTGGAATAATACAATGAAGAATAAATATACAGCTTACTATTTCAATTATTACTATTACATCAGTTACATAAACTTCAATATATACAAAAAGGTTCCACCCCCCATAATGCAGGAGGAATTTGTCCCCAGAAGACATCATAAGTGCATCAATTACTCCAGGCTGAGTAAGTCTATGGCAGTTATTTGAGAGCTGCTAAGGTTGTAATCGTACCATGCATCCCTTTACAAGAGTCTGCAAATTACCACCAAAAGGTATGCTAGAACCAAGACTGGAATAGTCTCTGCAACAAAAGTGTCACCATACACATTCAGCGTCCCAAATATAAACACTGGAGGAAGAAATAAGTGATAGATCTGGTCTGAGACATTCTAACCATCAAACACTTTGTTCTATCTAGATTTACTGAAATGTTCCAATACAGAGTTATAAAATCCTGTGAATAAACAATATCCCTAAAGACATAAAAAAGATGAGCCTCTCCATAAAACAAATTACAATATATGATTTTGTGTGTCTGCGCGTGGGGCCTATTCACACTCATTTGACTGATATAATACCACCATGCCAGGCTGGTAAGGATCCCACGTGGGGGCAGCCAGTCACCCTACAAGCACTGAACTAGCCCTGTACCTGGCCAGCAGCGCTTGCAGTGTGGATGGGCAGCCCAGGGCTGCCTGGATCACCAAGGTAACAGCCTAACTGGATCTTGTCACGGTGATCCAGAAGCCACACCCAGACGTAAGGGTGAAGATTGCCGTCTGGGAGCATTCCAGTTGTTTCTGGTCAGCCTGTAGAACGGCTGTGGCAGCTTTAGGAGCGCGGCCACAGCTCCTGAGTTTAGATGGAGCGATCCAGCAAACAGCCATCAAAGAGCGGAAAAGTCCTGTGTGTGCATCCGTGTCCTACTGACATGCGTGGCATTCACCCCCACGTAGCTAAGTGTACAAATATAATTTAAGACAAGTCAAAGAAGACGACTACTTGGTAGAGTTAATAACTCCTGTCTTCTATACTAGAGGGAAACAAAAAGCATGCAGGAACTAAAAATGGAGGAGGATGAGGAGAAACAAGGTATTTCCCATTTCACTTTTCACTCATCAATTAACACCGAAATGGAAAAGAGAAACAAGAGGTCAGGGTAAGAATTTACACAGTGCCAACAACGAAGCAACATGGAGAACCAAGAATAACCCCACATCCTTCAGTATTAATGTTACTGAAGACGTTTTGTGGAATGTAGACCAAATGTGATCCAACAAAAGAAACTTGTAAGTCTGTTCAAGCCACTTATTTCTGCACTTCACAGATTAACTGAGCAAAACTACACTGGGGCACATGCGGTCTACTCAGTCACCTCTGGGGATAACAGGGATTGTCGGTGCAGCTAGAGAAACTGCCCCTAATGCAAGGAGATCTGCATATTGCCTTAGGTCAGACTGACAAAACTAACAGGAGGGGAGGCACTACATGGTTCCAGGCCCACATAAAACTGGACCTCACTGAATGTGGCAGATGATGTACATGGCAGTTGACCCTGAACTGGAACACGCAAAAGGGAGGAAGGTGGAGTGGACCCGGGCTGGGCCCAGTGGGATGCTGCCTACTTTGAGCACAGGGTCCAGCCAGAATGGTGATATATATAACTGCATATATGAAGTTTCACATCACACAGGTTTGATCAGAAATTCATCTGAGCTTTTGAAGGCAAAATTTTCTGCAGAGAGACCTTACTTTCCAATAAAGGTAAGCTCCGCGTTTTTAATTTTAAGTCTGGAGGCACCGTCAGTCATTTTAAGCCCCTAAAGCCATTCAGACTCAAGCAGAAGACAATGGTCTAAACATGTAAATAGCACAAAACCTCACCGTGATCCTAGCTCTGCAAAGAAACTATTCCAGGCAGAAGCCCAACAGAGACACGCTGGTGCAGCCTCCCCGTCCTGCTGTTTCCCTGGGCCACATTTCATTCCCATCAACAACCAGTTCCACACACTTGAACCAAAGGTGACCTGCATGCCACACGGACCCCTTCAAAATGACAAATGCATCTCAAACCCAAGCACTTACAGCTACTCTTTGGTCCCAATTATTTTAAAGCAAAGTCTACAAAAAATGTTTGTAAAATTTAAGATCCTTCTCTCCACAAGCTTTTTCTTTTAAGTAAGCCATCTGCTGAGGATTCCTGCACGAAGCAAGGGGATGAAGTAAATGCTGCCCCAACTGCACAATTCCTAGCCGCCCACATATCATCCAAAAGCTCGAGAAACATCTTTTTCTTATATGCATAGTTTAAAAAAAAACCATCAGTGGTTACGCTCCCAACTGCTTTTTCAAATGAAGATATACATGAAACAATTAATATGCTGCACTGGGCAACTTCACAGAAAAACATCCTATTTCTCCAATATTCCAGTCTGGGATCTTGCTCTAAATGTGGTAAAAAATAATGAAAGGTATTTCAGAAGTGTTCCCTCTAACTGGAGGTTAACTTCTGACCGGTCACAAGATCCAGCAGGAAAGAAAGAGTAATTAAAGCTACTAGGCCATGCCAGAAGTACTAAAACAGGCTATGAAGACCCCATTAAGGACCAAGAAGACCCCATTAGGAACAGAAGCGCCACTAACCTTCCACACGGGAAACTCCATGAAGACCTCATGAGGAACACGTTGTCCACACGAGGGCCTCTGGATTCCATTCGTAATGGGGTCTTTGGGCCCTTAAATCCGGATTATCGGAGGACCCCTTTAATGGTGTCTTCAACCTGGTCTTCCGCCATGAAGAGTAGATTGCAGAAAGTGCTTCCACACGCCTGCCAGCTGGATGGGGTCCAAGGGTGGGCCTAGCGCAAATGACCTGAGTTACACATACACGCGCCACGCCACCGGGGCAGCATTGCTCCTCAGGTCTAATCGGGGCCTCAGGAGGCACACTGCAGTATCCACATGGCGGCCCTCTTTAGCACCCATCACCAAACACCCTGTGTGGATACATGGGGTCTGCATGACGATCCAGAGCTCCATGGACCCCCCGAGATAGTCGCTTCTTGAATAGACAGTGCAGGGCTGCGGCTCCCTATGCACAAGCTAGCGATGTGCGTATCTAGGAATTTCAACAGTGCAAAATACCCAGAAGTGCTGCATCCTCATCACCACACATGCAGGACAGTCTATTCCATTCCATGTGTGGTGGCCACAAGTGCAGCCGCATGCAGACAAGAGACCGGCTGCCCAGAGACTGCAGAGCTGCTATCGAAGTGACAGTCTGGTTTTACAACGCTCTGCAGCCCTGCAAAGCAAAGCCTGATGCTTTGAGGTAAAAATAAAATCTGACGTACCCTAGCATCTGCTCCAGTTTCTCTTCCCTCCACATTTTCGCAAAATCTTAAGAGTTCACCCTCCCCCCAAGAAACAGCAGGCCCCTCTGAGAGGGAGGGGCTGACCACCTGGTCAGAAGAGCCTCACCTGCTGCCCCAGAGGAACTGGAGAACGTGGGGATGATCCGTTCTTCCAGTGAAGACCCTTTTCTTCTCAGTACAGGTAAGTTCAACTTTTTATGTCTGTTAGAACCTGACGATGGCAGCTCCATCCCCAAGGTAAATTATGGCACCATTTCAGGAAAACCCGAACCAGAGTCAGGTTTTCTCAGAACCGGTTATAGCGGTTTTAGTGGGGATATAGCAGGGCTACGAGGGGGTTGCCAGAGACACGTGTGGCAATCTGGCAGAACTGTCCTCTCTATCCCGTCTGGACATGGCTTCTGTTACATGAGAAAGCTCAGCCACTGCAAAAGGCAAAGCGTCCTCTTTGAATCAAGTTCCTATGCGAAAACAGAATGCCAGGACAAAGGCTGCGCAAATACCGTCGGGGATGGAGAAGAAGACTCTGGTCAGCTGGACTTGTGCAACACTAAGTGGCAGCCACAACGAGCCATTTTAGTTTCAGTAGCGAAGGATGACGCCTCCCCTCGTTTAAAAAGGAAGAAAAGACCTCTGCAATATTTCCCCCTTTGCAATACAACACGCATCGGGAAACTGGACGAGGCACTTCTAATCAGAAGCAGCCCTTGATCTTTTTAACCAGCTCTCTACTGCACCCAGCCTGAAGGGAACTCAGAGCACCTGTAATCCTCACCTATTCACATGACCAGCAAGGAGGGAATTTGCAGCTCAGAAGAAAATAAAGTACAAAACCACAGAAGAAAGTCACCAGGTTTCTGTACTATCCAAGCTTTGCCAGGATTATCCAGGAGGAACATAATATGCACTTTAAAATAGTATACATTAAGTATTTGCCAGCAGAAGACAAAGTCTCCAGCTCATGTGCAAATTAAGTACATGGACACACACACACACGCACACACTTCTGACTGCACAGGCTTCCCTCCATCTGCTAGAAACGCACACATGTTCAAACCCCCAAGTCTTCCAAGAGATGCTTTCGGAGGAAAAGGTAGTGCACTCCGAGGATGTCTGACTTGTCTTTATCAGCCAATTACAAACTCACACAGTTCTGAGTAGTGTCAAATATTTTCAGCAGAAGTCAAGTTAGACAAATTTTAAAAATAGGATGGAACAGAATTTTAGAGGTTAATGGGGAATCTCACACTTTGCAAAGCATGAGTTTTACAAGTATTCTTAGTTTTGCTCCTTGGCTCTCTTAACCTACACACACACACACACACACACACACACACACACACACACACAAGTGAAGACTTTCCCTATTAATTGCACATACCATCACGACAAGGTACAAATTTTGACTTTACATGTCCGTCTTGCTGTTGAGATAACTCCCAGATGCAAAAGAGAATTACTGATTCCAATGTGCATTATTCCGGGAAAATGGAGTTACACAGAATGGTAAATTAAATGAGCCACGTAAATGCTACTCGATTTCATGTTCCTTGGCAAAATTAAGTCTTCATCCGAAGGACATTTACTCACACATTTTGCGGGTATATTTGTATAGCTAGAAAGTTATTAAGGTAAGTAAGTTAGTCAAAGTGTTTTAATTCACATTTTAATTGAAAGGCTTGACCTAATTTAAGCAACTTAAATTTGAAGCCAAATTGTTTTCTGAAAATAATCATGAAATACTGCAGAAAACGGACAAAGCATGTCCAGAATTCTGAGCCCAATGAGGCTTTCCTACAGCTGAGCAGGAATCGGGAAAATATTACTCCTGTAGGTAACAAGAGACTTAATGTCAACTTTGTAGTACCTTTTTGTAAAGCAGATGAAAGTGTTAAACTCCAGGGCATATTCAGTTGCAACCACTGAGTGATGTTTCCTTAGACAAAAGCTTCTTCTGTTAACATCACCCAGTGTTTCAATTAAATATCTGGTACTGGTGCCTTCTTCTCCAGATGCACAATAAAACCACAGGCATGGGGCAGCAAACATTAACTTGCACATCTTTTAAAGGAAAGATTTGCAACAGCTGTAGAACTCCAAACCTGATTCATGTTATTGCTTTCACCCTCCACAATGGATTTTCTCAGTGACTGGAAATTGTGATTCCAAAAGGACAACCTAATGGTCAGCATTAACTCTAGTTTCAACTGGACTGCAGACATGCTGACTAAAAACCTTCCTCCCCTGAGCCTCCTCTCCAATAAAGAGAAAAGTATCTTTACTGAAAAGATCACCCAAAATAGCTTCCATTCATTTGCTTCTTACTCCTTCCTTCTTCTCTTGGTACGTCGAGGGGCGTTTGGCCACTGCAGACATCTTCATTTCCCAAAAAGTGACCATTAAAAAAAATCAGAGATGTATGTCCAGACAGTACATCAATTTTAACCATCCAGACACTGAATTTCTGGGCGATGATCTACTTCTCTGGATTCTGTCCGAGCGCGCATATAATCGCTTGTTTGGCGTGTATTTTGCTGGCGGCTGTTAATTCTCCAATGTTTCACTGCCAAAAATAAATTCACAGCATAGACTGCAGTTGCCAAAAAACCAAATATCTGTAAAAACAAAAAGGACTCTAAATTTACATCGGAAGACTAACTGAAGCACACACGTGTACACACACACACACACAAGGACTGCAAAGTAAGGATGTTTACTCAGAAGTAAGTTCCACTGTGTATAGTTGTGTTTTCCTCCAGGAAAGCAAAATTAACTCTGCAATATAATTAGCATCTTACTTGACATATTTTTTGTTGTCAAATGTCTAGAGAATTACTGGAAAACTTAAAGGGCAGCTCAATTAATGATGATACAAAGTCTCTTATCAGGGAAAGAAATCTGGGAAGAAGTCCTAACACTGGGAACGGAATCTGCGTTCAACCCGTCAATCCTGGGCCTGTTAGCCTGTTGCTGCCTCTGGACGTTCTTCTCCTTCCCCTGCTGGCACCAGCACTCGGGAGCAAGGCCAGGGAAATAACTAATGCAGTTCCAGCCACACGCAGCAGAGTCGCCCAATTTCTGCTCCCACATTTTTTTCTTCTCAGCACTGGCAGCATCCAACGGGAGAGACAAAGGAAGACGGGGTGCAGACTGGAGGCCTCCATCCACTTGCACGAGCCCAATAAATATGGCAGAGCACCATCAATTATTAGGTCGATCAATGAAAAACAGGCAGCGGCAGCTGCACACAGGGGCCCATGCAGTCAACCAGAAGTCGGCCGCAACTCAGCGGTATTCAACAACCACCATCCCTAACAAAACAACGCGCTGAAGTTTACAGCAGGGCCTGTTTACACTTGGCTTTATTCTGAATATATTTTAGAATAGGGACCTTAGGCCTTTTCGAAGGCTAGAACACGCGGGGACAGGCAGGTAAGGAACCCAAAAAGGCCAGCGCGGGGTTGGGACGCCCTCCCAGGCCTGCCGCCATTGGGTTGAATTCGACCCAGGGGCGGGCAGTTCTCTCTCGTTCATTCCCTGTGGGCTCGAGCTAACCTGGAGCCTAGTGGTGACGCCCGCGCATGTGACTTACCTCGCCGCCACCGTGTTCAAAGTGGCAGGCCCAGGCAGCGGTGTTGTGCGCTGTGCGTGCCGCCAACTCTGATTGGACAGTTACCCGCGCCTGCGCAGAACGGCCAGTTCAATGTCAAGCGTTCTGTGCAAGCGTGGGTAACTGGCCAATCAGAGCCGGCAGTGCATGCAGACACACAAGGCCACCGGCCAGGCCCACCACTTCGAACCTGGTGGCGACAAGGTAAGTCACGCGTGCACGCACATGCCCCGGCTAGGCTCCAGCCCAGGTTCCTGTAGGCTCGAGCTAACCCAATGAGGTCAGCTTGAGCCCGCGGAGGCTGGCACCTAGGGGGGTGGCAACCTCCCCCCAGCCACGTGGCCACTTACCTCGTCATGGTGGTCGTACGGTCAGCAGGGCAATGTGCTGCTCCATGCAGTACACCGGGCCCACACTGTCAGCGCCTCTGGTCCAAAGTGCTGACAGCTTGGGCCCCGTCTACCAATAGCAGCAGCTGGGGGCAGGGCCCATAGCTGTTCAGGAGGGAGAGTGTGAATGCTCTCCTTCCCGTACAGCTGTGGGACGGCCCGGGACGGCCGGGAACGCCCTGGGCTGGGTGTAGAGCGTGATTTCGTGCTCTACACCCGGAATGCGAATGGACAGGCTGGGGTGGTTCAAAACGGAACCACAAGCCCAGCAGAGCAAATGCTCCATTCCAGGGTGTTCTACTCACATTCGAGAGGCCCTCTTGCAGATAGGCCTCATCTGTCCACATGCTAGCACAGGAGGATCCAGGCAAGGCCTGTCGGAGTCTGCATTCGCATGTGGACAACAGGTCTCTATCCTGAGATACATCCCAGAATATGACTAAGTATGAACAGGCCGTACAATTCACAAGAGAGATCAAAGTCAGTGTTGGTTTGACTAACTATCCAAAGTAGAGAGAACTGCATAAAAATTATGATTTTTTTTTTTAATGTTCCTGCTCAGCGGCTGATGCAGGATTATCAGATCTGGCCAAGATAATTCAGTAGCATTCTCTTCACTACTTGCAAAAAAAAATATTGGTCCTTACTTCTTACATTTTGCAGACCCTTTACACAAATTTCAGAGTTACTTAATGGACACTAAGTTAAAAGCAATAGAACAAAACAAAACTTGGCATTTTTAATGCTTATAAGGTGAGACCCATGGGCTCCCAGAGTACAAAACTGAATAAAACACACGTCGCGAGACACCATTTCTTACCACAGCTGCAATTTCTGCTCCTTTCTTATGGTTTAGAGCAGCAAGCACTACAGATGCAATGAAAAAGAAGAAAGTGCAGAGTCCAGTATTCACCAAGTCCTATTAAAACACAATTAGGGAATTGTTTCACAACGAGTGTCAAGTAACTGAATAAAAAACATTTGTGTTTTCAACATATTTCACATTTTATACAGAAGACGCAATGACTTTGAAGCATGCATTATACATGGTAACAGATAATTTTTGTACTATATTTGGAACATAAAATCCAGAAGATAACAAGTATGTTAGAAAGATATTTTCCATTCCAAGCAATACATTTTCAGGCAACAAAACTACTGTTCCTTCTTCCAGCTACAGAAGTCTTATATTGCCTAGTGACAGAATATATAGATAGATTTCCTTTTTGACTGTCAGATCTTTGGAAGCTAGAATCTTGCTCGTATGCCTGCCACATGCATGTGCTGTAGGATAAAATACAGGCCAGCTTACTAAGTGTTGACTTCATTTCTATGTTGTAAACTCTACTGATGCATATGAAGACACAACAAACAAAGGAGGAAAAAATGTAGTTATCTTCACTTTCTCTTCTCCTATCTTGTTATGCTGGGTGGCTTCTGATTGGACAGGCTGCCCACGTGAGCTGCGTGCATGCGCACGTCCCTGGACCACGGGGGGGGTGTGGGGTGCCCGGGGGGGGTTCCTGCCAGCTTTAGGGGACCGGATCCCGTCCCCTACAATGTGCAGGAACCCAGGGAAGGGAAGGGCCCTGCCAGGTCTGCCCACCCCTGGGTGTTAGTCACCCAATGGCAGGCAGGCCTCGGAGAGGGGCCCTGCCCCCGTCCCATCCTCTTCAGGCTTAGACACACAGGAATGCATTCCTGCTTCCCTCCGTGTGAATGGGGAAAGCGTTCCCGCGTGTCTTAGCCGTTCCAGCTGCAGCGCAGAGAGGCCTCTAATTTGAGCAGAGCTACCTTCTTCCTATTCCTTTTGCCATGACCCATTGGGAGACCTTTGGATACATGCCAAGATTGAAAAATAAATGAGCAAAGAAATATCCAAGAAAAAACTCACACAGTTCCCTATAATTCTGAAATCTACCAATGTAATTCAAGTATTTAAAGAACATAAGTCTATAGGTCAGAACAGTATTAACTGAAACTGTCATGAATTTTTTAACATATAGCACATCTACAGTAGTCACGTTTATTATAAAAGTGACCGAGTTGAAAAGTTAATTTTCGGTTAACATGAAATAACTTTCCATTACAGTATACACCAAGGAGGGAGGAAGCTAAACCTACTCTTGTAATTCACAAAATATAATTTAAAAAGAAATGAAAGACACTTAGCAACGACAGGTCTTTTTATGTTAGGACATAGCAAAGCAAATTTAACCAAAACCAGAACATAATGGTACAAGACTACATGTTTTCTCCTTCACACTTGTACATACAGAAACCATGTCCATGGAGGAAGAACAAAAAAACTAAAAGAAACAAAAAAACCCACACACATATTCCTCAGAAGAAAAACAGAATAAAAAGCTTATTTCTCAGGAAACAAGATGAACACAAAGACACTCTCTACATGACCAGATCATCTCCTCCTTGAAGAAATAATGGTCACTTCACAAGGTTTTGGTATTCTTAGGACAGAGAGGAGGAGGAGGAGGACTAGGGGGTTGGCTTTTCTACCCGGCTTTTCTCATCCATTTAAGGGGACTCATAGCAGCTGACAAACCTGTTGTTCTTCTCTGCATACCAGACACCATGTGAGGCAGGTGGGGCTGTAATAGCTCAGAAGAGAGCTGTGACTAGCTCAAGGTCACCCAGCTTGCTTGGTGGAAGACGGCAGAATCAAACCCAGTATTCCCAGATAAGTGTCCGGCTCCCTAACCACTAGACCAAACTGGCTCATGAAAGTAAAGTGAGGGTCACACCTTTTATGGTGGAAGGATAGAGGCCATCTCAGCTCCTCATGCACTAGCTCTGAGTCCATAATCCCAGCCTTGAGTCCATCTCAGCCAAAGGTAGACCCAGACAAAGGGCTGCAATCAAGGCCAGGTTGGCAACAGCATGGAGTGCAGCCAGCAGGGTGCCATGAGGAGGTCATTGTTGGGCCCGTGGCCCATTTTCACTCCACCCAAGGAAGGGCCCAACCACATCACTGTGATCCCACCAGTGCTACTGCCACCAGCCCCAAACCCCAATACTCTACCATGCCACCACCACATTGAGCTAATCCCCTTGCCTGGTCAAAGGTGACCTTTAGGACGGGGGGAGGTGGGCTTGGAGAGGGGCGGTTGTGTCCAGTTCATCCTTGAGACTGACTATCAGGCTAGTGCAAGACTGTGGCCCCAGAGGAACCACCATGGAGCTGTCCGGGCCCCTTTAAGGCCTCGGTATGTGCTTCCAGAATCTGCTTTTCCCTGAGGCTTGTATACCTACCCTATTGTTTAATGCAAGCTGTCTTATTGCACGTATCTTACTGGGAATAGCTTTCCTCCCTTGAGGCTTAATCACACACACATGCTCAACATACACCTGCCTGCAATGTTGGGTATAACTAAGACTACGTTGTCCTTACACTTTTGTTACGGCGTTAAAGTGTTAGAGTGTTGCAGAGTTGCTGTATTATTGAATTGCTTTCTAGTTACTCTGATGTTTGGGTTAACAAAGATAACTGAATAGTTACTGTAACCATTACAGGACTGTTTATGTCCAAAGGATTGAGGCTGAATGTTAAGCAGTACAATGTTTTCACTTCGTATCTACATGCAACTGTTTCTCCTTGGTTTGTAACCTTAAGTGTCTGTCTTGTTGCAAGTGATGTCAGGAGAACAAGCTTCTCTGTCCACAAGCTTTCCGCTCCTCTGCTACAATCTCTGTCTGTATTGGCAGAGGTATACGAAATATTCTCAACAGGAGCTACATTAGAACTCATTTTCAAGGAGAACAAGGGTATTCCGTTCCCTTCTTTCGTTCTAGTTTCATACCATTTTTTGCTGTGCATCTCAAGCAGGTGCAGAGAAGGGCAACCAGAATGATTAAGGGTCTGGAACACCTCCCTTACGAAACCAGGCTGCAACGTCTAGGCCTCTTCAGTCTGGAGAGACGGCGTTTAAGAGGGGACCTGATTGAAGTATATAAAATTATGCACGGTATAGAAAGGGTGGATAGAGAAAATTTCTTTTCTCTATCACACAACACTAGAACTAGGGGGCACTCAATGAAGCTGATGGGTAGGAGAATAAGGTCTGACAGGGGGAAGTATTTCTTCACCCAGAGGGTCATCGGCTTATGGAATGTGCTGCCGGAAGAGGTGGTGACAGCTACCAGTCTAGATTGCTTTAAGGAAGGGTTAGACAAATTTATGGATGACAGATGTATCAATGACTACTAGAACGAATGCCTAGGTGCATCCTTCAGGCTGAGGGGGGGGGGAGGAACTGGGGCGCTTCTAAGGCCATCTGCTGGGACTCGAGAGCAGGAGAAGGTTTGTCCTTGTCTCTGCTTGAGATGCCCATGAGCATTTGGTGGGCCATTGTGTGCGACAGGATGCTGGACTAGATGGGTTGTGGCCTGATCCAGTAAGGCTTCTCTTATGTTCTTATGTTCTTAAATGAGCACTCCCTGTTTGAATTCCTCCATCAATTCTTACAATAAAGATTCTCCTGGATGCCTACAGGTTTTTGATATTTGTTAACCCTAGGCCTTTTCGCAACACAGTCAAAGGCTAGGCCATGTGGGGACGGATTCCCCATTCATACCTAGGCAGGTAAGGGAAGTGTTCTTACCTACCTAGGCGCAAATGGGGAATCCGTCCCCGTGTGGCCTAGCCTAAAAAGGCGGACACACAGGCCAGAGTCCCTGCCCTCAGCTGCTGCCATTGGGTCAAAATCGACCCAGGGGCGGGCGACCGGAGGCCAGCATTCGGCCTCCGTGGGGTGCAGTCACCTTGCTCGAGGAGGCTGTGCCTCCTGGGACCACCCTCCACGATTTCATGCTCTACACCCGGAACACAATTAGGTCACCCTGGGACGGTTCCATACGGGATCGCCAGCCAAGCAGAGCGAATGCTCTGTCCCAGGGCTGTCCTAATTTCGCTCAAGAGGCCCAGTGCAAATAGTCCTCCTGTCTCACTCCTCTCTAGGCTCACTGCATCTTGTATTAAATGCTAAGCTCTTCCTTTTGCATTCTTCCTGTGCCTGCCTTATTTATACATGCAGATCTCTGGACAGAGACTTTGAAAATCTCTAGTTCTGGCACTAAATGCCACAATAAAGAGTCACCACAACCAAGGACAACATATTTTCCACTCACTTTTTCTACACAATTTTTCTGTGCCAAGGATCCACTTACAGCATGGCTTTACCCAATCTGTGGTCAGAATCAAAGTAAAATGCAACTCATTTTGTGGGTCTGGGTAATGCCAACAACACAACTGTTTGCCACGTACCTTCCTGTGAATATAAGTGATCCATAATGCTCACACATATCCTTACTGGGCAGGAAAGATAAATTTCCAATATCCTTTATTTTATAGACTCAAAGAAGTCATCAATCTGAGGGTGCCTCCAGACATAAATTAAGAACGTGAAGTTACCTTCAGTGCAAAGTAAAGGAACTTTGCAGGGAGAACGGATCAGCCCTGCGTTCTTCTGATCCTCTGAAGCAGGAGGCAGGGCCCTGCTGACCATGTGGTCAACCACTTCCTCTCTGAGAGGCCTGCTGTGTCCACAGTGGGGGCAAGCTCTCCTGAGATTGTGCAAGCTCTTGCCCAAACAGCCAGAAAAATGCAAAGGGAAGGGAAACTGCCCAGCCAATGCTAAGGTAAGTCAGACTGTTTTTGCTTCACAGGGATTGCAAAGCATTGTAAAACCTCCCTGGCACTTTGACAGCTCTCCAAAGTCCCTGTGAAGGATTTTTCTTGTCTGGACACAGCCTGAGACAGACAATTTGTCCACCTTGCTTCTTGGTACAGAAATTTAATGATTTCTCCCCACTCCACAACATTCTGTGCCAGACTTCCTTACAGGCTTCTCCTTCTGTGCTGCCTAGGTATGAGACCATTAGATATAAATAAGACCCCCAGTTAGACAAAAATAAGATCAGTGTTGCCAAAAATGAATAGTCTAGTCTTTGTCTCTTTATGCGAGAACTGCAAGAAATAGCTGAACCTACGGTTCCAGACAAGGTTATTTCCCAGATACTGACCAGCCCTGTTTCTAAGAATGACATGCAGAAATTCAGCAGGAACTATTTCTCCTACTATTTAAATCTGTGCTGAGAAAACTCTGCCAAAAGTCTGCAATAGTGCTGTTTAAACATAACACATGTGGGGCTATTAAAATGTGGCCACCATATTAAAAAAAAAAAAAAGATAGAAGATTAACCTACTCTCTAAGAAAATGTTTATTCCAAAATATAATACATAAGAAACTTTCTGATCAAAGGCCAACAGCTTTTCAGGGTTAACTCAGTCTATTAATAATTTTTAAACCATGTGTTAATATTAAGCTAGAAAAAAGGAGACTATGCTTTCCACAGTCATGAACACCCAAAGCCTCTCTTGAGCAGGGAAAAATGCTTTGGGTCATAATTTCAGCTTTATATACTAACATCCAGTATTTCATAACACTTATTGTACCAGTGGGGTTCATATTGGATATAAAGGAACGCATGCACTCTGCTTCGTAGAAAACAGCCCTTGCCAACAGTCTCAGATTTCCGTATGAGGCAGGCAGAATTTCATTCTAAATGTTTACTCAGCTATTTTTACATAATGAAGGTTTGGACAAAAACTTACTGTAATGTTCCAGTTGACCTGCGGTATTCTTGTGTGGAGATTCAGGCTGAACATGAGCAAGAGAACGCCAGTAACTACCAATGCACTACAGCTGACAAATTCGAAGAAATAAAGGCCTTCACAAGGAGCGCATTCCATGATGGTCTCTATGCAGATGAAGGAAATCAGGGCCAAAACCTAAGGGGGAAGTGGCAAAACAGAAATAGTTCTGTAGCATTCAAAAGACAGCCACAAATTACCCTGAGACTATTCACTGGCAATCTGATACCCAGGAATGTGCAACACAGTTTGAGTAAAACGTATGATTTAAAAGAGCAAATAGATGGCTGAGTCTATTATGGTCGCAAGGCTGAAACTCAAAGCATACTTTCTTCGGAGTAAATCTCTTTATGCTTGGGAAGGAGAAGCTTTTAAGTAGATGTGGACAAATTACGTGTAGATGGTTAGTAGACACTTAAATGGCCCTGGAATGCAATCAGACATGCTTAAAGAGATGCCCTCTGGGCTGACTGGGGACTGTAGGGACAGACACCTTGCCTGGGAATGACAATCCTTTCCTCACACAGGGTAAAACAGCATCCGTGTCTCCTCCTTTCATGCATGGGGAGCTCCAGAAGCCCAGAGGAGGGAAATGCGGCCAGTCACAGCACTGGGAACAAGTGCTACCCCACCAATCAGGGCTACGGAAAACCAAGCAGGCAAGTGGCCTCTGAGTGGTAAGAGACATGAGGCTGCCTTATCTGTTCAACTATCTGGATGCCTGTGGTGCTTTTTAAAAAGATTTACAGCAATTAGCAACTAGCCCACTCCAGCAACAGGATGCAGCAGCTTAAGAAGTGAAAGAAACTGAAATTAAAAGGCTGAATTGGGGATCAGCTAAAAGGCAACACCCAGGAGCAATGAAAATCCGGGCCCTTGCTGTGACGACAAAGAGACTCTTGCCTGAAACAGGGAGTCCTCTGCTAGTTGCTATAGATGAGACAGCCTAGTGATCAACTTAGAGGGGGTACCACTGAGTCATGGCCAACTACTGGTTGACTGCACAGGCACCTCAATGAGCACTGCTATGCAGTTTTCTTGGCGGAAATACAGAAGTGGTTTGCAATTCCAATGTACTGTACATTCCTAGAAACCAGGCTTAAGTGATGACACAATTAAGTATCTTGTTTACAGTATTTTTACCTGTAAAAATGGTTACAGCAGCTTCACTTAGCTAAATCAAAGGCAAAAACTATACTTTCCTTTGCCTACTAAGCTGTGGTATGTAAAATAATTCTAAGAATTACAAATAGTAGGAATATTTTTCTCATTACTGAGAATGAAAGAGGAAATACCACAAACACAGCACAAACATGCAACTGATGTATTACTTATTGCTAAAATTTTATCTGCAAGACAGTTATAACACTTGCTAACCCCAAAGATTTGCCAGCAGCAGCACAAACAGCTCTCCCTGATCTGTGCACAGTGTTTTTTGGTGATAAAAAGGTCTTTTAAGAGCAAAAATGTCACAAAATGTTCATGAAAATGCTTGATCGCAAATGCAAAAATCTGGTTTTTCAACGTAACAATTTGAATTTTTAGATGTTCAATGCAATAGGAAAACCAATTTGATTTTTGTGTCAGTGTACACATCCCTAGAGGAAAGTTGCCAGGACAAAGGACCTCCCTTCTGCTGACCCCAGCAACACGGGCACAGTCTCCTCCGCAACGCTTTGAGTGCTCTAGGTAGCACAGGCCAAGGAGGACTTTCCCGCCATTTACTTATATGGACCAGTAGAGTGAAAAAGACTCTGGCTCCTCTAGCTTGGAAAACGCAAGCAGAAGCAGATCTTCTCTGGCCTCTATGCAGGTTCCAGCAGAAGGCTTGATTTTCACAATGAGGAAGAGGAGCTTTCTCCACACGGCCAACATCCTGGGAAAACTCCTCCTCCAGCAGGACTTTGCACAGCAGGGATATTCTCTTAACCCAGCTGAGCAGCGCTAGCAGCGTCATTGCTTCTCAAGAAGATCCTTCTAGGGATCAGCATGAATATTCATAGCATTCAAAATTCATACAAATTTGGCTGAATTCGAACATTTGGCTCATTCGAAGATTGAGATTTGAATTTGAATCAAATATTTCAATACATTTGTACGAAGCTTTGTTACAGATTTGTATGGGATTCATATCTAGCATTTGTATCAAGTTCAAATCGTAACGCATTTGAAGGGATTGATTCAAACAAATGCTAATTTTCTTGCATTTGATTTGATACAAATTGAATCAAAAAAAGACATTCGTGCACATCCCTAGATTCTCCCCAACCTTCCTCAGTGTCCCATCTTGGACATTAAAGGGTCCTGCAGCTTGTACCTCCCCTCTGCTGAACCGTGTTAGCAGTCGGGAAGACTCCTCACCCCATAAAAATCAATGTACAACATGCGCTAGGAATTCTTCGACCACCAAGGGAGTTTGCCCCTAAAGGCAACCAAACGACCAGGTTTTCCAAGCCTTGGCGTCTCTGTCAAATCACAGGGCCTTTTTCTACATTCGCAATGCACAAAGCTGAAGAGGGCCGAAGACCACCAGGCCAACAGGCCAAATCACTGGTCAGTGCAGGAGCATCCACATGGGAGCAAAAGCACCATGATTTCTCACGGGATTGCAGATACAGCCAGTCACAAAACATCACGACTTAAGTGTATCTGAATCTCAACAGAGAGAACGGAGTGCCTAAATAGGCCACGCCACAAGGGGAAAGAGACCCCCTCTGGGATGGGCTCAGCGGCATAAGTTGGAGCAAAAGGCAAAAATTCTCCCTTACAATTCATTTTTTCCCAAGACTTCTTTATAAAAGGTTTCTTTTCTAACTGTGAAAGGATAAAGTAAGCACACATTGGTTTTGCATCTTTGTATCTAGACATCTAATTTTAAAAAGAGGAAGTCCAGTTAATTAAGGCTGCAATCCCGTGCACACTAACTCGTGATCAATTGCACTAGATTATTTTGACAATACCCTAAATACTTCTAACAGAAAGGAAAAAACAGTGCTGTAGATGGTTTCACAAGGGACATCAAGTTTGCTGCACGATTTGTAACCCTCATCCCGCCCAGGTGAAGCAAACAGGAAATGGGTGAAAATGGCAGCCATGGAGCAGGCAGGCCCGGTGTCCGGGACAGGCACCCTCACAGCTCGGCCACTGGCCCTCCTGCCAAATCTGGAACAAGAGGAGTGAGGGAGGAAGCCAGTTTCCTTAAATTGACTGTGTAACATTGTGGTTCCCAGTAATGGAACCAACTCATAATAAAAGGCTATCTGTATACAACGGTAGATATTAGAAGTCATCCTTTCAGAATTTTAATTTACCAGACTTGTACTGGACGGTAGAATGCAGGCTTTCAGAGCTGGTGACAACCTCACTGTTGTAGTACTGGGTTATTATGGCATGTTCAGAGTTCTTCCTTCTGTGAACCCGAGCTTTGGATAGAGCTACAATATCCATTTTCAGAGGATCTGACTTCTGGAGGATGGATATGGTAGCCATATCCAAAAGCTGAGGTTCAGTTGCATTTGACATTTCCAGAAGTCAAATTCTCTGAAGATGATACCCTAGCTATATCTGAAAACTCAGGTTCACAGAAGGAAAAACTCTGGAACACAGCATGACAACCCAGAAACTGCAACAAGTGAGACTATACTGGTATTCCAGAACTCCCAGGACGACATCAGTCAAACCAACAACAACGAGAGGAGCAAAACTGAAACACTGAACTGAACTGGAGGTTGTCAATATGGTCTTCAACCAGCAGAAATAAAACCAAGTAGAACTAAAAAGTATATTGCACAAATGCGAAATGATTTTTTTATATATACAAATGGTCATATTTGAAGCCTGCAGTGTGCAGTAAATAACAAAAGTCTCTATAAGCCAGGAACAGCTTTACGTAAATAAGTTCATTCAGTGTTGTAAATTCCCATAAGAGCTGCAATACAAAAACACATGCATTATTGTTCCAGGCTTTCCCTAACCACAGGGACATGAACTTTGATTTTATAGTTTCTATCACCCAGCCTGTTAAAGGGAGAATATTGAAATAAGCCCTCAAAAAACCTTAAAGCTAGTTCAAACAGCCCGTGGAGGTTCAACACCACAGCTATAACCCCAGAGTCCCTTAAGCGAAAAAGCAGTCACATTTCGAGTCAAAAAACGGAGGTTCTCTCGCCACAGCACAGCACTGGGAACCCACCTGCACATATCAGATGATGACCCACAAATGCCCCCAAGTGACTTTAAATAAGCACACTGGCCTAAGCGCACATTACAGGGACTGCAGGGTCTTTGCTGTCAGCACCATAACAGCTACTGGGGGGAATCTGTTCACCTGTGACTGCGAAAACCACAAGACGACCGCCACACTTCTTCAGGTTGCGCACAAGGTATTCTGACAGAGCATGGCCTTTCTCCAATTTCTTGGAATTGTGGGCCTAGAAATGTGAAGGTGTCCAATCTGTTTATATGAGATGTTTATTAAAATGCCACTTGGTGGTCTTTGGTGTATTAGCTTAGAACAGAATTGTGGTCTGCTGAAAGCCACCCAGCTGGCTTCATGGAGAAGTGCGAAATCGAACTGGGAGACTACCAGGTAAGCATCTGATACTCCAGCTCCAAGACCAAACTGGCAACAGGCACCCCAAAGAGCTGCCTGGGGCTCTTAATATGTAATGTGGGCTTCCTATGCCAGCTTGGCCGGGTGGGGGGGGGGCTGCCTGGTTGCTGGCATCATTCCTGAAACTTTGCCACCTTTTAAGTTTGCCATTACTGACTTAATTTCTTTTACAGCAGAGAAGGCCAACGTTGAGACGTAATTGTCCTTCTTTACGTTCATTGGTCAGATCTCACCTAGAGTCCTGCGCCCAATTCTGCACATCTCAATTTCAAAAGGACATTGACAAACTAGAGCAAGTCCACAGGAGGGCTATCAAAATGGTGAGTGGTCTGGAAACGAGGTCCTACGAGGAAATGCTGAAGTATCTAGGAATGTTTAGCCTACAGAAGAGAAGACTGACAGGAGACATGGTAGGTGCCTTCAGGTATCTGAAGGGCTGTCACAATTGTCCCTATTCTCACTTGCACAAGATGGGAGCACTAGAAACAATATTAGGTTGCCATGGGAGGGAGCGGCTTCTCCTTCGCTGGAGGTCTTGAAGCAGAGGCTGGACAGACATCTATCTTGGATGTTTACAGAATACTGCATTGAGCAGCGGCTGGACTTGATGATCCTGTAGGCACCTTCCAACTGTGTGATTCTATTGGATGTATTAAATTCATAACAGAATATACTAAAATACAACAAACCTGAAAAGGTCAGTAACTAAACGCAACTCAATCTTAAATCTCACCACCACAAATACAATACAAAGCACAATTTATTTTATCCTAAAGAAGCAGCATTGATGAGCATTCTTATATAGCACTCTCACTACAACATACAAGTCACTTTAAAAAAAATTGTTTTTCTAAAGCACACACATGAAATAAGAGAATGTAATTGCAACCGACAGTGTAACAGCAATCAGATGCATTCCATGTCAGTGCCCTCAGTTGACAACTTCGTCCTTAATTCTTCTGATTTTCCTTTACTGTACTTGGGACCAAAGAATTAGTCTTGTTATTTCATCTCTCAGATATTCTGGCACTTGGGATCTTGTTGAATATTAATTCAGTAAATCTTTCCAATTGTCTTTTGTCTTGGAACACAGCTTCGACCCTTAGCTTTTAAATCTTATTTCCTGCATTTTATCAAATCTATATTGTTCTATTAGATACTTATCCAATGTCCTTTGCACCCCAATATAATTGTAAACTTTGCAGTATATATCTTTTGATCAAATAAATACTGTTTGCTTTTATTCACCCTGTTGTCACTGAAACAAAGCTGTTCAGGTGCTAATTTCAGACTTATCTGTAAAATATTAATATTATTCTAAATAGTTATCCAAAACGTTTTAATACCATCATACATGGCACTTTGAATTGAAGAAAGAAAAGCCACAGATCTCGGTGATACTACAAAATCCAGTGCTTGGAGCCTCTGACGATCTTCAATGCTATACTTACCGCTAGACTGAACCACTCTTCTAGAGAGAAAAAATAAAGCACCAAAAGTTTTCTTGTTCCTTTTCCCTCCATATTTCTCTTTCCTTGTGTGCCATGTCTACTAGATTGTGCGCTTGAGAAAAGGGGCTTCTCACATAAGTAACATTTGTAAGCTGCTCTGAGAGCCCTCACATAAACAAACACCATGACCTTAACCGCACTGGAAGTTACACAGAAGGCAACTCTTTATCAGCCGCTATTCTTTATCAGCTACTATGTATAAACGTAGGCAATTTTTCCTGAAAAGGGGAACTGAAGGTTATGAAAGTCTTTGCAGAACAGATAAGAAACTTCACACAGTGAAGAGTACACTGTGCCCCTTTCTCTAGTCCCCACAAGAATTAATTGCTCTTAAACTTATGGAATGCGTAATTTAAAAATGAGAACAGTCCATTTTCTATTTCTGTAGACTGACAAGGAAATTTTGTATATCGAAAAATACCTTGCCAACAAAAAAATGTTTGTTAGCAAGCCTGCCACATAACAGCATTTATATGCCTGCACACCCACAAATAATAGACCAGGGTCTATAAGCATTGTCTGTATGTAGCGTCAGTTCACACTCCTATCTTAGCATCTATAAATATAATTTGTTCTGCATTTCCAGCTCAATCTACTGCAAATCAGTGGGTTATGGAGAGAGAAGTAGACATGTATTCTACGGTTGTGCATTTATACAACAAAACTGTAAGTTTACATGCATAGAACATGCATACATACATAAAACTAAATGCGCTGCTGCAGGAAAAACTAGCAAGTTCTCTCTCTTTCCTCAAGAAATATCCAGACATTCCTTTATTCTCAATGGTGGTCACTCCTAAGAAAGTGACTGCATCCCCAGCAAACTAAAACTCACACCACCAACAAAACACAAATGGAGAGAGAATCGGTGAACACACAATGCAAATATACCAGCCCAGCACACCTTGGAAAAACACAAGGAGTCAAAGAAAGACCCAGGTGAACGTCTACCTATTTTTCCCAACCAGCTTCAAAAGATGATCTTGCAAGGCCAGATAAATCCCACAACTGCAAAGAATGCTTCTACTGTCTAACTCCTCCAGCTGACTGCCAACTTGCTGCTGAAATGACGGCGCCGCAACCCGAAGCTGCCCAGCACCCTCCTTAAGGCAGATCGGAGTGCTAATCCAATGAGGAGATACTGGCAGATGTTCAATACAGCAACACATACAGGCTGCGATCACATGGAGTAAAAAAAAAAGCACCTCTGCAGTGGCTCAGACACTGCCTAGTTTGCAACCAGGTTTGTTCACATGTCACTTTGCCCCTCCCCTTCCCACGCGGCGGAGGGGGGGAGAGACTTAACCATCCCCTGGGAGGCTCTGAGCAGCTTTTCTTTTAAGGGTGACTGTGGCTGTAGGTGACAATATTTAAATAGATCCCAAATCTGTCCCAAAAGTATACAACAATGCATGCATTTAAAAAAAAAATAGATACTCTACTGCAAATTCTGTTCTTTTAGCATTTAGCAAAGGAAAGCTCAGCCATATGAAAGACAAAAAGATCCTGGTGAAGCAGCAGCTTTCGTGAAGTATTGCTACTCGACATAGTAAGACGGTTGGCGCTCGGCTCACAGACCAGGGAGTCCATGAACGACACACTGGGCTCTCTGTCCCTTTTAGCCAACTGCTCCGTGTCTCCCACCAACCTATCTGTTCTTCCTTGCAACACCTGCATCTGAGAAGACGCGTTCAAGCCCCATCTTCTGCTTACTACATTCTTTTCCAAATACTTACTTTGGGCTATTCTTACCCTCATCTTCCACAAACACTGAATAATCCCTCAAAGTTTCTCTTCCAAGCCGACCAACCTCTTTCAGTCCCTCAGTCTCAACCCAATGTTGCTCACAGAACTGGTCCTTGGTCTCCGGCCTCCCGTTCTACAATCACACTCTCACCGCGACTTTAATTACTAACAATGTTAACACAAGGGTTATGAGCAGCCAAACAAAAAAGCATCTCTGAGGCTCCTTAAAGATGCTTGTGAGGTGCCCCTCCCCCAAACATTCTGTGCTAGAAAAGGGAGGCTGGATTGGAGGAGGCGGGGGGGCCACACGCTATTACCTCTCCGAGATGCCCCTTTTATTACATCTGAACAGAGCCCAAAATTTGCCCAGAAAGGGCAAACTGACACTGGGGTTCAAGCAGCATTCAAGATTCTCCTGTTTCTGCAGGACCCGGTGAAATGATCTTTTTGAGTGAAGACAACATGCACGTCCTAAATAAACAAACAAACAAATAAGAGGGACCCTTTGTGTTGGTTTGCTGTGGCACAAGTTGGACATCCAAGTCCAGATCCTGCTCAAGCCAGGCCTTCTAACAGAATGCCCAAGTATTAATTACACTGTTAGGTTGCCAGCATCACCCTCAGTCTGAGCAGGATTCGGATGGGCAGATCTCCAGAGTCTCCCTGTTGCCCAAGCAACCAGCAAGATCTACAGGCACCAAATCCACAAAGCTGCGGGATTGTAGGGCATCTTTCTTCCTCCCCTACCTACAAAGTTTGGACAGATCTCATCTGATCACAAGGCCCAAAGCTTTAGGTGAAGGATGAATGCTACACAACGGCAACTGCTCTGATGGTCCAAAAGGAATCTCAAACACGTAACAGGCTGCATTTACACCTAATTCTTAATCCATCTTCAGTCCAAAGTGACAACCCTTTTTCTTTCCACATTGCCCAATGCAGAACCGGACTTTCTGAGACAGAAAATGCCGAAAGAAAACAGCTCACGTCCCTCTGAAAGTAGACCGAAAGTGGGTTAAAGCTCAGGTGGGAACGCAGCAGAAATCTCTGTGATCTCTGAAGAGCATTAAGGAGGGCAGCGGCTGGGCGAGACCAAAGCCCAAGGTCAGCCGTGCGAAGGCGGAGGGCAGCGAGGCGGAGGAGGCGGAGGAGGCGGAGCAGCGGTCCAGTCGCCAGGGCCAGAACCCCCAAGCCCCCCCAGCTGCACTCCCAAAATCCATGGAAAACCATGTGAAATGATCCGCAGCCGCGACTGGCAGCCCGAGGCTCTGCGGCTGCGTCCACACCTAAGTGCTAATCCAGCTTCACTCCACTTTCAGAGCGTAACCACAGCAAGCAACAGGTCCTTTCCTTTCCACTTTATCCAACCCAAAGGCGGGCTTCCCGAGCTGGACAGCACCAGAAGGAAACAGTTTGCCACCACGCTCCGAAAGCGGGCTGAAGCCGGAGCAACCTTCGCGGCCAGAGATCGGCTCCCCTGCGCCCGCCCGGCCGACCTCGCAAGGCCGCCGTGAACGTGAGGAGAAACGGGGCCCCCGCCCGCCCCGCCGCGCCCCTTCCCGCCCCCCGGCGCAGGTACGCACCACCTGGGCTATCTTGAGCGCGCCCGGCGCGGCCCGCAGGTAGTCGCCGTCGCAGCGGAGGCCGCAGAGCGCGCGGCGCCGCCGGACCGGCTCCGTGGTGGGCTGGTAGGGGCTGCTGGCGCCGGAGATCATGGACGCGCTCGACGCCTCGCCGCCCTCGAAGCCCTCCAGCTCCTCGGCCGCCGCGGCGCCCCTCATGCCGCCGGGGCCGGGGCCGGGGCGCGAGGCGGCGGCGGCGGCCTCAAGGGGAAGCGGAGCGCCGAGAGCGCGGCGGCGGAGACCACGGCGAGGCGCGGCGGGGAGGAGGCGGAGGCATCGCGGCGCCTGCACGGCGGGAGTGGGGCGGGGCGGGAAAGAGCGAGGGCCGTCCGCCCCCCCCCCCGCCGCCCGCCCGCCCGCCCGCCCGCCTCGGTTCCCCGGGGCCCGGCCAGGCACGGCGCCGCCTCCCGCCGGGCTCTTCCCGTCCTCGGGCGCTCCCGCTCTCGGCTCGCCGCTCCTGCGCCGCCGCCCGCCCGCGTCTCGACTCGGCCGTCGGCGGAGGGGGAGGGGAGGGGAGGGGAGGGGCGGAGGGCGCCGCCGCCCTCGAGGCTCGAAGGGGAGGGAGGCGGGGCTGTGCGCGCGCCCCTCCCTCCGGCTCCTGGAAGACGCCTAATGGGGCGGGCGGGTGGCCGACCAAGAGCCCGGGTGCCTTAGCGTGCACGCGCTTGGGCGGAGGAGGGACGGGCGCGCGCGCAGGGGTTGTTCGATCGGTCCCCGCTATACGCGCCTTTGCGCCCTTCCAGATCCGCGGGGTTTGCGCGTCTCTCCGCGAACCGGGAGGCTTTGCTCGCCTATTGCGGGGCGCCTTCCAGGTTCGGGGAGGAGGGGCGAGATGCCCGCTAGCTGAACAGCTGGGGGAGGCAGAGGAGCAGCGGCCCTAGGCAGCCCCGGGGGGGCACACCCAGGGCGCGGGGAGGCCCCGAGGCTCGTGGTCGCGTCCGGCACGCTCTGAGCGGGGCAGCCCGAGCGCGGGGCGCCCCGTCCGAGCCGGGCACGAGCCCACCGGCGCCCACCACCGCCCTCCCCTCCCCTCCCCGGCCGCCTCGCGCGTCGGTTTTGTCTCCCAGCAACGGCGCCCCCGCCCGGTCCTCCGAGGCCAAAGATGCGTCCCAGAAGTCCTTTGCCATGCCCGATCTCTGCGGAGAGGCCGGGGGTCGCCCTGGGGACCCTCCGCGTCAACCGCAGCCGCCGAGCTGCTACCGCACCGATCGAGACCCTCCGCACCTCGATACGTGCAGCTCCGCAGGTGCGGCGAGCGCGGGATCCGAGGCAGGTGCGCTGAATCGGTCTGCAAACCCCGAAAGGCTTCGAGGGGCTGCCAGGCGCTTCAGCCCCCCGCGGCACCCGCAGCCCACGCCGGAGCAGGAAACTCCGCGGAGGGCGGGGAAGGAGCCTCTGCCCAGGCGGCGGCCGCCTGCCGTGTCTCCTGCTGTCACGCGGCCACAGGCACGGGCGGGCGAAGCGGCTGTCGGGGCCTCTAGGTTCTCGAGCGCACCAATTGCAGTGATGAACCGCGCCGCCCTCGCCGACGGCAGCGGCCAGGTATGCAGGTGCCCTTCGACGCTGCCGCCACACTGCCGCCCATCGGGGCCGCGACGACAGGCCTGTGGTCCCTCCATCGAGGCGTCCCGAGCGGCGGGAGTCAGGAACATGCCAGAGTCCGGCACGGTCTTGTTCATGGCTTTCTTAGCACTTCGGACATTTTTCGGTTCTTCAAAATCTTTTGCGCCTACATGAAGCGCCAGAAGCAGATATGCAAAGCAATGGTGGGCAGCCAAATCTCTGCAAACTTGACGTGGCCATCCGCACTTTACCCGTGTTCCCGTTTGCCGGTTTTAGGGCTCTAGCTCTGTGCCACGGAGCGCTGATCCCAATTGGCCTACCTAGGAGAGCTGTTGGAAATTGGGTCCATCGTTGCTGCGTTTCTGAAAATATTTTTCAAAAATCTCTTTAATATTACCCATTGGGCGTTCTGCTGAAGGAGAGCTGGCTTTTCTATCCTGCCTTTCTCACCCATTCAAGGAGACTCAAAGCGACTGACAAACTGACTATTCTCCCCACAACAGATGCTCTGTGAGGTCAGGAGAGAGCTGTAACTAGCCCAAGGCCACCCAGCTGGCTTTGTGGAGGAGTGCCGAATCAAACCCGGTATTCCCATATAAGTCGGCTCCCTAACCGCAAGACCAACCTGGCTCCCATTTTACAATCTGGAAGGCATTTCGCTCTGCTGCCTGCCCACTCATCTTGGGGAGTCTGAGACATCCCATAGGGAAGGGGGATATTGAGCAGGGGCCCTTCCTAGTTCCTGTGGGTGACGCCAAAGCATCTCAAGCTACAGCAAGATCAGACGTGTGCGTATCAATGCTGGTTACTGTTCCCAGGGAATGAAACTCAACCACTGGTGCGAGTCCCTCATTATCACCGCCACCATGAGTGTATTTTTAGTATCCATCACCTACCTTTCCTCTGAAGTGCCACAGTGGTGCCCATCATTCTCCTCTCCTTTACTGTTGCACGGTAAAACCTTGCCTATCAATACCAAAATGCTGCCCCCAAAATCTTTTAGAAAACATTAACGCAGTTCTGGTAAGCAGTCTTGGTTGGTGTTTATTGAAGCATTAAAGACATGTTCTCATTTTTGCCAGCACTAGAAAGCAAGATTTCACATGACTGCACCTGGTTAAAGCCATACATCTGGACTAAGGTTGTGTTTCATACATTTGCAGTCCCCATGGAAGTTAAAAAACATCAATAAACTTAGTCATACAGGAGAATGAACTTCCATTTACAGCATGGATATGGTTAAGTTCAGTCACTTTCAATGTAGTTAAATAAAATAAAATAAACAAGTTTCTGTTCAGTTTAAAGAAATTTTAAAATGCCAATAAAAAGTGCAAACTTTAAAAAAAATCAAGCAGCATAAACAAAGCATTTTGATGGAGGGCCAATCCTTAATCCTTTATATTGTCTCCTCTTCAAGTTGAATAGATTATTACTTTAGACATGAACAGTAGATGCAATCACTATACCAAATATAAATACAACCATGTAATAATTTTAACAGTCTACTAGACAAGTGTATCCTGAAAAATAAAGTTTAGTTGTATTTCTAAAATGTAAAGGCTTTTTGCAGTTTGGCCTTTGGTTCCAATGCTTGAGAACATTAGAAAAAACAACTGTGCAGGTATTCACAGTTGCTGGACTGTGGCAACCAACAAGCACAACCCTGCCGACGACCTCTTTCCTTGGACCACCTTGGAGCATTCACTTGCAAAGACAAAATGGGGGAAAGGCAAACCTCTCTTTGGACCAAATGTTGGTCTGTACAACTTGCAAGTGGAACACCTTTGGCTTTTTCTCATACAAAGCAGGTCTAACATCCATTTTGTGAAAACGGGGGTGGTGGCTATGCAAATCAGGTGCCACTTGTGAACTGTCGGCATGAATGACAAAGCCATCAGAGGTCCTGCACAGGAACAACCATAAAATGCTTCTCCGCTTCCAGAATTTTTGTTGGCTTAAATAACATCTATCTCCGAGCGGCTCAAGCCATCAGAAAGCTGGTCAGAGCTATTCAAGCAAATGTGGCAAAGTGGTGGTGATAGCTGTCACATTCCTTCTGCTAAAACCCCAGTATGAACTTAATCATCCAAATGTGCCAAACAGCTACGTGTTTATAAAAGGCATAAATTCTGCAGCTGCCTAACTGTATCCTAAAGCAGAGAGCCACCAGGGTGGAACGCAAGATTGCCTCTGCCAAGGCTGGTTTTCTTATGCACATCTGGCAAATTATGGCAGCCTGCAGTAGGCAGCAAAACATACACCAGATCCCTTGAACCGGAACGCGTCGATTTTAAGATCTAGGCAACTGTGGATTTTGACTGAGGTTCTGAAAATTATACAAAAAGTTTGAAAAAGAAAACAGACAAAACTGGCACACGTAAACATGCTTTTCTGTTAATGCAAGTAAATACTCTTAGCTTTCTAGATAGCATCAGACAGACTTACAAAACAAAGAGACAGACTCTTTATGTAACACAAAGTTTACAGTTACATCCAGTACTGTTAGTGGTCGAGTCAGTAGGTATATTTAACAATATATATATGTATATATAAATATTAGGGGTGTTCTATTCAGAAACGAGATTTAGCGGAACACACAAATCATTATTGATAAAAAGTAAACTCTGTGCAATTCATATGGTGGGTTTTTGTTTGTTTTTCCCTTCTGCATGTGGACTATAAATACGTTTGGTACTGTAATGCAAGGTAGTGTTTTTCTCTCAAATATTTCATAGCAGAAACTCAAAAGTGCCATTAAGGTAACAGTGGAAGTCACACAGAGCTGTGGCCCAGGCTGGCCATGGGGGTATAGCAATGGGAGGAAACTGTGAGGTCCTACATTTAAAAGGCTACACTGAAAGGATTTTTTTAAAATAGTGAAATGAAAGCACTCAGTTCTGTGTTTTAACCGTGTAAACTTACAGACTCTTACAGTTTATTGCAATTTGGAGCAAAGTTCTTGGAAGAATGTAAGAAAAATTACCACAGGTTTCAAAAATCTTAGTAAGGCAAGACTGAATGTTCACCTTTGTAATTAACTACCTATTTAAAAAGGAAATAAAACAGATTTGTATTCTGTTATCACGTACTTCATGATGGAAAAATGATATGTTACTCATTCCTCTTATTTGGAAAAAGCAACACAAGGCAGAAGCTGTGAGAAGAAAGGTTAAAATGAAACATGACTATTAAATCATCGAGCCTGAAAATAAAGTCGAACAGCGGCTGCTTGTGCTACAGAGCACCAGAGGGCCAAACCTCACCCAGAAGGTCTCTTTCTCTCACTGCACCAGGCACTTGGTCTGAGCAAGTTTCTCCCTGTGTTGGCTTTGACAAAAAGCACACCCACCACACTTTAGGTTTTCTCCTTGTTGGAACACTAACATCAACAAAAATGCAATTTATAGCAAGAAAAAAAATCCCATGATACTTAACATTTATCTGATACTTTCCAATTGTAAAGGCTCTTGTTTGTTTCTAAAACGTGATTATCTGATTTACAGTCAACACAGGATTTATTAACACTGCTTTTCTCCAGTCTGTTCAACATGCTTTTTCGCTTCTGAGCCACTTCCCCTTCCAGATGCAGCATTCTACATGTTTTTCATCTAACCAACATGGCTGTACCTGATTCCCTCCACGTCCCAGTATGTTCTGAAGGGCTCACTCCAGTAAACATCTGGAAAAAGGAACTTTGCTCTTTTACTGACTTTTCATCAGGAATTCCACATGTCACTTCTCTGTGCTCTTCCCTAAAAGTTGCAGCTGCACCTCGTTTGCCACCCAAAATCAAGAGAATTGCCCTATTTAAACTCTAAAAGTGTTACCTTAAAACAGAGGAATTTTATATGCAAAACTTCCTGAATGTGCACTTGATACTGGGACAAGCCAATGAAGCTTAAATTTCATTTCCCTCTGCCCCAAGAAAAATGTATAGCATCTGCTATAACAGAGAGCTCCCGGTCTTATCAGATCAAATGTACATAGTTATTTGGTCATTTACATATGCAGATTCAAGCATTTATCAAGCTTCGTTCTCTGCTGAAGAGGAGCTGGCCGTTACCATAGAGTCTGGCTTGCGAGTCATTCTATCCAGTTCTTCTTGAACGTTTGTCAAAACCGTTTTTTGCCCTTAAAAATAAAGTTACTACTTTAGCATCTGCGTGCAAATAAACATGTCCCTATCACATTCTCACTGTCAGAAAGTAATTTTAAGAGCACAAGGTGGGGCCAACAGCTACTCCTAGCTAATCCTGCACATTCTGATGCAAGACATCTGCTGAGTATCTGTTCTCCTTGCCAGAACAACCCTAAACCTTAAAATATTTTAGATAAAGTTAATAATCAAAGCCAGGCTTGGGCAGACTTTAGGAGGTAGCGTATGGGAGGGAGGCCAGCCTCGTGATGGTCCGTGGGGTCCAGAAGGGTCAGACATGACTGAGAACCAGCAAGAAAGTTCACGTTCAATGCCCACACACGCCCCCCCACCCCCACCCCCCGGAATGGCCCTTTTGCAATACCTGGCTTTTTGGTTGCACTTTGCACTCCTCCTGCACCTGGGCTCCCAGGAGGCCCCGTCTTTTTACTCAAGAGGCTGTTGAAGAAGCTGGCCAGCACACCTTCACTTGCAGCATTGTCTAATTACATTGGGGGGGGGGATAAAAAGGGTGATGTAAATAGGATTGTGGGAGATTAGCAAACCGATGATACTTAAATCAGAAAGCAAGACAAGATTTCCAAATTACAATACACAAGCTGAAGAGGCAAATATAAGAATGTGCTCCCTTCAAAGAAATTCATGACTTACTCAAAATATGGAAAACAACATATAGGCTCAAAAGCATCCATGACTCCTGGTGTAGCAGCTGTACCTTTAGCAATGGGGTAACCGGCCATAAATCTTGCATTTAGAAATGGGAGAAGCAATTATCTTGCTTGTTTGTGAGGCTGTCACAGGAATTAAATCCCGCACCTCAGATATCCAATGAAATGAAGGCCTTTGATTTTTATGCTACAGCCAGGTCAGAGCTGCAGAAAAGCTATCCATGTAATTTTATATACATGTCATCATAGCTATATCAGTGTTCTGGGTCTCGGTCCAGTTCTAAGGACAGGTTATGTTCAGCACCAAGACTAAACCACCTAACCTGGAATACATACTTTTAATGGTTGGATCTGGTTTCTTAACAGACGCTATAGGGGAAGCGCTGGGGACGCTGGCAGGGCCTGCCCTGCCTTGGGGTCTGGGTGATCCTGAAGGACCTCGTGCAGGAGATTCCTAGAAAAAATAAGAAATCAAACCATAAAGTGTAACTAGTGAAGTATTATATCTGAACAAATATACATGGTTTGGTTGTCTCAAGACCTGCATGATTTGGGGGTTTCTCCTAGCCATTTCTGTCTTAAAGAATACGTTTTTCTTCTCCGCTGTTAATTAAGCCTCCTCCCAAGCCAACTGCCTGTTTTGCTTTAAAAAGGATGTTGTTCCCTTTATAAGAGGTGTGTTTGTCCAGGATCCCGTCTTATGATCTTCAAAATATTGACAGTTTTGAGCCACAACTTCTAGGAGCATTCTAGGACATCCCTTTGAGACATCAACGCTGCAAATTAGGATAGCCAAACTGCTCCTGTCATTCAAGGCAGCTTTGTGACTTACACTGACTATATCCACTAAGACTCCAAAGTACAAAATATCCACAAGCGTGGTCATGAGACACGGGTTTACTGTGCGTCCACGTATGTCCTTTCACCCTGTATTTCAGACCAAAACTTAAGTTTTCTACAAATACTTACAGAAGCTCTTGTAGGAGTGGCCGGTTGCTTGGCAAGGTAAGACTGCAAAAAGAACCAACTGCCCATCAATACACAGGGAAAAAACTTCCAATATTTAAATATGTATTTATTTATTTATTTAATACAGTCACAGACCAGAATCAATAAATATTAAAAAATAAATATTTACATAAAATTGATCTAAAATCACAATATACTGATAAAATCAAATGAGAAGTAAAAACCAGTCTATATTCTCAAAAGATAATACATAAAAACAGATAGATGGTTTACAAAAAATTTTAAAATACATATGATCAAGACTAATTTTTCAGAATATCTCTGATCAAGGTTGCTCAATTGCATGGTTTCATTTTCTGACTTCTCCCTTATTCTTATTACTACGGCCAGGAATTTTGCAGCCGCTAGGGTCACGTCAGGATTGGTGTCACTTAACAACAACTTGATATATTCTGAACTGGATCTCCCTGGATATGGGGTTAGCTTAGGTTTTATTAATTCTTGGCGGGCAGTGTTATAAAGATTACAGAACAGAAGATGTTCCACTGTTCCTATGTCACCATTTTTACATGGACAGGTTCTGAGGATAATAGGTATATGCTAGTATCTACCCTTAAATAGGTTTGAGGGTAGGACATTTAATTGGGCCTTTGCCAAAGCAAATCTGTATCTTTTTGGGGGTTTTTTGTATGATGGCATATTTAGTTGGCATCCATAATTTAGGCCTATATTTAAAGGAGAGCAGATAGTATTTGTTCTTGCAATTAAATTCTGGGTAGCAATGTCCCAGATTCTTTGTTTAATATACATGAAGGAATTCTTTGGTCCCAGGTGAAAACAATAGTCTAGTGATAAATCTAATTGGTTGATCTTCCAAGTTAGTTTCTTACGCCATGTACTGACAAAAGTATCATTTCTTAATTCTTTTAATAATTGGTTTGTTAACTGAAAAATATGTATTTTGAATCATGCATTGATAGGTGAAAGCCAAACTAATGATTCAAATGGCAATTGTCCTGTTTCAAGCAGTATCACTGCTTGTGATACACATGTGGGCACATTTACAATGGATGTCACAATTGAGAATATTCCAAACAAGGCATCCAGATAACTGTCTGGTCCAGTTTGTTTGGATCAGTTCCAATTACTGCAGCCTGGGGTTGTGGACAAGCTACTTGTGGGGGTGCGGCCAACAACGTGCTCTCTGGATCCCTGCCCCTCCTGGCTGATAAAAACTAGCCAGCAAGGTATGACTGGGTGGATCCAGGAAGTAGTGAATGCCTCTCTGAGGGATGAGGTGGCTGTACTAGCCCTGGAACAGGCTGTTGTACATCCCCTCCTGAAGAGGGCCTACCTGGATCCAGAAGATCTGAACAACCATCACCATTTTTTAGGCAAGGTTCTAGAGAGGGCTGTTGTTGTTCAACTACAGGCATGCTTGGAAGAAGCTGCTTATCTAGACCCATTTCAATCTGACTTCAGACCCGGTCACGGCAGAAACCATCTTGGTTGCCCTGGCTGATGACCCCCTCCAGGAGAGAGACAGGGGGAATCCTACCCTGTTGGTTCTCCTGGAACTCTCAGCGGCTTTTGATACCCCTGACCATGGTATCCTCCTGGAAAGGCTACGGAGTTTAGGAGTCAGAGGCAGTCCTTGGCACTGGTTCTGCTCTTATCTCCAGAGCTCTTATCTCAGATAGTGGCTGTAGGAGATACTGATTCAACACACTTGGAACTCACTTGTGGGATTCTCCAGGGGTCTATCTTATCTCCCATGCTATTTAACACCTATATGAAACCACTGGGAAAGGTTGTCAGGAGATTTGGAGTGGGGTGTCATCAGTATACAGATGATACCCAATCCCTCTGTGCCATCTGAATCAGGAGAGGCGGTTAAAATGCTCAACAGGTAAATGGAGGCGGTAAGGGGCTGGATGAGAGCCAATAAACTGAAGCTGAATCCAGACAAGACAGAGGTGCTGTGCGTCACAGGGTCTCGGTAGTTGGAAGAGACCCTGTCCTTGATGGGGTTGCAATGCCCTAGAAAAGACAGGTGTGTAACTTAGGGGGACTCCTGGATTCCACACTTAACACTTGAAGCCCAGGTGGAGGCCGTGGCCAGGAGTGCCTACTACTCCCAACTACAGCTGGTGCATTAACTGAAGCCTTTTTTGGACAGAGACGACTTGGCCAGTTATCCATGCTCTGGTAACGTCTAGACTGGTGTACTGCAATGCACTCTACATGGGGCTGCCCTTGAAGACGGTTCAGAAGTTGCAGCTGCTATAGTAGTGACTGGAACAGCTAACTGGATGCACATCATACTGGTATTAAAAGGGCTGCATTGGCTGCCAATTCACTACTGAGCCCAAT
>MTQE01001426.1:0-22573 GCA_014337955.1 Aspidoscelis marmoratus | reverse complement strand
TGCCCTGAGACCTTCAGGTATAGGGCGGGATAGAAATATAAATAATAAATGAAATAAATCAATATAAATGGAACAGTTAACTAGGAAAACTCCTACCATGCAACCAGCTGTGAGCTACAGATATTTGCTGCTATAGTATGTCCTAAGACAGAATTTGAAATTAAAGGACCTTTCTGTACCGGGCCTTATTCCAGACTGTATCCCAGAATAGGGATCTGGCATCTGTGTGACTGTGCAGACTACAGCAGGCCCCACCGAGGGGATACCATTGAGAATAATGCCCAGTACAGAAAGAGGCATAGATGGTTTAAGTTTTCATACATACTAAGTGCCAACCACTCAACAGTAGCTTGTGGTGATCTCTACAATTCCCAAATTCTTCCCAATAACTTGACTAAGCACAAAAACACTATATCTCTTTCTACACTGTTGCCCTTTAATTCATTTCTGTTAGTTCTAATTGTAAGCAGTTCTCTGTCTGTATGAAAAATATTACAATAGAAGTTGCAAGCACTATCAGTGGTTCAGCATATTCTAGGGCTTCAAAACATCTACTGCAAAAGTACACGCCATCAGCATAATTTTCTTACCTGTTGCTTCATAAGAAACACTTGCTCATCTTCTGCTGCAAGCTCTTTATCATGGACCAGCTGAGGAGAAAATAAAGCTCCAAAAGTTCTCAAGTGGAAAACGGTTATGTGATTCCCAAACCAGGAACATCCGAAGTCTCAAATATCCAACCCACCCTTTCAGACCTCTGCTAGCCAGTGTATAACGGATATGCAGCAGACAGAATCCCGCATGGACATATCCTTCAGCAAGCAGTCAGAGGTTATGTCCATCTTGAAAAAACAGTCAAACATGGAAACTAGAGAAAAGCAGGAACCATATGGAAGCTCCGCACCCTCCTGCCTACTTCCACACCTTGACAGCTGCTTGGTTGCTACAAAGCTGACAGCTAGATTGATGTATCTGGAAGCCTAATTCATCCTAGAAACCATCCTCCCTGCAACAGGTCAACATTACAATAGAATAGGGATGTGCACGAATGGGTTTTCTTCCATCCAATTTGTATTGAATCGACTGTAAGAAAATTCATATTCATTCAAGGAGATCTCCTTCGAATGTGGTAGGATTCTATTTGATACAATTGTATTCGTACAAATTCGTATGAATATCCAATACGAATGCATATGTGTCCGACACGTATCCCGCAACATATCCATTCTGAAAGCATAAAATCCATCCTGAATCCACTCTAGATCAGCTGCAGATGTGACTGGCACAGCCGCTTTACCACCTCCCAGTTTCATGAATGTTCCAAAGCTTTGTACTAATGTCCCAAATTATTCATAGAAAAGTCAATGTGCAAAGATTGAAACATTCAATTTGCATTCCAACGTCCAAATTCGTACAAGTATTTAATGTTTTTAACATTTGTGCGCATCCCTACAACAGAACTATTCCCCAGACACACACACGCCCTGCAAATTAATTAATACTGGTACACAAACATCAAATACCTCAAGAAACTAAACTTATATGCACGTAAGATTTGACTCTTTTCCAATTTTAGTTTCCTGATATTAAGATGTTTTAGCAAGGATAACTCACTGGAAACTATAAGTCAATCTACCAGGAAATACCAAGATCAGATGTGAAAGCATCCTAAAGCAGAGCTCATATTTTGCATATCACTTTTCCTTACACAACAGAGCTTTGATATTTCTGGGCTTCAACCATAATAAATGTACTTATTCATTCACAGATATCATATCATAAAAGGGCTAGATATATCATTTTAGACTCTCCAGAGAAGACTCTCTTACTGTTTCATAAAAATGAAAAAGGAGTTTACAAAAATAAACATTAAAAATAAGAGCAACAATTATTTAAAATGATGGTATTGATGAGAAAAATGGCGGGTGGGATAAGGTGAAAAACATTCACGCATGAAGTGCTCTGGTGAAGAGCAATGTCCTCGGTAGGCACTCTTCAACGCTAGCGAGAAGGGCATTCCAACAAGTTGTATATAAATATTTCAAATAAATAAAATAAAATAGAGCTCTTGCCCTAAATCATTCAATCAATTTTCTTTGTCTGACTTTTGCCAAAAGCCGCTGTCCTTTGTTCCATCCCATATTAAATGGACTGTACTATTACCTGGCAGAGAGCAAGGATGTTTTTCCACTAGCACTAAGTACCCATTAAGGACCCATTTGGCTCAGAGCAGGAATACCCCATTTCCACTACAGACCCCATTAGAGCCGCATTTGTTTCCACCAGTTCTAGAGAAATCCAGATCATATGGGTCCTTCAGGACCTATAATCCAGATTTTGTGTAGACCCCATTAAAGGGGTCTACAATGGGGTCTTCAGCCATCAAATCTGGATCATACAGAGCCTGTTTCCACGACTATTGGGCAATGGGGTCTAGGGGAGGCTCGGGGGGCACCCATGGGGAGTGTATATTCTCCAAAATCCCTCCGAAGCCGCCTCCGAAGTCTCTCCAAAGTTGCCTTCGAAGATTAGCACAGGCTCCAAAGAGAGAACCCCATGCAAGAGCAATGCCTTTGTCAAAAGCTCCAGAGAATCTTTGAAGTTTGTGGCCGATTGCTCCGGAGACTCTCTGGATTCGCTGTGGAGGATCTTTGAAGAATCTCTGGAGTGTCTATGGAGATTGCTAGAGCACCTGTGGAAATGCATCCCTTAATCCAGATTAAGGGAAGTACCCATTCCTTAAATCCAGATCATCTTAGATCTGGATCAAAGGAGGTCAGTGGAAAAACACTCCAAGTTCACTGCCATATGAGGATGCCTGGCAACATGCAACCAACATCCAAAGGTGGACTTTCAAGATGGACAGCGACTGCAGAAATGGAAGGTTTGGGAAGAAAGACCTAAAAGTAGATTCTGCAGCCCCACCCCACCCGGTTCCTTCTTTTAGGTAGTTTAACAGGCCAAAAGACAGGATCATACTAGGCCAGTAGGATGGATGTCAAACTCTTACCCTGTGGAAAGGTAGGGCAAGGAAGAATCCCTACAAGAAAAGTGATGGTAACCATGCCATCTCAACTGGGATCTACCTCCATCCTTTTGTATAGTGTTCGTTATAATGTGCACCTTTGGACCAAGGAACCTCTGTACTTCTGAAGCCATTTTGTTCCGGGGAACAGATTTTAGCCTCCTCATCAAAGCCATCTAGGTTACTCAAGTTGGAAAATGGGTGCTTTAGAAGAGCAGAAGCTTCCAGATGCTTCCAATGGAAGTCACACTGCTCTTATCTTCAAAGAGCTACACTGCGTTCCTATTAGCGTTCAAGTCCAAGGTTTTAACACACGTGCCCAAAGCCCTATAAAACTTGGCCCAATTTATCTAAACGAACTTTCCATCCCATACAGACTAGGTCACTGGGCCTTTTTGCACTTTGCCTCCCATTTGAAGGAGAAGTTTGGGAATGCTTTGGGTGTCCTCACTTACAGACACCAAGGCCTTCAACACTCAGCCAGACCTTTACAAAGTACCAGCTAAGCGGTAAGTGCCGCTATTAGGGTGACTGCAACCAAGCAACACAACACACAAACACACCTGCATTGCAAGTCATGTTTCCCCTGCACCTCTCCACTTGCAAAAGCCGTGGATGCAGCGTGCAAGGCTTTCCTTGTTCTGCCCCTAGTACAGATGCAGAGTAGTAAAGAAATGATTCCGTGAGGTGTGGATGCACCGTGTGAGAGTTCTGCCCATCTTTACCTGTAAGGAAGGTGCAAAAAGGCTCACCATCTCGGAACATTTGAAGAAGCCCTTCTAGCAACACTGTCCTTGGCAACCATTAAGGGACTGCTACTAGGAATGGCCTCCCTTCTTTGGAACAACCTTCCCAAGAAGATCCCACTGACACAGAGAACTGACAAAATTAGGTCGACTAATATTTTACTACTGTCCTACTACTTGATAGTTGTGTTTTACTGTTTCATTTCTTACAGTTTTTGTGTTTTTATGTTTTTGCACACTGCCCTGAGAATGGTCTAGAAATTCCATTCAAAACAAATAAAGCATATCCCAAAAGGTGATGTACCTTTCTCACAGGAGGTTTTACAATGAAGTCCTCGTACGGGTCTTCTGGTTTCACTGTTGTAAAGTTTTCATGCAGAATGGATATTTTCTTTTCATTGTCCCAGCCGGCAGGTCTAAAGAAAGAAAGACCCATCCTAACAAATCTATTTTCAAAGACCACGAGAGACATCAGAACAAAGGTAACTTAAAAAAAAGATTTCGTTTGCTTTCCTGCCAAAGTAGAAGAAAAATGCTGCATGGTTCTTTCCAGAACAATGTGTTCTTCACAAGGAAAAAGGAACAAAGCTATCTATATGACTGGAATGTGGGAGAAATTAATAGACCAATGCCATGAACCACCAGAGAGTCCATTACATAGGCACCAGTGAATCTCAGTAAGCCGATGGTCACAGCTCCTGTGTTTGAATTCTATTCTAGATTCAGAAAAATGTTTTCCTCATAGTGATACACTAAAACATCTACGAATGGATCCATACCATTATGACCAGAAAGAATAAACCTGCTGCAAACTGTCACAAACAACAAGTGCTTATGAGACCCAGAATCTCAGGCAATGCCACAGGCAGAAACATCAACGAACCGCTCCCTCTTCTAAGAGCACCACTGCTACAGGACGACACAACCCAGCTGGAACGGATCTCAATACAACAATGCAGACCTTCAGAGATGAAACTTTATGTCTACCTGTCCTGTGATTTGGCATGACTTGGCTTTAGATGCCCCCTAAATTGATGTTTATCACCCATCTAACTGTCCAGGCCATATTCTTACCACCACATTCCCTTGTGTCCTCAATAGTTGGATCCTTTCATAATGCTATGTTTCTAGATGACTGTGGTTGGTGGTTTACTAACACTATGAATGACCCCAATAAATATATATACCTATCTACGCACACACATGTATACATGAGAAAAGAATCCTTTGATTTTTTCTAGACTGCATCCATTATGCATATGCTCTTCCGACCTCCTTTTTTCCATCAAACGTGACTCAGGGTGAATTCACACTTACCTGGGTAGGGAACTCCTTGGGCTCTGCCGCGTGGAACATCCACATTAGAGTCACTTCTTTACCAGAAGCAGCTCTGCACGAGCAGAAACCCAACCCCACCCCGTTTGTAGAGCAGACTGAGGTGGTCTACTTCTATACTAGCAGTAGCTTCACTTGCACACTTCACGGCCTTCTGCTTCCATTCCTCCCAGCCAGCAAGCTCTGACTCCTTTTCAACCTTGTGCTCCTAGTCAGCCTCAAAAGCAAAGCCTTCCGTTTGAAAATCTGGAGCCGGCTTTTACTCGATATACCAATGCATTGGATCAATTATGATTTCTTTTTATTTATTTATTTATTATGTACCTGTCACATCAGGATCTCAGTTCAGTTGAAAGTGACAGGAATCCTCCTGACAGATTTTTACGTCCACCAACTCCTTGCAGTAAAGCAAAAAGGAGGTAGCAATTCAGCATGTATACGCAAACGTACAGCAACCTGAGTTCCCTTGTGGCTGGACCGTAGCCTCTTGCTCAAAAGAATAAGCAACATCTGTTTCTCCTTCCACAACCGCCGCTCGTATCCCTGTCACTGGCATACAGCCCCTGTACTCGCTTACAAGGAAAGGTGACTCCCGAGTTCACAAAGGTTCGTTTTGGGCATGTAATCAATGTAAAGTGACCCCAGAGCAGAGGATTAAAACAAAGGCCTGTAGTGTAATCTCCCATTTCCAGACTACTTCACTGACTATAGCAGGAACTCTCAGCTAAGCACCCTCTCCCAAAATGTTGCTTTCACATTCTTGGGGCATTCAGAATCTTGCTGGCAAGTATATAAGAGACTTGTGCACTTATGTTCTTCAACTCACATGAACACGGCATCCTTTTCTACCACTAAGGCAGGTGTGGTAAAGTGAAAGCCATAGGTTTTATGTACAATGTACTTGTATAACAAGTCAAGATTCTTTTCTTCTTTAACTGATGTATAGATCAAAGCTGCTCCATCTAGTCATGTGTTTTAAGGAACATTTCAACAACTGTATTAACAGCAGGTGAAATTAATCTAATAAGCAAGCATATTATCCTAAGCAAATATCCTACTAATAGCAGATTAGTAAACTTGCTGTGATTCTCTCTTCTACTCTACTACTAAATAAGGAAAACACAGGAGCGAGTGGAGGGAAAGGTAGCTTCGTTTGGTGCTCAAATTCATGATCTCAGCATTTTACAGAGGAAGGCACACATGTCTGCAGGTGGCTCCCAAGGGCTATGAGGGAAGGTCCTTAAACTCTAGCAAAAGGGAACAGCCAACTGCAATCCGTTACTGCCTTGCTGTGCCATGTTCCATAGCTCTTGGAATCTGAGCTTTTGGGTGGAACTATGATGTGGGCAGGTGCATCTGACTCTTGCAGAAGTCAGATCCTCTGAAGATGAATGCCCTAGCTGTATCTGAAAGGTTTACAGGAGAACTCTGGAAAATGACATAAGGACCCCCAAACTGCAACAAATGAAACCCGTGAGGTCTGTTCAGCCCACGCCCAAATTTCAAGATCAAATGAAAAACCACTGACAGGGAGGGTTGTGCCAAGTGTAGGGTCAAAGAGTCTCAAAGTAATAAAGGCAGAATACAATCCTGCTATAGGGAAGTGCATTGTTCAAAACTTCTTTGGAAGGAGAGAAAAACATCTCAATGTCAGTTTTGAGCCAATGTTGCTGGATTCCTATGTATACTGTCATCAGACTGAAATACTGAATAGTGGGATGAAATGGTTTGGCATGAGTTGACAATGATACCATGAGGGCTTCTGGGCTTTCTGTACAGAGCTATGTCAAATTATCTGTTTACAACTGATTCAAAACAGAGTGTACAGGAAGAAGATATTCAAAGGTTTGAAACAGAGCTGGGAAGGATGATGGAGTGCGGGGGCAGGGAAAATTGTGTCTGGAAGGATAAGAACCTTTGCAAAAGAAAAGAAATTTATGCTGAATTTGAGACAGGCTCTCTGTACAAGGGCCATTTTATCCTGACTTTAGGATGCCTGGAATACCCCGTTTTGAGCTCAAAACATCCCTGCACAGTGGGCGTAGGTAAAGCAATATTTTGCAACAGAACACTGTTCTTATTCTATCACTCAAGTTCTAAGAAGGAAAAGGATACACTGTAAGCAGAATCTACGGATGTGAGACTGAATGAAGTCAAAATGCTCTTCTCTATAGTCATGCTCCTTTTCTAGGATACTCATTGCATCACACTGAAAAAAAGAACAAAATTTGATCGCCTGAAGAGCAAAGTAAGCAAAGAACAGACACTTCTGAACATGCCATGAAGCACTTCACAGTAATCCACAAACCATGTCATCCAACACTTATTTTCAAGTATTTTCCATTCTTTACATGTATCTACTTTGTTTACAATGCTTTCCCTAACAACAATGCATAAGTTAATACTTCCAGCCCCTGCACGCACCGTCCCTTGTATGCCCGCCATTTCCCTTACCATGTCATCTAGTCACAAGAGCATAGCTGCACTGCCTGTTATAAAGACCAAGCCACTGAGCACACAGGACTGCTGCATGCAAGTGATTAAGGTCTCCATCTCAGCAAGGAGGACTTGTCCGGTATGTTACTACAGTATTGTCCGTACTGGCAAGAACATCTATGCGTGGTTATCAAATTTCCAAGCAAGTGTTCACTGGTTCCCCTCCTTCCATTTTCTTCTTTCAAGAGACAAAGTATTGAAGGATCATTACTGCCCAGATTCCTTGATGTCAATTTTCTCTGGGTAAGCCCAGCAGTCTGCCAGTCCTTAGCTATTAAACAAGGTGTAGCAAGGCTTTGTAAGCCCTTCCATTTTGATTTATGAGAAATCCTGTAACAAATGTATCAACGGGGAATATGGGATTATTATTTTTAAAAAATTGCAGAGTCTTTTGCTTTCAGTGCCTTCAGTCACAACCAAAGCTCTGCTCCTCCTGAGCAGTTGCTTCCTGTGGTTGTTATGGGATGAAGGACAGTTGCGCAGGCAGGGCGGAGGCCCTGCAAAACCACATCCCACCATCCAGACAGGATGCTCGATACTCCACTATACCTTCTCTCCATGCAAGCGGAAGTGAAAAGCTACTAATTAAACAGCAGCTTTTTACCTCACACTTTCCCTGCTGCTGAGCTGTTGCCGCTGTCAACTGGCAGTCAGGTGAGCAGCCACATGACCAGAACCACCAAAGCAGCTGCACAGCTTTCCCTGGCGTCTGGAGGTACACCACAGTTGAAAATATGTGGGTATAAGTGTACTTCATCAACCTCTCCAATTTCTCTCTCCTGGCAAGCTGTACAGGAGTGCAATACCACCCTTATAAAGCCTTAGTGTATATCTCTTTCATTAATGGTGACATTTGCCAGGATTGCTTAGAGTTTATAAAATTGTGCATTGTATGATGTGCAATATTCATGTCAAAGTCAAATTCCCAATTCCCTTCCAACCCTTGTATAACGGTGTGATAAACCCATTTTCAAATTACTTAAGAAGTGAGATGACAAGAAATGGAAGACATCTTCAAGAACAAAAATATGAGAAACACTCTGCCGAAAAATACATTCAATTCTCTGCCTAAAAGGGCCAAAGAACAGCTTGGTTTTTACACAGACGTTTACAGGCGTGCCCTTTAACAGATTTTACTAGCAGTTTGTAGCCCTACAAAAAGAAAGAAAAACCTTGGGTGTCTTTCATGACTCACATAGGATGAAATCACACTGGTGTACAGGAATATTACATCTCAGCTACTCAAAAAGTTAATTTTTATTATTCAGCGGTAAAGAGGCCTTGTTTCAACTTCAGGGCACTAACATAATATAGTTGCCTGTTGCTGAATATGATGGCTCCATTCCAGGAAGCACGAGATAGGAAGATCATACAGAGGAGCTACACCACCCTCAGCTTCCCCAACCTGCTGCTAAGTCCTTTTCCACCAGTTACATTTATCTTGCAGTTGTGTCAAGTACAGCTTTTTGAGTCATGCAAGGGAACGTGCACTGTAGGAGGAATGACTGTAGACAAAAACAGTACTTAGCAGAGTTACCAGATAAGAATTTGGGCTTACTTTTGTACAAACCACTATCACTGGGATCCCAAGGTTGTGAGTGAGCACATTGTCTCCAAGTGGTAGAATCAGATTTTCATCATCTTGTCCAGGTGGCGCTCTTCTTTGTGGTGACCCCTGATAACCTTCTTCTGGTTCTACATACTCCTGAAAGGCTTTCACAACTAGGAAAAAAATTAAACATAAAATGTGTTTTAAAATGATAAACATGAATGTATCTAATATCTGAATTTTTAAAACAGCAGAATACAAAGCTACTAAGTCATAAAGAAACTTCCAGGCTGTTCGTCGCTAGGCTTATCACTTGTAATGTTTTTAGTTAATCGCATCAATTAAAGTGTTTTTATTCTTGTTTTTCGTAGTTCTGTAAATTGCTTTGAGATTTTTTTTGAATGTGAAGAACTGCAGAAATGTTTTAAATAAATGTAGGTACTTGGAACCTTCTGAACCAGGAAGAACTAGCTTACATGATAAAAACATGAATTCTTTTTTGCCTCTCCCAAAGAACCACAATCAAGGTAGACCCAGATACAAGAGTTGAAATTAGCTTACAAATCTCAGTTTGGGCACAATTTGGTTTATAAATAATAATGCTGTATTCAAGTTTCTCTTCAAGTTATATAAAACTTTTGCTTCTTACTCATCTCAATTTACCTACTTTATCCTCTATAAAAACCAACATGTGTACTCTCTTCTCCATGAAAACTCAGGAGGAGAGTAATTTTCCCAGATATCTTCCAAAATAAACCTTCACATAAGTAACAATGTGATCTCAGAAAATACTAGCAGTACATTAAAAACATATATTAAAGTTCCCTACCCTAGGTTGATCATACCATAATCCTGAAGAGAAATGAACAGTCCTACTGTATCATGCACCATGTTCTGCAAGTCTCTTCCGCCACCCCTTTAAGTCTGAGGATCTCAATTTGGGTCACCAGAACCTTAGTGAAGACTCTTGGAGAAGTTGGGAGGGCTCTGTAATGGTAGGACTTATCCCCTACTTTGAAGCACAAAAAATGTCTGGAATCAGGGTGGATGGGGATATGGAGCTTAGCGCGTCACAAACGAAAGGACAAAAGCAAGTTTCCTTTACCAACAAGTAGTCTGATAAAATTCAAGAGGTCCATTTTGAAGGCTTTTAAAACCATTAATTTATTGAGAAACTTCCAAGTTTCAATCAGCCCCTCCATTACCCCTTTTTAAAACCACAAAAAGGATTGAGTGAGAACACCATGGTTTTCTTCCATCTGAAGAAGCTGGGAGTTGGCTTTCTGTCTTAACTTTCTTTTTACTAAATCACTGGGCAAAGGAAAATGAACTAGGCACCCCCTAGGCAATTGCTGGAGCTTGCAAAACATAACCATATCTGTTGGCAGCCAGTTGCCCTTAGTATCTTTCTCCCAAATATTACTCCAAACAGCATTTCACTGGAGGCACCGATCACCTACGTTGGAAGCCTGATCATTTGTGGAGAACTGTCATGCCCATTCGGCTCTGGAGTAGCGGTGGAATCTTAAAGGGGCTGTGAGCATAATTTTCCCTTTGTTCTTTGCTTCCACCACAACATCTTTAAGCATTTCCTCACTAAAAAGGTATCTCCTGGTTAAACAATTCATGATCACATGCACCTTGGAGCTAAAATCCACCAGCCAAGTATGTAGCCAGAGAAGCTTCCTGGTGGTAGTAGTGGCAGTTTACACTACTGCCACAAGCCAAGCAAGGTCAGCCTGTCTTCCTCCCACAGAGGAACTTATGAGCGCTTGTGGAGCGAAACTTCTTTCTGTCCATGAAACATGAAATCCTACACTGTCTTCTCTATAGCAGCACCCAAACACGTGTACAGAAGATTGCCAAACTGGTTCTAGTACTAGACTTCTGAGTCCCTTTAAATATTTAAAGGCACTGATGTGGGAAGGCATTCTAGCAGACAAAGGGTGTTTTTCCACTGTCACTAAAAGTACCCATTAAGTACCCATTTATGTATTTCCTGAGAGATGTGATGCAGACCATTAAGTCATTAAGGACTTTGCAGGACAGTGAGGTGTTTCTTCACTCAAAGAGGCAACACTGTGTCCACAACTCAAGATATCCTCCCTGGATCCTGTCATTTTCAAACAAATACTATGCAGTGGCAAATGTCTCATCTCTGGGCAAGGGCCTACAGAAGGGGACGACAACTTGACTACAGGCATTTTTTAAATCCACTTCACTCACTTCAAGATTGCCCACATCACTGAGAGTCCAGAAGGGGTGTGTGTGCAGCTCTTGATGTTACTGTATCTCTCAGTAGCCTTTGGTACTGGCATTCCAGTGTTTCATTGGAGCAACTATGGTGTTTGGGACTTGATGGCGTTGCTCTTCAGTGATACTGATTCTACCTTATGGAGGGGGGTTGTTACTTGTCTCCCCAGGAACTAATACGTAAGCTCACTCTGGCGGTCAATGTGGGCAATTCCTCGCTAGACGGGCTAAAAAGATGACTTGGTAAAAATGCAAAATCATTGCTCAAGAAGTTGCACCACTACAAAAGGTATTGCTTTCTCACATAACTTACATTGTTGTTCCATGTCTCTTATTTCTTCAGGAGGAATTTTCAGTTTATCGATATGTTCACGCAAGACACTTGCCCACTTCTGTAATGACTCCATAGCAGTCCATGGTCTAGACATATCAACCACAAAGACGACAAGGGTCTCTTGCAATGATTCTGCCGAAACAGCAAACTTCAAAAGCCCTTTATGGTATAAGTCACCATCTAGAATCCAGACGTTACATCGGGTCTGATCTGAAAAGAGAAAAATCCTTTTGCTTTCATTAATGAATTTGGGGATTTAATATCCGCTATGATTTTATTGTAATGCTTGGGTTCTGTTTATGAAATATGTCTCTGATACTGAGCCAATGTACAGAACACTGCTTTTAAAATCTTTACAACTTTACTCAGATGACTGGCTTAGAAACAAACATGAATGATGTATTATGTATTTGGAACCCCATACTGTATCATGTATCATTTCCAAAAGGTTAAGATGCTTCCTCAGTAAGCTGTAATGTAATATTCCATACAAGCAAAGTAACAAGAAGGGAGGGAGATAAAAAAAGAAAACACAGTTATTATGATCACATGTTTCGTTATAGTAACTGGTGAGAGACTGTAAGTTTTCCCAAAATGTGTGGTGGGGAGTCTGGCCATTCTGGTTGGAGCTTATGGGAAGAGCTTATGGAGGGGCAGATTCCCTACTATTGTCCCCCAGGCTTTCCAAAAATACGGGGCTGAGAGTAGATTTGAAAGCTGGCAAAGCACTTAAGGGTTAGGGTTAGGGTCACTTTTAGCCTAAAGAACACCTAGGAAGAGTAGCAGCACTAGCTGATAGACCCGTTCAGACAGTTGAGGATGTTGGAACTAAACAAATAAAATTAACCAGAAGGTGATGTGTCACAATATAAATCACAGCAATAAGAGATAGCTAGAGAAGACTCTGTAGCCAACGCAGAGGGTGATGCTGTTTGCAGGTACGGCAAACACCCCACCCCCTGGACCAGCAATCAAAATAGAGTAGTTGTTGCAGTCATAGGAAGAGGCTTGCAACTATACCCTATTTTGATTTGGCGACCAGTCTAATGTTAACACCTTTTTGGTCTACCAATCATCTCCCTTATCCTCCCTGAAAAGATTTTGTTCAAAGCTACAGTGATGGGAACTGGAGCTATGAAAATACATTCTACCCTCTACACCTCTAAACTGCAAGTTTATTTTTAGCATGTCATGTGTGTTTGTTTCCTTTGAAGTCTGTCTCCTTGTTAGACAAATTCATGGATAAGGTATATCAATGGCTACTTGAATGGACACCTAGGTACATCTTTCAGGCTGGCGGGGAGAAGCAGGATGCCTCTGAGGCCATTTGCTGGGATTCGAGAGCAGAAGGTTTCCCTTTGTGTCTGCTCGAGATGCCCAGAAGCAACTGGCAGGCCACTATGTGAGACAGGATGTTGGACTAGATGGGCTATGGGCTGATCCAGCAGGTCTCCTCTTAAGTTCTTATTACTGTTTTTTTAATTCTTTCACTAGCAATTTTTGTGCTGCAAATCCTATGGCACTTAGATAAGTCAATGTGTCAGTGTGGACATGCATGCAGAAAAAGCAGGTTTATATTGTTATTCATTCCATGAGTTCAGTTCCATGCATAAATTATTTTCTTTATCTGGTTCTGTCTCTTTCTGGCCCCTAGAACCTGGGGGTTGGGACCCCTTTGGGGGTCGAACTACCCTTTCAGAGGGGTCGCGACGAGTCTCCCTCCGCCCTTTCCTCCCACCTCCCAGCTGAACTGCCCCCATGGTTGGAGGTATCCACAATATGAGGAACTCCATTAAGGGGTCGTGGCAATAAGAAGGTTGAGAACCGCTGCCCTAGAATCTCCCCCTGTGACCCTGCCCTGTGACCTCAGTGACCCCACCCCCATGACCCCACTTTTCCTGTAAACCCCCAGCCCTGAAGTCCACCAACCGCCACTGCTCTGTAGTAAGGATTACAAGCTCATTCAGTTTCAAGAAAAGGGCAGAAATTTGAGGAGTGGTGTCACATGACCAGGAACACACAGTTTTAAAAATTATTTTGACATAATGCTGAAGGGCATGAACAGATAAGAAAAATAGAAGGCAGAATGTGTGGAACAGAATTCTGGCTGAACAGGCAGGTTATGGTTCTGCTGCTGGGTACCGAAAGTGATCTGGCTGTCAGCTCGATAGACTAAGGACAATTAAGAGACCAGGGTAAAAGAAATCCACTCCTACTTTGTCAATGTTAAACAAGCACTAAGTGAGTAAGGAAAAGAAGTGTTTAGGTTACCACATTCTATACAGTTACTATTTTTAGTTTTAAAAGAGTTTTTGAAAAACTGTATAGCGCAGCAGATGGATGTATAAGGATTATACCAAGAAAATGTTCATAAGAACATAAGAAGAGCCCTGCTGGATCAGGCCACAACCCATCTAGTCCAGCATCCTGTCACACACAGTGGCCCACTAATTGCCCATGGGCATCTGAAGCAGAGACAAGGGCAAACCTCCTCCTGCTGTCGAATGCCAGTAAATGGCCTTAGAAGCATCCTGCTTGTCCACATAGCCTGAAAGATGTACTTAGGCATCCATTCTTGTAGCCATTGATACATCTGTCATTTGTAAATTTGTTTGACCCTTCCTTAAAGCCATCTAGGCTGGTCGCTGTCACATGTTCTGGCAACAATTTCCATAGACCAGGGTTTCCGAAACTATGGATCGCGAGCGAATATTGAGTGGGCCCTGCCTGTAGAACGACACACCAACCGAGCGAGCCTTTATTCATATTGGTAACGGTTAAATTTCGTAGAGGTGGGTCCTGAGTTGGTAAACTTATATTAGATGGATCGTAGCCGAGACAACTTTGGGAACCACAGCTATAGACTGATCACTCTCCTACCCATCAGCCTCATAGAATGCCCCCTGGTTCTAGCGTTGTGTGATAGAGAAAATGTACCATAATTTTCTATACCGTGCATGATTTTATATACTTCAATCAGGTCCCCTCTTAAATGACATCTTTCCAAGCTGAAGAAGTCTAGATGTTGCAGTCTGATTTCATAAGGGAGGTATTCCAGCCCCTTAATCATTCTGGTTGCCCTTTTCTGCATGAACCCAGAACTTAGCCATCTTTCTCCTGTATAGACATGGTCCATAATGTAATTACATACAATTAAGTAATTTGCAATCATCTCAAAAATCTGCCTTCAATAGCCAAAACTTTGAATCTGGATTGGAGATGAAGTACTTGTGAACCACTTCCAAATCCTGGGATAGAAGTGAATTTAAAAGTTTTAAATAAATAAATAAATCTAAGAGGAGGCTGACAAAAAGGAAAATGAAGAAACTGGTGCTAAATGAATGAACAGTTGAAGCTCAAAGAGGCCTTAGCAAAGTTCCAAATGATACCAGCATACAGAGAGCATTCTCATTTTTTCTTTGTAAAATTCCATTTGTACCTTAGTAGATAAGACTAAGAGAGCCACAAATTCTATACTTACTTGAGAAACTTTGAGAAAAACAACATCAGACTTAGCACAAGCATCTTAGAAAAATATCTTAAACAAGTTTTAAAAATGAGAAGTATAATAACAACTTCAAGGCAGTAGTACAATACCCCTTCTTATCATGCATGGATCAACTTGTATGAAAATAAATCAGGCTCTGCCTTTTAGGAAAAGGGATGGAACTACAATAAACCAATTTACCATCTCTGTCTTCATCATGGATGTTCAGGTACAGGTACTCCAAACCTCTCCCTTTCTTGCCATGCTCTGCTCCTTGTATTTTAGTCATCAGGGCGGTTTTACCTGAACCATCATCACCTGTCAATAAGTTTGCAGGAAGAAAAAGTATTGTTAACATTTTCAAAGGGAACAATCACATTTCCTATTTCTGTGGTTACAACAAATATAACAAAGGTGAAGAGGAGATTAGTTAAACTTTCATTTCACGTCCTAGGAAAGATCATATTTGCATGATATCTTTTAAACACCGTCATTATGTCAGGAATGCCATGTGAATGCTCAGATTTCACTACTGTCAACAACACAAAAAAGATACCTCATTAGCAGGCTCAGTCAATACAATAGTACATAACTACAGGGAGGCTTTTTAACATATTTTCTTCCCAATTCTCTTAATCTTGGAATTTGTTTCATTTTTAAAAAAAGTTTACTATCACAAAAGCAACACCTTCCCATTATTATTTGCTTTACTTACCAAATACAAGAATATTTTTGCCTGAGGGTAATTTAGATCTGGACCGTGTAGAAACTTCACTCAATATAGAATGCCTGTGTAAAATAAATTTTATTATCTTGAGTAAAGTGCAACACAATTTAAGTGAAACAAAAACCAAGCAAGTTATCAATAAATATTTTAACACAAGATGCTTTATCAAAACAAAGCGAACTGTATTTAAAATATCAGAGCAAGATTCATTTTGTAAGTATACTGTAATCAAATGCCAAGAGGTAACACACGAAGTTCTAGCATCAAACTGACCAACTAAGTTGAGGCTTAAAGTTTACTGGACCAAATCAACCACAGGGAAAGTGCTCGATTTTCTTGAGCAAAAGATTATATGCTCTCTAAATGCACACATCTGGCAACAGGAACATCCTGCAGACTGGGACCGTGGGGGGAGGGAGGCTCCAACTGGAAGGCCACTGGTTGTGCATTTTAATTTGCTGTGGCTCAAAAAAGGGCAATCGGGGGGGGGGGTTGTATCATAGCCCCTGTTCCCCACTGCCTGTACAAAAGTATCCTGCAGGCTCAGCTGCTTGAAATTGATTCCCAGTGACAGTACCAATATAAAACCCCCACTCTCAATTACAGACTCCACTTGGGTGATCTGTTCAACGTGTCCCATTATTAGAATAATTATTACTATTCTTCTGATCCAATTATGAGAGCACTGGCTCTGAACTCAGGCTGATAAATTGTTTCTCCTAGATAGCAACTATCAACTTGGTCTAGAACAGTGGTTCTCAACCTGGGGGTTGAGACCCCTTTGGGGGTCCAACTACCCTTTCAGAGGGGTTGCGACGAGTCTCCCTTCGCCTTTCCGTCCGACCTCCCAGCTGCTCCACCCCCGTGGTTGGGGGTCTCCACAACATGAGGAACTCCATTAAGGGGTCACGGCATTAGGAAGGTTGAGAATCGCTGGTCTAGAAACATCTGTACTTTTCATCCCCAAGAAAGGGGATTTCACAGAAATTGATTTTATGCTGTCTCTCCCACTCTTATTTAGCAAGTAGGTTTGCTGTTATGAACAAAGGTAGCTAACATGGCACCCTCTAGTTGACCCTGAGCTGGAAAATACATATGGCTTATACATTGGGATTAGAGATTTAAAAACACCCCCCTAGACTGTCAGTTAGTTGCAAAACATTATGATTTGATAGTTACTGCAACTAACTGGTACTGTATTCTCACTTGCTCAGAAACTGCACAGCATAGGATACGTGACTAAAATAAATTAACCTACCTCAATTTTAAATGCTATGTTTAGAACCACAGTATGTGAAACCGTATTTATGTGTTGGTTTGTGGAGATGTAAAATGTTGGTGCTTTAAATGTATTTTAATCTCTGCTTATGCAGCATCACGATGACTTTCAACAAGAAAGGAGGTCTGGAAACCCTATCTTGCACCTCCTTGGCTTGGTGTTTGGCTGAGGAAACAGCATTTCCATTGCAGCTATTTTTTTCTGTTTTTATAGTTATTTCATAGACTCATAGAGTTGGAAGGGATCTGCCCTGAGACCTTCAGGTATAGGGTGGGATAGAAATATATGTAAACCTAAAGAATACTCTGATCAGACCATGTTTTCACTTGCTACTGTCAAGGAAGGGTGATCTTAATTATTATCAGTGGTCAAAGTGAAGGAATAAAATATTTTTCTCTTCACTGAATTCCTTAATATAGTGAAAAAACAGCAAAAAAGTATGGAACGTGCATAAGTTCCAATTCCGTTTCCGCAGTGAAGCTTCTGATACCGTAGTTTTTCAAAACCTCTGACATAATGCATTTAACTAGGAAGTTTGTAACTTATGTTCCATGATAGTTTAGTTCAAAAGGCACATAGAAAAAGTACACAGATGCTCAGCCCCCCAATGCTAACAGTTAGTAGAGCGCACCATACCCCTTAATTTGTCCTTCTTAAACTCCATTAATAAGTGGTTTTAGTCAATTTATCTCCCCCAAATAAAAACTGAGATGGAAGAGGCACTACTGGCCAATGAAGGAATCTGGCTTAGATCTGGCATAAAAGTACCTCGAAGAACAGTTGGCATTAGTGTTCAGGAAGCCCATGGCTGCCAAGAAGTGCTCAGATTCCTTAAGTAAACATGAAGGCCTTAAAGGAATCCTCCCACATTTGCTTCACATGATTTTTTTTTCTCATATGCAGAACTTATGCTACCACCATCTGGTATTCTGCATTTCACTTTTGCCCTTGTTAGCACGTGAAAGGTATGGCTCACGGCGGTTCTGGCCACTAATGCACCAGCTGTTGGTCCACCTTCATCTTTGTGGTGGATATGAAAATGACAGCTCTGACCACCAGGTATGAGGCAGCAGAGTGAGGCAGTGTTGCTGTCTTCTTCACACTCACAGCAACGACAGAGATGCAGGGGCTGCCAGTGGAGAAAGTGCAACAGCAGCAAAGGCCAGCCCTTCTACAAGCAGGAGTTGGTTGTTCTTCAATCACCAGTGTTTCTACCACTGCTATGTTCCCATTCCGGGCAAGGTGACCATGTCAGGTGGAGAGCTACTTGTTCTCTCTTTATCTTTTCTCCCCTGCTCTCCTCAGTAGAATGCCAGAGAGAAGGAGGCTGGACTTCCAACAGATACAACATAGAGTGTTTTTCCACTGTCACTAGAAGTACGCATTAACGGGTACTTCTAGTGATAGTGGAAAAGCACCCATAGTCTCTGTAGCTTCCCTAACTTCTCATCTTCCATAGGAACGCTGACATACATATTATGATATGACAGAATTTTGCAAATCACCGTGTTACAGAAAAGACAGGTGTTTGCAAACATACTACAGCAAAAGTTCTTCCGTCTCTCTCAGAACTACATACTTTACAAGGCCAGTTCACTTGCAAATCTTTACATGAACTCCAGGAAACTGAAGGTAGCAGATGTCCTCCCTCTACCTTTATGTTGACTGTCAGTCTCTAACTCCAGCACTATAGTGACCCCATTATCACAACAGAATACGGTTTTTCAATATTGTGTGGTGCAAGTTAAGGACTAGTACTGCAAATAAAAGAAAAATAACTACAGCTTACAGTGGGACTACAGTGTATTTCATCGATTTGCAAAGACCGTTTTTAATGCAGAACATTTAATTTTCAATGCAGAGTAAGTGATGAGCAATAAAACTGAAGCAGTTTCTGACTGTACACTGGGAAACAGTTCCTAACTGTAAGAATCATTCAAAATCCAACAATAGAATAGGCAGCCTCAGAGAGTGATAAACCTGACTCTACTTATTTTTAAACAATATTTAAACAGATGATACTGGGCCATCTATCAGGGCTGCTAGAGTTGGCTTTTCTGCTAGACATCTTGCATAGTGAGTGGGAAAATGGGAATGAAGAATCTCTGAGATACCATTGTTAGACCAGTCCTAGAATTTGGAACAAAGAGAGTCGGTAAGAGGTTCTTTTGTGAAGTTCAATCGTGACAAAATCCAAAGCATGAGAATATGAATATTTCAACTTAAGCACCATTTAGCAGCCAAGAGATACAGAATACCCTGGGCAAAGAATTTAGGTTTCTACTACTGCTTGCACACCAACAGTATTGCTCCCCTGATCAACAATGCAGCAAGTCAGAATAGCCTCCTGCCTTGTTCCTTTCCTCATCCCTCGCAGCAGCAGTAGGAGTCGTAACTGCTTGGCGAGTCAAAATCGGTACTGCTGAGGCAGCTTCCATTTATTTTAAAAAGCAAAAAACGACAGACCCTGCAGACACAAGAAAGCGAACTTTATCCTGTGCTAAAGGCAACGGGCGTCGCTTGGCAAGTCTCCAAAGCAAAAGGAAGGTGGCAAAAAGGGAGATGCCGGGCTGCATTTCTCGCTGGGCGAGGATGCTCCAAGCCCTTGACGCGTCTCCTTGTTTTGGCGGCCACCGACGCTGGGCAGGCGAGTGCATCTGGAAAGACCCAGGCCCCCTCCCCTCCGCCAAATCCGCCTCCAGCTTTACCTGGGCATGTAGCCCCCACCCCCCGCCCGGCCTACAGATAGCCGAGCCTCGATTTGCGGAAAGGCCTAAGGAACCCCAAGGAGGCGGCCAGGGCGGCGGGGACTCGTTTCCGAGCCGCCGCCTTCGTCCCTCCCCGGGCCGGCCACAGATCGCCGTAGCCGCCCCGAGGCTTCGACCCCTCGCCGGCGTTCCCTTCGGGCAGGAGCCGCCACCGGCGCCGCTACACCTGCGAGCCTTCCCCCGGAGCGGAGGCGGGAGCCGCGGCCCCGGGGCTCAGCCCTCACCAGAGGCTCTGGCCTTCCTCCTCCTCGCTGGGGAAGTCGGTCGCGCCCGTCCCGTCCGGCCCCAGCAGCTTCTTCTCCGCGAGCACCGGCGCCATCTTGCCAACCGCCAAACACCACCACAAAGAGTGACCTCATCACGCACGCCCAGGAACCGCCAGGAGGACCCTGGCTCCCCGACGCGTCAGGCAGAGGACCCCGCCTGCCCTTCGAAGTGCCTGGTCAGCACCTTGCTGTAGGGACGCTTCTCCGCGGCCCCTGAGCACCGCATGGCCGCGTTTCAATCTCTCGAGCTCTTCGTGGGAGCCGGGAGGGTCATCCCGCGGATTTCGGGGTTTGTTTCCAATGTAACTGTGTGGAGAGTTAATTCTCTTCGGGCAAAATATTGAGACACCTAAGAGAGCGGCGTTCGCTCGTGAGCGATGAGTTCAAGTTTTTTGGGGCCACCGCCCAATGTCTGGGCGAAGCGAGGAGGGCGGGGAACCCCTAGCGGCCGCAGAGCGCATTGGCAACGCCCAGTTTCTCGCACCCGGCGGGCGGGTCCGGATTCGTAGAGCGTGGCGGTCCCGGCGCCCTCTTGTTCCCGAAAGAGAACACTTCACTGCGCCTGCTTTGCAATGCGGGCGACACCTGCTGAAACAGCCTCTGCTCGTTGCCCCTGCGAAATTTACAATCTGCAAGAAGTTAGTGGCAATAAGTTTTTATCGTAATCCCCTAGGAGTGTTGAATAGGACGTTGCTGCGTTTTGTAAACCTAGAATAAACGTATCAAATTACCTCCCCCCGAAGTAGGAGGGGAGGACGGCTGAATGAATGAACGCGTTTATTTTCCAGTCAACGATGTGGCAGGAGTTAGCAAGGAGGAAATGGCCCTGGTAGTTTTTTTCGTAGCTAATACTTCAAACAAGAAATGCTTGATATATTTCCTGCAGGATTGAATGTTAAGCATTTCCTGGTGCTTTTCTTGGCAGGGGGTGCAAGAAGTCCCGAGAAGATTGTGCAACCTGTTGTGTATGGTGACAAAGAGCAATGCATGAAAACATCCGTGTAATGGTGAAAGGTTAGGGTTAGGCGCAGGGTTAGGGTTAGGCGCAGGGTTAGGGTTAGGCGCAGGGTTAGGGTTAGGCCCAGGGTTACAGTTAGGGTGAGGGTTAGGCCTAGCGTTGGGCCTAGGGTTAGGCCTAAGGTTAGGGTTAGGCCAAGGGTTACGGTTAGGACTATGGTTGGACCTAGGGTTGGGCCTAGGGTTAGGGTGAGGTTTGGGCCTAGGGTTTGGGCCTGGGGGTTAGGGTTCAGGGCCTAGGGTTTGGGCCTTGGGGGTTAGGGGTTAGGGTTGGGGGTTAGGGTTAGGGTTTAGGGTTAGGGTTTTAGGGTTTGAGTTAGGCATTCCGTTAGATATTTGGGGTCCAAGTCATGTAATAGAGACACATGTTAGTTAGTGGCAAATAACTTTGCTTTAATGCCCTAGAGATATACAATAGCATGTTGCTTTATTTGTAAAGCCTAGATAGTATAAATGTATGGAAAAAAATTATCTCTATAATGTCAGGATGGCTGAACGAGTTAACGTGTTTATTTTCAGTCAGATTTGGCACCATTGGAATACAGATTTGATTCTGCCCTCCAACATGAAGCCACCTGGGTGACCTTAGGCTAGTCAAAACTCTTTGAGCTCTCACAGCCCCATCTACTATACAGGATGTTTGTTGTGGGGATAAGAACAGATGGTTTGTCAGCAGCTTTGAGTCCCCTTAAGGGTGAGAACTGAAGGTTTGTGAGCCGCTTTGAGTCCCCTTAAATCAGTGAGAAAAGCGGGGAAGAAAAGCCAATTCTTTTTAAGAGGAAGAGTTGGCTTTTCTACCCATCTTTTCTCACCCATTTAAGGGGACTCAAAGTGGCTGACAAAGCTTTTCTAGTCTTCTCGCCACAACAGAACACCCTGTGAGGGAGGCGGGGCTGAGAGAGCCCAGAAGAGGGCTGTGACTAGCCCAAGGTCACCCAGCTGGCTTCATGGAGGAGGGCGGAATTGAACCCAGTATTCCTAGATAAGAGTCTGGCTCCCTAGCCACTGGACCAAACTGGCTTTCCTTAACCAGGCAAGGACATAACACCATCCTCAAACCCAACCACTCTGGACGGACCCCAAATGTGCCGATACCTGTCAGAGCCCTCCCACCCACCGAAAGAGACATGCCCTTTCCTCTCCAAACTGGGATTTGGCAAAGAGACATCAACTTCATTTCCTAACTGCCCAGACAAAAGAGTGAGAACAGGAACATAGATACTCACACATAATGCCAAAGTCTTGGGTGAAGAATGAACATCCGAAGAGGCCTCTTCCACATCTTTGCTTG
>MTQE01002781.1:3473483-3490594 GCA_014337955.1 Aspidoscelis marmoratus | reverse complement strand
AGCCCTAGCCCTAGCCCTAGCCGTAGCCCTAGCCCTAGCCCTAACCATAATCGCACCCCTTGCTGACCTGCCCAGCATCACCCGGAGGGGATGCTTGGATCTCCCCCTGCCCTCCTTCCTCCCCTGTCTCAGCGTTCTGTGGGACTTTTCCTCCAGGAAACCCCAAGAGCAGGGAGGAAACCACCCATGATGTTGCTGAAAAGGTGGAGGGAGGATGGCAGGGGGTGGCCCAGGCACACACCCGGGCCCATGTCCTGCACGGGCAGGTCAGCGGGACCGGGGGGTGGGGGAGATCCAGGGGTGGGGAAGTACGCTACCCGGTCAGACCAATCTCCCCTCGTCCCACATCAGGCTGCCAGCCAGCAGTCTGCATGTCAGGGAGTGCATGACGCAGGCTGCAGCAGCCACTCGCGCCAGCCAAGGAGCGGGACTCCTGCAGCAGCCCCAGACAAAGAACGAATGCTTTCCCTGCTGGACACTCCAGGTAAGCCTGGGGTATAGGTTGGGATAAGTGTGTAGCACATGCTCCACACCTCATCCGCAATCAGTGCAGCTCTGGGATGGGCAGGGACGCTTCTAGGCTTTAGCGGCCCAGAGGGTGTGCCCATGCTCTGCACCAGCACTGTCCTGATTGCATACTGGAGGCCTAAGTGTGAAAAGGCCTGAAGTTTCACGTACTCTCAGGAGTGAGGGCAGCTGCTCTGCCCTTGGCAGTTGTATGTGCAGACAGGCAGCAGATCAGCTTGCAACATGACCAATTGCACTATATCAGGGAGCACTTTGCACAGGAGCTGGATTGGCTGGATGTGCATGCAAGCAGGAGGTTTGTTTATCTTCCTTCCTCCTTTCCTTTCCTTTTCATGCTGCTCCTGCCAGAAGTTTGGGATCTGAAAGGACAGAAAAGCATGCTTCAGGAGAGTTGCATCATTGACTTACTTTTAACACTGATCTTTTTTAAAAAATGCAGGTGTGCTTGCAGTGCCTTCAGAAAACCATAGATAAATATCTTGAATCTGCAAGAAAGCAAGAAGAAGAAGAAGAAGAAGCTCATCAGAACCCAAATTGGTTGCAGCTGTGGCCGTAGCAAACACAGGAAAGGAAACTAGGCTGGTGTGGGTGGGGCAAAGGGGGGACTTTTGAGCAGTTTCGCTTCATAATTGAGCTTTCTGCAGTCTGCATGATAACAGCAGCGCCTTGACTAATGAGCACACAGAGCAATCAAAAGAGACAACCATGACATTTGCACGGTACTTTTATGATGGTGATCGGGACACTGGTGGGGTGGGGATCACATGTCCTTGCCCGCTTTTGGCAAGGCAGGTGCAGTGGTCATGGGTGGTGTCCACACGCATCTACACTAGGGGTGTGCACAAATATTCGTAACATTCATTATTTGTATGAATTTGTACGAATCCAGACCTTCATACATGCATTGAATGTTACGACATTCGTACATTAACATTTGTATGGATAGAAATGTTTCAGAACACTCATACAAATGGTTTGTACATTCATTAACCTGGGGATACATATCGGATATGTGTCGATCCATAATGATTTGTATAGGATCTGTATCCCCTTAAATGGGTGAGAAAGGCAGGGTAGAAAAGCCAACTCTTCTTCTTCTTCTACACAAGCAGATTCATTGGAAGTGTTCCAAGAGTCTTATGCACGCTGTTTGTAAGTATATGGGTATATATCTGCACTACTGAAGAAGAATAGTTGACTTTTCTACCCCACTTTACTCACCCATTTAAGGGGACTCAAAGCAACTGACAAAGCTTTCTATTCTCCCCACAACAGACACCTGTGAGGTAGGTGGGGCTGTGCGAGCTTAGAAGAGAGCTGTGACTCTCCCAAGGTTGCCCAGTTGGTGTCATGGGAAACTGTGGAATCAAGCCTGGTATTCCCAGATAAGAGTCTGGCTCCTGAACCACTAGGCCAAAGTGGACAGCCCTTTCTAGATGGTTTAGACCAGTTTCCTTCCACCCGCTGAACCCTGGGTAGGGATACGCACAATTATTATTATTATTATTACATTCTATTCAAATTGAATTGAATACCCAAAAATCTGATTTGATTCAAATCTTTAAAATTTGAATTTAACAAGGTTCAATTCCTATTTACCAAATTCGAATCTATTTGTTCATATTTTTTTTCGCATCTGCACATACGAACGTTGACAACATTTGTATGTGCACGTGGGCATCTTCCCGACATCCGTACGCGTCTGTACATGTCCGTATGCATCCCATAATCACCCCGTATGCAACCCGTTTTCATCCCATACGGATCCTTACAAATGCATACGGATGTGGGAAAGATGCGGATCTTCAAGTACGCATTGTGTACGAACCCGTACGCATACGGATGTCCGGATAATCCAAATGAATAGACCAGAAATTTGAAATCCGATTTGAATGTTTACATTCACATTTCAGGACATTCTTTTCGAGTTAGAATGTTGAAATTTGGCACACTTGATTGGATTTCGAATGCCGACAAATATTGGAGCACATCCCTAACCCTGGGTATAATGGCTGTGGCTGATGGGACTTGCAGTTAAAGTGCCTGCAGGGGCTATAGCTTAGCACAGAGCAAGTGAGTGGAAAACAGAAGGTGTTCTGTTTGGCAAACCACTTCTGTATTTCTGTCAAGAAAACCATGTGGATGTATTATGGTTTTGAGGACATGATTTTCTGTCTTTTTCCTCTCCATACTGAGTAATAGCTTCACCTGCCTGACACTGTACCACTATGCAACTTGGATATGTAAGAGTACACCTGCAAAAATCAGTCTCTTTCTTCATTCTCCCCTGATTTTCCAGGCCTTGAGAAAAGCAGGAATAACCACAAAATAGGGCAACCCTGTTGGGGCATCTAGATGAGCAGAAGATCTGCAGCGTCTCTTCCTGTCTGCAAAGTCCACGTGTCACTCTCAAGAGGATGGTTGTGGAGCGGCAGGTGGGGAGGGAAGGCAGAGCAGAGGAGGCTGAAAGCAGAGGACCATGCCCCAGAAAGGTGGTCCTGAAGGGCCTTCAAGGAAAGTGTGTGCAAAACCCACCACCAAACAGCGTTTCAGGGGGGAAGAAAAGAGGAGCTGATCCCCCACTGGCAGGATGGCTTTGTGTTTTGCTTTCAGCCACTCAATAGACTATAGGCATCCCTTGTGTGAAAGAGAGACTTCTGACTTCTTTATCCCACTTCAAAAGAGCCATTCTCATGCTTTGTTTAGGTAAACTGAGCAACAGGCCAGTGTAGGGAACGTCTGTAGGACATGTGTAGAAAGCCCCTTCGGTGATGTCATCTTGTTTGCAACTCATAAAAAAATCAGGCAAATTCTTCTTTTGGAGGCATCTCCAGCCCAACGTGATTGTCCATGCTGAATTTCTCACTTGGCATTTTTGAAGTCCTCCTCAAGTCCTTGTGTGCTAGGGAACCAAATAAAGCCATGCGGCGCTGGGAACTAGTTCGGAGCCGTCTCTTTTGGGCAGAAGAGATGGTTATTTTTGTCACTGTTGCCACTCATTATTTGCAGCCCCCCCCCCCACAGTGCACAGCTGCTTTGGCACATTGTGAATTCTTCTCCCCAATCTCCCCCCAACACCAAAAAAATAAAAGAGCACTTCTCTTCGAGGTAACAATGCCAGCAAATGGCTCCTTTTCAGATATTAGCTCAAATTAACATTTGTAAGGAAGATGCAAGACAAAAGCAAAGCTGGTGATGTGGCAGAAAATGAAATGGAAATAAAACCATCCACATTACTGAACTGTAATATGGGATCGGGGCCGGATGTTCCCCTGCTCAACAAGAAAAGAGCAGGCAGGCCCAGGATGTCACCAATGACATGCCTTGGAACTAGGGATGTGAACAATTTTTTTTTTTGTATTTGATTTGTAGCGAATTGAATGCAAGGAAATTCATATTCATTCAAATAGATCCCCTTTGAATGTGGTAGGATTCGTATTTGATGCGAACGTTCAATCCCGTACGAATGCGTATGAATAGCATACGGATCCCATACAAAGGCATGCAAATAGCATACAAATCCCATATACGAATCACATATGAAGCTTCATACGAATGTATCAAAACATTTGATTCGAATTTGAATGTCTGAATTCAGCCAAATTTTGAATGTTATGAATATTCATGCACGTCCCTGCATGGAAGAATGTTGGCCACTGATAGACGTGGAGAACCTATTAGCTTGGAGTGCCACACAACCTTTTTAAGACAGAAAGAAATCCTTCGTTGGCAATCCTATGACCAGCATTGCCCCTCAAAACCAGGGTGTCTTCAGATGTGGGCTAAAACCCATGATTCTCTCTAGACTACAATGGGAATGCCATCATTGTAGCATTCCCAATATAGTCCTGGGATATGGAGGTGATGTCCCATAATCTTGCTGTTATGGGGAATCTAGTAGTGATGCTGAAGTTTCTGCAACAGCATTGCTCACCTCTGCCTACAACCTCCGTTCATGGTTGCTCTTCTTGCAAATATCTGAATGTCAGTCGAGCGTGTGAAGATCAAACAAAGGGAAGCTGATGGGCACCTGGTTGGCCTGCAGGTGTGTGGCAAGAGGACCATCATGAAATGACCTGGCAGAGAGAAGCAAGGGACCACTACAGCCTTTTGCCATCTGGAATGACAGCAAATTGGAAAACTGATATTCACACAAAAATTAACAGGCTCTTCCATTAATTTTTTAATGTCAATGCAATATGCATTAAAATAGCAGATGGGGCAATGCAGGCCTCAACATAGTCAGTGCAATCTGAAACCATGGTTCTTAGAAATTTCTGAAAGAGAAAAATAATAAAAATAGACATGGTGTACATAAGTGAGACATACTTATTTCTGACAGCAGCTGCTGCATCCATTGGTGAATTCACACTTACACCTCTGGTAAGCAATTAGTACAGCTCTGTTGAAGAGCATGCACATGCCCACTAGGCTGCTACGGCCTAGAAGCGTGCCCGCTATTCCAACCTATACCCCAGACTTACCGCAAGTGTCTGGCAGCGCAACCATTAGCTCTTCATCCATCTCGCTGCATGTGGTAGGTGGGAGTGCGTCATCTGTGCATGTGCGGCCACATTGCTGGTTGGGACCAGTTGCTGGTACTGATATGAACCTTAAAGGAATATGAAATAAATTCACTTTGAAATGCAAAAAAGAAAGAAACAGAAACAGAATTTGTTGGCCCAAGAAATACAGTCAAAGGTATCCAGAAGCATTTGATGGACTGTAGACCATTGATGTCAGTAGATAAAAGTTACCTAATGGAGGAGAGGCCCAGTATCCCAGTATGCATTGTGCTGCTAAAATGGCCCCAGGAACCTCCCTGCCACCAGCTCCAAGACTGGTTCAGGGTTTAGAGCTGGGTGTGCACCAGACAGACTGTTCCAATGAGGACTGTGTTGTCCTGCTGCAGAAGCAACTCCTTCCGGTTTTGGGTGGGTTGCTTCATCCCAGGACCTGCCAGTCCCAGGATAAAATTGTCAGTGGAAATACAGACCATGTCTTTAATAGGAATGTGCACCATTATTCAAAACATTCAACATTCGATCGAATTCGTTCGAATTTGGACATTCAAATTCAAATCAGTCTATAAATTTGAAGTTAAACATTTGAAAGAATTTTGAATTTTTGAATCCTTTGTATGAATTATTCGGACATTCGTATGTGCATGAATGCGTACTTGCCCGCACGTATATTTCCCGCATTTGTACGGATCCATATGAAACAAAAACAAGATGCATATGGGATGCATACGGATGTTTACAGATGTGTACAGGATGCATACAGATGCATATGGGCACATATGAATGTTGACGACATTCGTATTTGCAAATACGGATTGAAAATTCACCTGAATAGATTTGAATGTATTTGAATCAAACCAAATGTAAATTTATTTGAATTTTAAACATTTGAATCAATTTGAATTTTTGGATATTCGAGTCAAGTTGAATTGAATCCTGAAAATTGCATTAGTGCACACCCCTGGTCTTTTTCCATCTGCATGCAAAACAGATGCCTTACCACCAAGGTACACCTGTTATTCTTTTTTCCGGATGTCTGCTTTGCAATTGGCAGTAATGTAAAGGCAAAAAAAATAAAGATGCCCTTGAGTTGAGCTTGGCTTCCAGTTGCTACAGAATACATCTGTGCTATTTTCTTGGCAAAGATCAAGAAGAGGTTTGCCACTGTAATAGAGAGATGGCGATTGAAACTGTGATTTTTTTTTTGCTTTCCATGACAGATAAGAACTGAGCACATTGCTTTCCTTGTCCTGTATATCACATAAGTAATTTCATCAGCAAAGAAAGGTGGATGGAGGTTGTGATTCCGCCATGCTCTGTCCCTTGGTGCCTGGCGGGCTCATTGCTATTTGGCAAAGTCTCCATTGACCTAATTCATCTCAGACATCAAGTAGGGCAATGTATCTGAAGTCACTGGCTCCTTAAACAAATGCATGAGCTCTCCATTTGATACAGCACCCCCGGGCCATGTTCTAGCCAGGTGGCTTCCTTGTTCCTCCCTTTCCCATTCAAAGACTGGCTGCACGCTGTTTTCTGACCTCATTACCTTCCCTTTGGGTTGCAGTTTCCTTGCATGCTTCAGCACTGTCAGTGTGCTAATTGCTGTCCAAAACTGTCTGCAGGAATTTATTCTGGGGACATTCCTTCTCCAGCGGTCTAACTGAATATTCATGGAGAGGAGGGGAGAAGAAGGTGACAGGGAGTTGGAAGGCCACCCAGCTAGCTTCATGGAGGAGGAGGAAGAAGAGTTGGCTTTTCTACCCCACTTTTCTCACCCAAAGCAGCTGACAAAGCTTTCTACTCTTCTCCCCCAACAGAATACCCTGTGAGGTAGGTGGGGCTGTGGGAGCACAGAAGAGAGCTGTGACTAGCCCAAGGCCACCCAGCTGGCTTCGTGTAGGGGTGCAGAATCAAACCCGGTATTCCCAGATAAGAGTCTGGCTCCCTACCACTAGACCAAACTGGCTCACTGGACCAGCAAGCGTACATGGAACCTCCCTTCAGCCCGCTGATGTGATCTAAGGGAAGCCCTGCCAAGGTAGTACACTTGGTGTACCAGCCAGGTGTACTGGCCAGTACAGAATACCAACTGCATCAAACCAACCGTGTCAACTCACTGCAGATGACAGTGCATTTCTGGGCAAAAAAGGCAGTGCCATAGAAGCCACAGCTGGCCTGACATAAGGGTGATCTGGATGGGTCCTCTAGGCTAAATGTAGTGGGTTCCAAAATAAATGAAATTTAGTTTAATGTGTTTTGACTTGAAACTGCAAGGGGATTAAGGTCACAGTGTTTATATAAGCCAGTTAAGAACAGCTGGGGGGGGGGAAACCCTGTCATTAAATGCATATCTAGTAACAAGGCATAAATAACCAAGGGAAAACGAAGGGAAAGTATGGGGGGGGGGATTAGCCTAGCTCTTCTAGCTTGTATGTGATCTCTATTTACACACTTCGTCAGAACAGACAAGTTTTTCAAACAGGCATTTAATTCTGTATCCAAGAAAGTTTGCCTGCCAGATCGTCGAAAATAAGTAATTTAGCAATCTCCATACGCAAAGTAATTTTTTTCCGTTGTAAAACAAGAAAAGCTTCCATGCAACTTCATTCTGCACCTCCTCGCTTTCAAGAATGTCATCACATAACATGAGGCTAGAAATGTTCTGTGTGCAAAAATCCTGAGGCCAATTCGCACTTGGCCTCATAACAGACAATGGGATAGCTTCTGATGAGGAGCATCTGCACTTGCAGGAGGAGTTTTCAACCCAGAAACTCTTTCTGCTGTACCAGATGTCTACTAGCAGGGGTGCACGTGTCGTAATCCCTACCTTTCCTGGCCAGAGAGGAATGACCATTCGTGCGGTTGCCAGGATCAGGGTCATCTGAGGTGCCGCACAAGTGTACGGGCGCTTCGGATGACCCAAACATGATTGCATGTGCGTGGAGCATCACCATCAGTGCACATGCAGTTGCACCAGCTCCATGAAGAAGATGACAGTTCCTGGACATGCACCCAGACCCAGGTAAGTCTCCAGGCTCATGGGGCTTGGCTTGGCGTGCACTAGCATTCCCAAGTGTGAATGGTAGTACATGCTAGTGGGAAATTCACTTTTCCCATGTAGCGGACGGGAAGCTAAGCGTAGAAATGCCTCAGGATTTCTGCTCCCTGCCTGCATCTCATGGGTGGCCTGAGGGATGTGGTGCCTGCATGCCAACTGCATCTCCTGAGAACCCCCTGAAGAATCTTTCCTGCAGAGCATGAAGAAGCACCATGAGGAGTGGACCACCCTCACGGGATCTTGCTGCCACCATGTGAAATCAGAAGTGACTTGCCAGTGCTGCGATCTAGCTAAAAGGATTTACCATTGTGCTGAAAAGGACTGACTTCCAGGGCGATTTCTAGCATGGCAGAAGCTACCTTGTGCTGCATCTTTGAAGAGGGGTGAGGTGACCACACGTCGTGCCCCGGGGTAAGAGCAAGTGCTCGTGCTAGCAACCCATATTAATGTGAACGTAGCCGCTCTCGTGCACATAGGCATGAGAAGAGACCCCTGGAAGAACAGAGGTGTACAAAAAGGCCCTTTTTCATTGGGAGCCTGCTTTTGCACAAGGTGTCTTATTTTGACTGGGCTTCTTGTTAGTGGGGGAAAGCTCTTACCAGTGATGACTGATGCACACTATTCTTCTCCTCACAACTAGAACACCCTGTGAGGTAGGTGGGGCTGTGAAAGCTCAGAAGAGAGCTGTGACTAGCCCAAGGTCACCCAGCTGGCTTCATGGGGGAGGGCGGAATCGAACCCTGTATTCCCAGATAAGAATCCGGCTCCCTAACCACTAGACCAAACTGGTTCACCAATCCCAATCCCAAATGGCTTTTGCTCTCCGACTAGCGGTTGCCACTGATTGACTGAGGGTGTAATTCAGTGCTTTCTTCCCAGATAAGAGAAATAAACATCCTTGAACAGCCAGAACCTGCAACATTTGACCTGAGTCTGTCTGGAGAAAAGTCACTGATCCTTTTGTGAGTGTGCACGCCATTCATTGCAAAGCAGCTCAGAAAAAAAATGATATTCACTTAGCTCAGGTTGTGTGGTGCTCTGAGCCGTTACCAAGAGGACATGCATACACTTGTTGGGGTAAAAGATACTCAACCATGTGAGCACTGTCAGCCTTCCAATTCTGTACAGAGCTATGTCAGTCATTGCCTCTCAGACATAGCACCTCAGCAAACACCTGGGTCTCATTAACAAATCACAGCAATCGCAAAGCATGTGTCAAGACTGGCAGCTTTTCAAGCAGCTTCCTGCTGATAGTCAAGCAATGAAAAGGCACAAACTCTGGGCAGCATCCCATGCGCTGACAGCATACATGAACACATTTATCCATCCTTCGAAAGGCAAACTCAGGTTGTTTGGCACTGAGAGAACCGGGACAAAAGATCAAGCCTGCTTGCTCAGAAACCAAGAAGGCATAGCATTTTAAAAGGTTCTCCAAACAAGCCTTATCATCTGGAAGCACTAGATGAAAAAAGGACAAGAAAAATGGGAACCTTAGAGCAAGGGAGAAAAAACTTGATTGCTGTTGAATACTGTTCGTAGTCATAGGCTATCTGACCAATTTATAAACACACACTTGAAAAAATATACGTGCAATGCTTCAATTTTCTTTTTAAAAATCTCCAAGTGGACCCATGAAGCTGAGACGTGCATGAAGCCAATTTCCCCCATTCGATTTGATGCAAATTGAATGGGGGAATATTCAGCTTTGAGCAAATTCCCTCATAAATGTGTGTGGTGGGAGTATTTGCCTTTATCTGCAAACATCCATCAAATGTTTGCACGTGAAGGGAACCCCCCACCTCTCCCTTCCCATCCCCCTTTGCCCCCCATTCACCTGCTGCTGCCACCATTGCATGCCTATCTGAGGCCACAGTAGCTCCCCATCTTAGAATTCTGAATGGGGGAGGTGCAGGTGCAGCTCCAGAAGGCCTACTTGAGCCTTGCACAAGCACGCAAATGGTGGCAGATGGGGTGGGCACGAATGCAATTCTTGGGATTTGATTTGATTAGACTTGGATATCTGAAAATTCACTTCGATTCAAACCTTTAAAATTCTAATTTATTAAGTAAATTTGAATCTATTTGTTCAAATTTTCTATTCGAATTTGCACATACAAATGTCGACAAAATTTGTATGTGTCCGTACGCATCCCATATGAATCTGTACGTATCCATACACATCTGTACGCATCCTGTATTGATTCCATATGCATCCCATTTTCATCCTGTATGGATCCGTACAAATGTGTACAGATGCGGGAAAGATGCGTACGGGCAAGTACACATCATGTAAGTATCTGTACACATACGAATGTCCAAATAATTCCAACAAATAGATTTTAAAATTCAAAATTTGTTTGAATGTTTAAATTCAAATTTATAGATACTTGATTCAAATTTGAACGTCCAAATTTGAACAAATTCCATCAAATTTTGAATGTTTTGAATACCTGTGTACATCCCTAGTGGCAGACGATGTGGAGAATACAGCCGCAGCTGTGTTTGGGAGTAAGGGGGCGTGGCCAGAGCGGGACAGGATGCTGGGGTGAGCAGATCAGGGCGAATGGGGGCCTACAAATATAGGCACCTCTTGATTCACCCGCAAATGTCAGAATTCATACAAATTTGTGCAAATTTCAAATGTGCCAAATATTCACGCACATCCCTACCATGAAGATGGATTTATTAAGGCTCTCTATTGCCTTATCGGGAACCTCTATGTCTGGTGGAAGCAAAACTGTACTGCTAGAAAACAGACATTTTAATGAAGGCATTTTTCCATATGAGGATGATGCCAAGAAATTATTTACTGTGTCAGCAGTGACTTTATCTCCTCAATTGTTCAAACTAAGCTAACCTTCAGTCCCTGCCCACCAGCGGCTTCCTGATTTTGACAGCAGAGCCATTCTGGCAACTTTCATGCTGTTACACATTTGCTCTTTTGGTGCCATTACAATTTCTTCTCACAGTATATCACTCCAGACGTCCTTCCTTGCAAAGACTGTGCAATGTTTCGCTTCCTTTCTTTTCTTTCTTCATAGGATCAGTGCACTTTGAACTCTGCCACTTCACCAGCGTAATTTCCTCTTTACTGTACTTTCCACTGGCAGCTCTTCCAACTCTCAGAGTTTTTAATAATAACACAGCAGTTACACAGCAGGGATCTCTCCCACCACCATCACCCCTGGTTAGCAGGGGTGCTGAGCAATATCTGCTGGTGGAGGAACTGCTTATCTTTATTCCATAACCCTTCAGTATCAACAGTCTCAGATATACAAACAGTACCAGCCTGTTGGTAGAAAGTGAAAAGAAATTAAGGAGCCATTTAATGGGGGTGAAAGAGGACAGTGTAAAACGTGCCTTGAAGCTGAGTATTAATTTAAAAAAAAAAAACCTAAGATCATGGCATCTGATGTTATCACTCCTTGGAAATAGAGGGGGAATAAATGGAAACAGTAACAGATTTTTGGAAATCGCAATTTTTTTTGTTGCGTCGCACCCCTGCAACACAGTCCCCAGAACTTTGAGCCATATCTGTAAGCGAGACAGAGTCCTATGGCGGTGATATATGTAGTTTTCAAACAGTCAGTGTTATTGCAACACTTGCCAGCTTGACTCGTCATTTTCGGTGTGGTATAAGGTGAATTCACTGGGAGGTGAATGATGACAATGCAACGCTGCAGGTCTTCTTAAAACACCCTTTGCAGAGAGTGCATCATTCAAAAATCTACCTGCACGGTGCCTTCCCAAGAATCCATTAGTAAGATGCTTGGTGATTCTTTTGTACACATGAAGGTTTTGCACCTTCCTTTTGAGTCTCAAAAGTGCACTGTGTTGCCTAGATACAATGTGCAGGAGTATTGAAGGCCTGTGGGGATACCTACTGCTTCATTAACAGAGATGGCATTTGACTCACTCACACACCTCATTCGGCAACAGGCTATAAAAGCTGCACTAGCCACAACAGCCTGTGTCCCTGGCAGCCATCACCTCTCAGTAGGAACTGGACAAAACGAAATAATTGACTCTCTTTCTCCCTACAGCCAGTAGGTGACAATAGAAGTACCTGACAAGACTAGAAAATTTTTACCTGCCTTTACTGTTTCTCCAACCACAACCTAACAAAAGACCACAGAGGCCTGAGAAGGGACATGAGACTTGCATCCTAGTGGTCCATAGTAGTTTTGGTAAACAGAAAACTATAGATAGCCCAGGGTTTGGACAGGCTAAGCAAAGGAAAGAGAGAAAAATATTTTGGTTCCTTCCCCTGCATTGCTTTGTTAGAAACCATACACTATTTTTATAGCTATGGCCACATCCAGATGGGGCCTATCTGTCCCAAACCCAACATAGCCCTACACTACTGGGGTGAAAAACTGATATTTTGGGAAAACCCAACTCTGAATTCAGTTTTTCCCAAAATAGCACTATATCTTACCTTTCTGGATGCTGCCGCTGAGAGCCGCCATCTTGAACATGGCCGCCACATGTGTGCGGGACCTGAAAAAAAGTGGCTGTGAATACACAATGGTGGCAATCACACATTTCCAGGTGTTTTGCGCCATCAAAATTATAATGCACAGACAGCACAGCCCTGCATTGTCAACAAGAGATTCTTCCAGAGGGGCTTTACTCCAGAATATCACTTGTTAGTGCAATACACGGGCAGTGCCTGGAGCCAGCCTATGCCTGTTCCCACTTCTCCTTTATTCAACTGTTGGCTAAACTAAAACCTATTGTAACCCTTCCTCATCTTCCTCTAACCTGCCCCTACCATATGCAATAGTGATAATTTAATAGTGCATATACTTCCCAGTTTGGTCTACAGTAGGGAGCCGTACTCTTATCTGGAAATACCGGGTTCGATTCCACCCTCCCCCATTAAGCCAGCTGGGTGACCTTGGGCTAGTCACAGCTCTCTCCTGAGCTCTCACAGCCCCACCTACCCCACAGGGTGTTCTGTTCTGGGGGGAAAAACAGAAAGCTTTGTCAGCTGCTTTGAGTCCCCTTAAATGGGTGAGAAAAACGGGGTAGAAAAGCCAACTCTTCTTCTTCTTCTTCCCCTCGGAAAATTCGTACAAATAGTTCAGACATTTGTTAAACTGGGGATACATGTTGAATAGGTACATGTTTTTATAGGATACGCATCCGATATGTATGCATTGGTATAGGATACATATTTGATACGTATATGTTTGTATAGGATCCGAATCCAGGATGTGTATGCATTTGTATCCAATATTCAAAGAAATGTGTACAAATACATTCGTATCGAATAGAATCCTACCACATTTGAAAGGGATCTATTCAAACGAATACAAACTTTCTAACATTTAATTCATTACAAATCAAATGCCAAAACCCCCATTCATGCACATCCCTACGCCTAGGTGGATTCAGGAACTAATTCCTCAGAGATGACCAGATTAGGGAAAGGAGGAAAATTATAAAATGGCTCTTGCTCTTTAGTTCTTCCCTGGGTGAGGACTTTCGGGCTGTTAATAATTAGCCAGGATCTTGGGATGGCTAAAAAGCTGCCTGGCATGGTAGAAACACCGTCTCGGTGTTCTCCTATTGCCTTTCTCACTATTCACCTCTGTTACTGTGGCAACAGGACATCTGCTTCCACAATATCCTTTATTAATCATTTACATGCAAGTGGGGGAAAGAAGGAACTTGAGGAACCAGCCACACTGTACAAGTTATTTTTACTTGCTTTCCTCCAATGAAAGGCCCAAGTAGATTTTCCTTCAGATAACAAAAAAGCTCAGCCAGGCAGAAAGACACATTCCTTGCACAGATCAGTCATAGCGGAATTTCCTATTATACGTGGCTCCAGGAGAGCCCTGAGTCTTCTTGGGGTGCTTCCGCACAGGGCCGTTAAAGCACATTAACAACACATACAGGACACATACAGAACACATATAAGACTTACTTCCGCAGAGGAGGTCGTATCCAGGACACTTCGCAGCGGCTGCTTCCGCACTCCAGCATGCAAGACCTGTTCTTAATGGGGTTTCACCGCCAAAAGATCCGACCTCCAGGAAGACCTCGAAAATTAGGTCTTCCATCTGGCTCCTTGCCTTGATCCATTCAGAAGCAGGACACTTCTGCACATGGAAAGGCGAGGGGCCGGATGTGCTGGTGGCCGCCATCTTGGCAAGGGTGGAAGCAGGCCTGTTTGCCTCCTTCAGCCCTCCCCCGCGCACCGACAAAAATGTGTGTTGACTGGCAGCTGCATGCTCCAGTCCCGCAGCTCCGGGGGTGGCGGCGGTGGTGCGGGAAGCCAGATGCCCTTTGGAGTGGGTGCTGTGGCCTCCGCACAGCCGCCACGGGATCCGGCTGGCTGAATCCATCCTCCCTGCATGTGTGTGGACGCAGGAGGCCTCTGAGGATCTGTCCCTATTTCGGATGGATTTTCTTACATCCACTTCTTGGTGGCAGGTATCGGAGCCTCATCTTTCATCTCTCTAGACAGCATTTTGATCTACAGCAGATAACAACGCAGAGCCTTTCTGCACTGCCACTTAGGCAGGATCGGAAAGGAGGCTACAGGTGTCCCTTCCACACATCAGTTTAAAATAGTAAAAAGCCAGTTGTGTAAAAAACAACAACAAAAAACCAAAGTACCTGGAAGTAGAATATAATTTCATGGAGAAGAAAGATTTGAATGTGTTGTTCCAAAACATATGTGGTCAAACAGAACTGTTACAGTCTTGTAGTGACCACAAACGATAGCTCTGAATTAGGGATATGCATGAATATCCAAAACATTCAAAATTCAATTGAATTTGTTCAAATTTGGACATTTGAATTGACTTGAATGTCTATAAATTTGAATTTAAACGTTCAAACGAATTTTGAATTTTTAAATCCATTTGTTCTAATTATTCGGAATTTAGTATGTGTACAGATACTGTTAAAGCAAGATCTGACACAGTACTTCCTTATCTGAGAATTTATTAAGGCAATTTGACATGGCTAGCCACGGAAGGAGTCCTTGGTACTCCTTAACATACAAGAGGTATTTCTCACTTATATAGTCAAAAAATAATGCCCCTTCCGGATAGTAACAGTACATCAGATATAGGTAAAAGATTAATAATGACGCAGAAACGTTAATTTGGTATACATCTAAAATAACTCAAGAGGCATAAAGAAACTGGGAAAGGAGAAGGAAAAGTTCCCCTTTCCCTTCAGACAACTTAACCGCAAATGTCTGTTTCCTGTTATGTACTTCTACTCTGGACAAGCATTGTTACAAACTTATAAATCACATCATATTATGCACCCAACTATATAGGGTAAAGGTTAACCTAAGTAAAGCTAATGATTGACTATAAGCATTGATTATAGATTATAATGGTCTGAGTATAATTTCCATGACAATACGTACACGATGCGTACTTGCCCACACGAGTCTTTCCCGCGTCTGTGCGCACTTGTACAGATCTGTACAGGATGAAAATGGGATGCATACGGGATAGATACGGGATGCATACGAATGTGCAAAATCGAATTGAAAATTCGAACGAATAGATTCAAATTTACTCAATTTGAATCGAATATGGGTAAATTCAAATCTTAAATATTCGAATTGAATTGAATTTTTGGATATTTGATTTGAATAAAATCGAACCCCGAAAATTGCATTCGTGCACACTGCTACTCTGAATGTGTGATCTGATCCTCCACTTCACCAGTTTGCATACTGCATAACAGTGTCCTAAGTAGTGGCTCTCAGATTCCCATTAATGGTAAAATTATAAATTAATGAAATGTAGTTTCCCTTCCCTGCAGCATTATATGACCTTTATATCAGATAGGGCCTGTTGAAATACATCTGTGTTTTGTGAAAAATGGAAATGAAATACCCTGGGGGGGAAATCCATCTTCATTTACTTGGAGGCCAACAAAAAAGCTTTTGTGTCAAAATATAATGACTGATGAATGTGAACTCATATCTCCACAAAAGATTATCAACTTAGATTTGGTTTTCTATATGACTTGTTGCCTCCCTTTTTCTTCTCCCCTTTTTATTACACTGTATTCTGTTTTCCTGCTTCAGATTTCACAAATGGTGGCACCTTCTTCTTTTACAGAGAGGGGAAGAGAAATGAAATGTCTAATCTGTGACATTTCCTTTATGGACTTTTTTTGCAAGTATGAAACAATTTGCCTTTGTTAGCTTCAGATTAATAAAACAATTGCTTTAAATGACTGAGGACAAAACCCAAAAATAAAAAGTTCCAGCGGTTCTTCTTCTCCTTTTGCTTGAGAAAGTTGGAGGGGGCACCCACATCACTACCAGAATTAATTTGCATCTTGCAAATTGTTTAATTGATGCTGGACGTTTAATATTCCTTCCCATTCTTCCTTGCTCCTCCCTTCTTTAGGTTATAACATTTCCAGCACTAGGCAAAAAGGTGAAGACCGAGTACGCTTCCACTTCTATGCCAGGTGGAAGGGGTGCAAATGGAGTGTGTGACCGGGAGGCAGAGGCACGGTTGAGCACAGTGTTGCACGGTCAGTGTGGCAATGGTGCCGCACGTAGCTGTTGGCACCATTGCTGCTAGGGATGTGCACGAATATTTGTATTATTCAGAATTCGTACAAATATGTACAAATTCCAAGATTCATGGACGGCTCAAATAGGCCCCTATTCGTCCACGAATTGGATTATCCGGTATTCGTAGAAGCCTCAGTCGAAGCTTCTGCAGATATGGGATGTCCCGGGGCCTCCCACCCCCAAACCTACACCCTCCCATGGCCTCTCCCGTGTCCCCTTACATCAGCGGTTCTCAGCCTTCCTAATGCCACGACCCCTTAATGGAGTTCCTCATGTTGTGGAGACCCCCAACCATGGGGGCGGAGCAGCTGGGAGGTGGGAGGGAAGGGCGGTGGGAGTCTCATCACGACCCCTCTGAAAGGGTAGTTCGACCCCCAAAGGGGTCCTTGTCACGATCCCCAGCGTTCCAGTAAGTGCCTGCCCTCTCTAGGAG
>MTQE01002781.1:3429850-3456803 GCA_014337955.1 Aspidoscelis marmoratus | reverse complement strand
ATTATCCACATTTGCTTACAGTTTATTACTGGAGCAGATCTGGTAACAGCAGAGGACCAGTAGAGTAATGGCTACAATGGCAAGCTAGTACTCTGGAATGCTGGAATCTGTACCTATGGGTACGAATTCCAAATGTGCCAAATATTCTTGCACAGCCCTAGACTGGAGAATGGCATCTACTACTTTGAGCTCTTTAGAGCAAAGTTGGGATCTAAATACCACAGATTGTATCTGTGCACAATTTTTAAAAGGTGGCTTGAAAACAGCATAGAGGCAGTAGTGTCTGCATTCTAGGCTGCCTCCGGATAGACAGTAAAACCCACAATGGTCTAAAAACTCTCTTGAGAATGCCAGATACTTCTGAGGCATTTCCAAGATAGTCCTGAATTGGTGGATCAAAAGCCTGTAATATATTATGGGAAATCCAGTAATGGTGCTAGGTTTCCTGTAATTGTGAGGCTTACCTCAACACATCTGTCAGCAGCTGTCACACCCAGGTCAATTGGGGCTACCGTCCAGAAATGTGAATGGTCCTTCATTGACCACCCTGTGCCGCCACTGTGAAAGCCAGGAGTCCACCTCCTCGCTGCCTTGATTGGCCACTGCCAGCTACATCACATGTTCTATGATGCACCAGTGGGCTGATGCAGGGGTGTGGGACCAATCCCAGCAATGTGTTGGGGTGTGTGCGCTCCCTGGATCAGTCCCCGGCCAGTCTGCCTCTGCAGTGCTGGCCCGCAGGGACCTGCACAATCGCGGAAGTGACCAGCAATCAACCAGCACTGGCAACGCAGCCGCACCTGCGCAGGATACCGGCAATCGACCAGAGCTGGCAACGCAGCTGCACCTATGTGGATGACACACTTCCTGTCCACCGCATGCAGTGGGCTAGAAGACGTGTGAATGGTCACACTAGCGGATGCTTCAGGTAAGCCTGTGGTAAAGGCTGGTAAAGGTGTCTAACACAAAATCATGCTCCATACATAATTAGCCATTAATGCACCTCCAGTAAGGGTGGGCACGCTTCTAGGCTGTGGCAGCCTAGTGAGCACATGTATGCTCTTCACCAAAGCTGCACTAATTGCTGACTAGAGGCCTAAATGTGAATTAGCCTCTGGACATAATCCAAAAGAAGGCCCAGTGCAGAAAGGTCCAATGATGTTATGACCATGATTGTTGTTGTTGTTTAAGCAAGGTATGACAGGCAACCCTACATTTAACCCACTAACACCATTCTGCATACTGTGCCAGCCGACATTTTAGAGCAGAGGGGACTTGGCAAGAATACTGATAAATCTCTCCTCGACAGGTTTTCTGGTCGCAGCAAATCTTTAAGTACGCGGAATACCCACAGCTTTGTTTTGAAGGGTGATGGAGGAGCTGCTTGACATGCTGCCACAGAGCAACAGCACATTGCTTACTCATGCCACAATCTCCGAGGCAGCATAATCTATAAAACCGAGAGTTTCTGCTATAGAGGAGTTGCCTCCTCCTTCCACTCACTCTCCTATGTTCCCTTTGCAATCACTACAATAAGGGATGAAGCATTTTGAAGTGAAATGTGGGAAGTGATCCAACAAACATAAAGGTGATGCCAAAGACACAAGTGCACCTGAAAACATAATGAGCCTGTGTTCCCTTCCGCCACGGTCGGCTTTATCCTGCTCAAGGACACTTAGTTCTTCTATTTTGACACATGATTGAGTGGATGAGAAAGGTGTTCTAACAGGGAACAGTATTCTAATAAGTGAATGAATGATGTTGCTTCTCCCCAGAAAGTAGCCCAGTGCATGCAGATTAAATAAAGCATTATATAATCCTGTTACATCACTGGGATTGTTGTTTGTGCCTGTTGATAAAGGAAATGCAGTACCGAAAGAGTGAGATATGACAGGGTGGCTGCCTGCCTTGGGACCTCAAGAAACACTCATTGGGGAAGAAGAATCCTCAAGATATGCCCGGAGGTGCAGAACTGCTTTAACCACGTTTGGTGCACATTTGCTTGTCATTCTATATGAACAACAAATGTACCAGAGGGCAGGAAACCTGCTTTGCAAGACATTTGTGGTTCTCTGTAAAATCCAAATAGCAGAGACAGCCAAAATCCTTCAAGTATGAACTTTGAATTTATGGTGTTAACTTTGTCCCATTCCTAGCATGGCAACATATTCTAGATGATGAGGCAACCAGAGGCTGCCAGAGGCAGATGTAGCAAAACTGGGTAGGGAAGAACTTTGGTAAGAAGAAGAGTTGACATTTATACCCTGCTTTTCTCAGCCTCTTAAGGGGACTCAAAGCAGCTGGCAAAGCTTTCTGTTCTCCACACAACAGACGCCCTGCGAAGTAGATGGGGCCATGGGAGCTCAGAAGAGAGCTGTGACTAGCCCAAGGTCACCCAACTGGCATTGTGGAGGAGTGCAGAGTTGAACCAGGAGACTAGCAGGTAGGAGTCCAATGTCCAATATTCTAACCACAAGCCCAAACTGGAGAAGATGCCCTTTCTGGCTGAAACAGACGTCCCAACCAACTCAATGTGCTCCCCTTGTGGGGGAGGAAGGAGGAGGTGGTAGCCCCTCTTAGCCTCCAGTGAGGCATGGGGGGGGGGAACAACTGCTGGAGGAGGCTGGAGGGCCTGTGGGAAAGTGGCCCCACAAGCTTCCCTCTCTGGCCCAGCAAGACCTCACTGTGACCAGTTGCCAATGATACATTTAAAGATCTACACCTTTATATATACACATACACATACACATACACATAGAAAACCCTGAATTAATCATTTGTATAAATTTGTTTGCAAAGATGTCTTGTTTAGTTTTTTTTTAATCTTAAGTGTAGGATAACTTTATCACCCCTTTGCCACCCATAATCCACTTTGCAACAATCATAGCGTGTAAAGCAAAATCCCTTTAGCACAAACCCCTAAAGCTGCACGTGGCCCTGCGAGGGAATTACCTTTTTATCCAGTCCGTCCGTGTGGACGTCTCCATCACCCCTCCCAATGCAATCCATACATTGCAATTGGCAGGGAGGGCTCCAATCCCCTGACCACGTGAGCACACCTCCTGCCTCCGGCCCACTCTCTAGGTTCAGCTTGCACTCTGTGCTATCTGAAAGCTCGTTGGAGGGGGAAGGATAACATTGGCGCTAATTGAAAAGGGCAAAGTCAAAATGCATGTGGGTAACAGAAACTGACAGCCGAATAGCCTCCTTTTCCCCAGCCACTTTGGAGCCTGTGTAATGACACCCGAGGCCCAAGGGTTTTGCAGTGTTGTGGTTCCAGCAGCACAGCCTATTCTGTGTTTTTTATTAGGTAACACAAAAGAGACACCAGCTCCGAACGTCCATCCTGCCCATGGCCAAATGCAACCTTTCTGAACTGAACGGGAGCACACCAGAGGGCAGCAGTAGGCTGAGCTGTAAGTCTCAGAGGAATTGTTGAATTTTACTGTCCAAAAGGCGGATATGATCAGTGGTCTCACACAGTGTTATGTTACATTATGGAAGCCTCCTCCAACCTGTGCCTTCTAACCTTTTGGACTACAATACCCACCAGTAGGGATGCGCACAAATGGTTCTTTTGGCTTTTGATTCAAGTGTTAGAAAGTCCGTATTCCTCCGGATAGATCCCCTTCGAATGTGGTAGGATTCTACTCAATATAAATGTATTTGTACAAATTCATATGAATGTCCTATACTTATCCGATATGAATGAATACGTATCCGATACAAACGGATACATATCCTCACAAATGCATATGTATCCAATATACGTATCCCATAACATATCTGCTCTGAAAGTGTCAAATCTGACCTGAATCCACTTTTAATCCACTCTCAATCCATGTCAAATGCAATCTGGATCCATTGCAGATGTGACTGGCACAGAGGCTTTCCCATATCCCCAGTTTAACCAATGTCCAAACTATTCATACAAATGTCCGGAACATTCATATGAATACAAATGTTAACGTACAAATGTTCTAACATTCGATTTATGTATGAATGTCCAAATTCATATGAATTCGTATGAATAATGAACATTAGCTAACTTCTGGGGCCAGCAGTTAAAATAATAATAATAATAATAATAATAATAATAATAATAATAATAATAATAATAATAATAATAATAATAATAATAATAATAATAATAATAATAATAATAATAATAATAATAATAATAATAATAATAATAATAATAATAATAAAAAAAGAGCCCCTGACGCAGAACTGATAAAGCTAATGAAGTGTCTTGAGTTCTGGATGGTACCCTATATCCAAAAAAAAGCTCATTTGTTCAGGGTTTGCTTGAAGTGGGTGCATGAGTCCTGAAGATGTCCTAAATTTACAAGAGATAAACAATAAGAGAATAATAAACTTTACAGATTTAGGGAATCTATCCCTAAAATTTGAATGAAGGGAGAGTATAGATGCCCCCTGAGAGTTGACAGAGAAACAGGAAAGTACTTTCCCTTCTCAAAAATAAAAAATTAAAATTAGGGAAATGGTAGGAGGCACCTCAGCTTGTAACTATTAGTGAAAAGAGATAGAGATTTGGCAATACTTTAAATAGAAGCTTTCAAAGGGATGTGCACAAATGTTTTTTTGGCATTCGAACTGAATGTTCAAAAATCCATATTCATACAAATAGATCGGATTCAGATGTGGTAAAATTCTATTCAATACAAATCTATTCATACGTATTTGTACAAACATTCAATACATATCTGATATGAATGAATAAGTAACTGATACGAACACTTTTCCCCATCATCTGTTCCTTTATTTTCCCATCCCTTTGTCCTAACATTTTTTGTGATATTCCAGGTTGAAATTCATATAATAATTCAGGAATTAGCAACATTTTCAGTGCTCTCATTCTTGCAAATATATCCAGGTATTTATTTTTCCATCTATTTGTTTATAATTTTCCAAATTGCATTATAATTTCCCTACTGCCTTTTAAAATGTATTTTTATCCACACATACCCCTGGGTGTTTCATTTTCTTTATACCTAGTCTGCATTTTGCCATATCTCTTATTTCCAGTTCTTCCACTGCTGGTGTATTTATAAACATAATTACCAATTTTTCTATGTTCCCCTTCACCTTGGGCTAGTCACAGCTCTCTTCTGAGCCATCACAGCCTCACCCACCTCACAGAGTCTGTTGTGGGGAGAAGAATAGAAAGCATTGTCAGCCGCTTCTTCTTCTTCTTCTTCTTCTTCTTCTTCTTCTTCTTCTTCTTCTTCTTCTTCTTCTTCTTCTGTGCTTGGAACAGCTCCATGGTTCTTCCCTTCCTTATGCAGGTGATGTCTTATGGTAAAAGAAAATCTCCTGAGCAAGTTCTATCATCTGTATTGGGTTTTCTTTTATCATAGAACATCATCTGCATAAGGAAGGAAAGAACCATGGAGCTGTTCCAAGCACAGAAGAAGAAGAAGAAGAAGAAGAGGAGGAAGAAGAAGAAGCGACTGACAAAGCTTTCTATTCTTCTCCCCACAACAAAGCACACTGTGAGGTGGGTGAAGCTGTGAGAACTCAGAAGAGAGCTGTGACTAGCCCAAGGTCACCCAGCTGGCTTCATGGAGGAGGGGAGAATCAAACCTGGCATCCCCAGATAAGAGTCTGGTTCCCTAACCATTAGACCAAACTGGTTCATCCCTTGCAGAAAGGGCCACAGGTTGCAACCTCAGTACTGACATTTTCTGTAAATAAGGGAGGGAGGGAGGGAGGGAGGGAGGAAGGGAGGAAGGAAGGACAACCTTGGGGGAGTAACTCTTCCCAAGGTTACAATGGCATCATCTTCAGATTCTGCTGCAACTTTGGTTCTGCTTTCTCGATGCAATGGAAAATGATAGCAAACGGGTCATAAAGCAGAACTAGACTGGTCCCCCCCCCCCTTCATTCCTAGAATTCAGTTTTAGCACAAAGAAAGGAAAATGTTCCTCCTCTGCCGTCTTCACTGCAGTGATGACTGTGGTGGTGCTTGTTATCACAGCAGTGTTGTTAAGTTCCACAAGCTGAACTGGAGGGGAGGAAGACCAGGTTTGGCCCTTCTCAGTGACAGTTCTGGGCAAGTCTTTCTTATTTTGGACTCCTGCTTCTGAGTGTTTGCATTTCTTGATGTATTTTTCTCTTTTTTATTATATTTTTTTTACCCCTCCAGCCATTTTAACTGAGCAGATAATGCTGATGAATGCAACTTGTACCCTCCAAACGTTTTCTTGAAATTTCTACATAGTTTCTTATTTTCTTACAAATTAAAGAATTCTTTATATGCAACTTCTGAAGTAAGAGTTGCTGAATATTATGCCTATCTTAATGACCGGGAATGAAGTCAAAATATTGCCTCTGAATAAAATCTTTGAGCAGCAGGTGGAAATGTTTGTGTTACTATGCTAATAATAAAAATGTTGATCTGAGAATAGAAACCTGAACAGCTACAATGGTGCTCTGAAATATGAAAATTAAACTATACTGGAAACCTCCAAAAGTATGGTTGATTTCTGCAGCTACAGAATGTTTGTAAACATAACAGTCCCTTATCTAATAAACCTGTCAAAATAGTTGTTCAGTTTTTGTAAGAAAAGGAAAGCTGTATAATATGGAAAGTCATGGCTGAACATAGAATTTTTTTTTTCACCCAGAGGGTCATTGGTCTATAAAATTACCAGAAGAGATGATGACAGCAACCATCTTGAATAGCTTTTAGAAAGGATTAGATTAATTCATGGAGAACAAAAATATCAATAGATGCCTAAGGCCTTTTCGCACTACAGCTAAAACGCTGTAGAGCGCTTGGGCCCAAATGCATCTAAGACAGTTTTCCATCCACACAGGCAAGTACTGGATGCGTTGCAAACACATCTTTTACCTACCTATGGGCAGATGGAAAACTGTCTTAGATGCGTTCGGGCCGAACAGCCGTCCCAGGACTCCCTTCCCTGGGGTTGTGCATGCTTCAGGGGCCCAGTCCAGGCTCCTGCAGCGAGCGGGAACCCCCCTCCCAACCCCCAACACCCATCCCGGGGCCGTGCCTGCATGCTCGCTCCTTACCTGGTGGTCGCCTGGTAGCTACTGTCACAATCAGGCTGGCCGTGCTTTGTGCCTGCATGCAGGGTGGTCCCTGATTGGCCAGGCACCCACACCTGCACAGATGGCCAGTTGAAGCCAGGTGGGTGCCTGGCCAATCAGGGACTGCCCCGCAGGCAGGTTCAAAGTGCAGCCAGCCTGATCTTGACAGTGGAGAGCAGGCAACCACCAGGTAAGGAGCGGGCACATGTGCACAGTCCCGGGGCGGGGGTGTGGTTGGGCGGGGGGTCCCGCTAACTGCAGGAGCCCAATCTGGGCTCCTGAAGTGCACCATACCCCAGGGAAGGGAGGCGCCAGGGCTGTCCACCCCTGGCTCCAAGGAAGCCAATGGGGGGAGGTCAGGGGAGGGGCTCAGCTGTCATGGAGGGAGAGCATGTGAATGTTTTCCCTCTGGTACAGCTGGGAACACGTTGGGATGGGCTGAACATGGCAGGATAGTTTCAGAGCACTTTTTTTTGCTCTGAAACCAGAACGCATGTAGACGCGTTGGGATGACCCGAGATGGCCCGGAACGGAGCCACCAGCCCAGAGGAGCGAATGTTCAATTCCAACATGTTCTACACGCGTTCCAAAACCCCTTGTGTGAAAAGGCCTCTGGATAACTCCTCCAAGCTGGAGAGAGAGGCAGGAGGCTTCTAAAGGCTGTTTGTGGACAGGTGAGGGCAGGTGAGGGTTTTGCCTTCATCTTCTGCTTGAGATGCCCAGAAGCAATTGGTGAGATACGAAGCTGGTCTAGATGGGTTGTGGCCTGATCCAGCAGGCCTCCTCTTACATTCTTATGTTCCTGTCGTTGTGACTAAGAAACAGAAATGATGAGTCAGCGGCACCCACCGAAACTGCATCTGAGACAGCATGCTCCCAAAGATTTTTTTAAGGCAGATCAAACCAAATCAATTTTTTTTGTCATTAACCAGAAAAGATTACTGTACACAGAATAAGAAGAACAAAATATCAGTTAAAAGTAATTACATTTAAAAGACTTGACCTGCTTAAAACCAAAAAACCAAAAACCAAAAAGCCTTATTTAAAACCAAAACATTTTAATCATCACCTAAATATCCGGTTGGCTGAGAACTTATTTTGTAAGTTTTAATGGTTACGGAACAAAATTTCACTACTTTCCTTTTAGAGATAATATTCGTGCTAGAAAGCAACTTGTATATATAAAAATAATCTGATCTGCTGGGTAATTAGGCACTATGTTATCTAATGTTCCTATAGGATGGAAAAATAACAATATATGTGCTGTGGTTTCTATTCCATTCTCCTGACAGGGACATAACCTGTGGCTAAGAGGTGATAGCTGCCACACCCTAGTGTCCCCATTCCATCTCTAATCCCTATTAAAGACCAGAGCAGGCCCATCTAATGTGCAGATTAGCAGTGGATAGGGGCACCAGCTGCCATAGGCTACCACCTCTAAGTCACTTTTTTGCTGCTTATTAAATCTGGATGCAGCTTCAGGCAGGAGAAAAGACACTCAGCAGGGAGGGGCCTGTTGTCCAAAGGGCTTGCAACTCAAGTCCAAGAGAGGAACCACCCTCTGAAGCCCTCTCTTTGCAGAAAGGGTTAACAGGCTCTGCAAGCCACTTGCTACCATCAGGGATCTGAAATGCCACTGGGCTGACTGTTGGTGGTAATGTAGGCGACAGGGTCTTGGGTCCATGTAGTTGTGAGACACCCTGTCCTCCATGGGGTTGTAATTTGGGGTGCTCTTGGACTCTGTGCTGACGGTTGAAGCTCAGGTGGGGGCAATGGCCAAGAATGCCTATTTCTAACTACGGTTGGTGCACCAGTTGAAGCCCTTTTTGGACAGAGATGACTTGGCCACAGTTATCCATGCTCTGGTAACCTCTAGATTGGACTATTGTAATGCACTCTATATGAGGTTGCCCCTGAAGATGGTCCCGAAGCTATAGCTGGTGCAGAATGCAGCTGCTAGACTGCTGACAGGGATAGTTGGCCAGATGTACATCACACCAGTCTTAAAAGAGCGTCAGTGGCTTCCGATTTGCTACCAATCCCAATTCATGGTATTAACTTTGACTTATAAGGCCCTAAATGACTTGGCCTCCAAATATCTAAAGGAACGCCTTCTCCCATATCAACCTGCCTGTGCCTTAAGATCTGGAGGGGAGACCCTCCTGGTTGTCCCACCACCCTCATTAGTAAAAGGGGTGGGCACCTGGGAGAGGGTCTTCTCAGTGATGCCCCCTAGGCTATGTAAGTTGTGCAACAGAGGACCTCTGGAAAGGGAAGTTCCCGGGCACATCCCCTCCCCAATTCAGTTTGTGATTCATGAACCACACCTTGGAGTAGGATTTAAAACATGTGTGGTGTTTTGTTTTTGTTTTTTGAATCATTTGACTGAATAGATCCGTTTATACCACATCCAAATATTGGGTCTATTTTCACTTATAACACAGGATGACAATGGGATGCAAACAGGATGAAACGGGATGTGCGTCAGTTCAAAAATTGGATACGAATGTTCCTGACACTCATATCGTTCGATTCAAATTGGATTTTTGAAAATACAGATTCAGATTCATCTGGATTCACACCGGATTTTCAAAAATTTGGATTTTCAATTTTTGAATCTAATGTTTTAATTAACTTGAATTCGAATGCAAAAAATACATTCGTGCACATCCCTGCTATTTGTTGACTAGTGGCCTGAGTGTGAATAGGCACATGCATTCCAAGCTGAAAAGCCTGTTTTTCCAAGACATTCTTGACTCATGCTGGTGCTCCGGGCAAGTCAGTGCACTCAGCTCCATCTCGTTTGGGGGCCCTTCTGCTATCTCACATGTGGGACCTGGCACCATACAGAGATAGTCACGTAACATATTATGTAAACAGTTTCTGTTGGCAGCCAGCTAAACAAAGGCACTAAATGAACAATATTTTCATAACCTTCTATTATTATGGCCAAAGTCCATCTCCATCCTTGAACTCTTCCTTCCTGTCTTTCAGTTTCTGTTCAGCATACTTTCCAGCAATAAAGAAGTATGTTTATTGTCCTGCAATAAAAGGAAAGCTGCTTTATATAAGAAAGGTGGTCCCAGGCACAGCACGTACGCCTCACTCAGAATTGCCACATGTGCGTTAGGAATCCCTGGACCTAGTCCACTCAATTATTTAATTTTGCTCTCAACTAATTCTAGGCTCACGTTCCAAATAGTGATGTTTTCCTGGACAATGAGAATTGCAGTGAAATGCAAGATTTTCTTATAGACAGCCATAGAGGTATTCTACCTATATGATGACGTTAAGCCCCATTCTGTTCAATAGTGTTTACTCCCAGGAGTAAAAATAGAAATACAGTTGCATAAGCTGCTAGACCTTACCATTGTGGCAACGACGAGCAAATACCTAAAGCGAACCAGAAATTTACCTTAGGTTCTTTCTGCACTTGTAATCCTGACCAGGAGCCTCCATAGCTGGTTCTGGGCCACATTGATCCACACATTTGATCCACACACACACACTAGTACACTCAACCTGTGTTAGATGGATCATGGTCTGGATCAGGGAGGCCCTGATTGAGACGGCAGGAAGTGTATAGAAGGCACGCCTCTGTGTTTGAGACTATTGTTCATTTAGTGCCTTTCTTTAGCTGGCGGCCATTTTGGTGGGTCATACCCAGAAACCCTGAGACTAGGAACTTTTGTCCTACCTCAAAGCTTGAGTGTGCCCCATGGCTGGGAAGCAGGGAGGTGCAAGGATATTTGAAATATTAATTATTTAATTGAATTCAGCTGGATTCTAACATTCAAATTCAAATCGAATGTCCAGACATTCATTTTTTAATATTCAGGCGAATATAAATATTTCAAATCATACATATGAATAATTAGGACATTTTCATGTGTACAGATGCGTACGCATTACATATGTATCCATAGGCATCTTATTCGCATCCACATGCATTTGTGTGGATACGTACAGGGTGAAAACGGGATGCATACAGGATAAAAATGGGATCTGCACGGATGCGTAGGAACACATACAAATGTTGTCGAAATTTGTATCATCAAATACGTATCAAATATTTGTATGAATAGATACGAGTGTATTTGAATCGGTTTGAATTTTAATACATTCATTTTTTCTCCATACAAATTTGGGCATTCAAATATCTTATTTGAATTGAATTGAATGTCAAAAATTGCATTTGTGGACACCCCCTCTGGGTAGGGATCTGGTCTGGATCAGCACCGTTGTATAGGCGGCACTGTTCCTTATCATGCCTTTCCATGGTTTGAACCAGCGAGCCTGACTGATCCAGACACACAGACTAGTAAGTGCAGAAAGCGCCATACTAGGATCTCATGGTGCTCTGCCCTTGGTTCCATTCACCACTGGTATACAATGTCAGACCGGAGTCAGTTTGGGCAGACAAGCCTACTGTTCCCTGAAATACGACACAGACCCCAGAGAAAAGTTTTGGATTTAAGGGCATTATTGTGTAAACAACCTCTACCTGTTCCAAAAGTGCTGCAGTTCACAAAACCACAGCAATGTATAGCTGAAGTAGTCTAGTAATAAATTCCAATTTATTTATTATTTACCCAAAGGTCTATTCTGTGCAGGGATGGAGGGCCCTGTTCACACCACAATCACTAGTGTATGCTCCAGTTTAACTACCAATTCTTGTTGCGTAGACAGTCCGTCCCAGACTGTCCAAATAACCAGGGCAACATCCATGGCTACGTCTACCATGTGCCTGGCCATTGCCATGGTGATCATGACAGAGCAAAAATTTGTGCAGGTGTCCCACACAGTGCTCACACTGGAAGAAAGTGTGAAATCTGTGTCTAGAAGCTTCCCAGGAGCTCCCCAGAAGCTTCTGGCGAACCAAGGATGTTATGGAACACTCCAGGATACTCCAGGACAGAGGATCCTGGAGTGCCCTGAGAGTCATGTATACAGACAGATATGGAGACTCCAGCTATGGAGACCTAGCCAGACTTCTTTTGTTCCATGCCAGTGATACTGGTTTGTCACATGTCATAGCTACACTTGGATCCCCTGTATATATCCATTACCCCCTGACTCCATTTTCTTCCAAAATGCTGTGACACATCATTTTCCACATTGTGAATGCACATTCAAGCAATGGGTATGAGAGCCTCATGCCACAAAGCCATAGTAAAGCTGCTTCTAAAAATAATAATAATAAAAATCCTTGTCCATGAAAGCAAAACAGGAAGTATCAATCTAGTGTCACCAAGAACTTAGAGCAACACACTGGGTGCCCACACATGCATTTCTTTCAGTTCTTTCTGTTGCATAATCTTGTTTGAGAAAGAAACAGCAACAAGGATGAGACCCAGGGAAAGACATAATTAACATAACCTTCCTTTGCATGCCAAAAAAGAGCAAAGCATGGAACTTGTTGGTTGTGTTCTCATGACAAAGGTGAGCTGAAAGACCTGTCCAACTGCTTGAAAGCAGGGAAACTCCCAAATTAGGTTCTGGTGTTCCTTCCTAGTTATTTGCTTCCATGTTTAATTTTACTGCATGGAAAAGATGAAATGCACTTTTTTTTTGTTTTGACAGATGTAACAATTAGACCTTTTATTCATAAATTTACTAGTTAAAAATCAGCTAAAATAATAAACATTTCAGTGCAATATGTTATCAGTAGCAATTGTTTGAATAATACAGTTATCACTAATATTTTGTTATAGGCCTTTTCTGCATGGACATTTTTGTGTGTGTTTGCATCACATCAAAGTGAACATGAAGGAAACTTGCATTCATACAAATAGAGCCCCTTTAAATGGGGTAGGAATCTGCTGCATGTATTCTTTGAACGCTATGCGAACGCTACTTCAATCCCTGCTGCCAATTGCACCTCCAAATCCCCTCTGAATCTGTTCCAAATCTGGTTTGAATCCATGCTGAATGCTTCAAATGAGCTCTGAATCTACTTTGAATCTGCTGCAGATATGAGCAATACAATGAAGCTTCGAACAAATACATAAAAGCTTTGACAAATACATAAAAGCTGTCCAAACTGAATGACAGTCTTCGAATGTAGCCAACATTCAGTTCAAATGCAAATGTACAAATTAGGGATGTGCATGAATATTCAAGATGTTTGTTATTTGATTGATTTCAGACAAATCTAGACATTCAAATTTGGATATCCAATTTGAATTGAATCGTGAAAAATGCATTTGTGCACACCCCTAGTACAGAGAACACGCAAATGATGTTAAACAGTGGAAGAAAAGGAACAAGCCTTGGCTGGAGTGAGGAGGAGCCAATTTGCATAGCATCTTTAGCCAGGACAGGAAGAAACCCCCCTGAAATAGAGGAACATCCAGAAAATTGCCTATACAATCAATTCTAAGGGACTCATTGTAGCCAAAAATGGAGATGGGGAAGCAGCGAGCATCTTCTTGGGATGGCAAGGACACCCACCCTGGAGGGAAAGGTAGAGATGTAACTGAATTTGTGAATTAGCAAGAGGAGGACAAGCAACCCATAGAAAAATTCTAGAAATTCATATACAGGAGGAGAAGAAAAATCTTTGCTTATCAGCAAGGAGGAAAAGCTAAAAGCCCTGCTGCACAGGAATTGATTGGAAACACCTGGAAGCCTGAATGAAAGCTCTGGCTCTCCATCAGTTAAGATCAACCTCCTGAGGAAGCACTAGGAGGCCCTTCTGTTGTCCCACCCTGGCAGCAGGCTGTCCTGACTTGAGTTTATGACTAACTGAGGGGTCTTTTAGAAGAAGAAGAGTTGGCTTTTCTACCCCACATTTGTCACCCATTCTTCTCCCCACACCAGACACCCTGTGAGGTAGATGGAGCTGTGAGATCTCAGAAGAGAGCTGTGACTAGCCCAAGGTCACCCAGCTGGTTCATGGAGAAGGGTAGAATTAAACCCGGTATTCCCAGATAAGAGTCTGGCACCCTAACCACTAGACCAAACAGGCAGAGGGAACTATGTTCCAAGGGGAAAGGACAAAGGAAAGTCAGAAGGGGCGGTGGTCCTATTTTAATTTTAATGGGCAGGAGAAGAAATTGCAAAAGGGGACAGAAAAAAAGGATCAAATATGTATTTATTTATATATATAAATAAAACACTCTTTCATTTGATTTTTTTTCTGCCTCCATTTGCCATTTCTTCCCCTGCTCAATAAAATTAAAATAGCCCTCTCCCGACTTCTCCTCTTCTATAGCACGGTGATAATGACACTCTGTGCATGCACAGTCATTTTTGGAGTCATGTGATGTGCCAGTGCACTTGCACAGCACCTCAGATGACCCCTCACAAATCATTGCAGCTCTGGATGCAACAGGTAAGGAATAGGATGGGAAAGGCACCACTGCTAGTCGACAATAGAGTAACATCTGGTAAGGGAAGGAGTGTTACTGGGTTGTAAATGCCTCCTGCATGTGCAGATGCATCTTACCAGATGTTCCCCTATCGTGAATTTCCAGGCCAAGTACGAATTGGCCTCTTGTTAAACTGTCAATCAACAGTAGAAGCAGCAACAGTAAAAAGGAGATAATAGGCACTAAAGCCGTGTCTTCACGGCAACCTTATCTCGAGTTCAAAATGTTTTCAATCCTCGGAGTCCACATGGCAGTTTGGCTTAACACGATTTCCCCGTGTTAAACCACCCCAAAGTGTGACGAATCTCAATCCTGATTTCAACAGGTCTTACTCCGGTTCGTGCGCTTGAAACGTTTTACATTTTGTACTGTGGGAACCCTTCCGTGTTAAGGGATGAGAGTTTCCCTCCCCCAATAGCTTGCTTCCAAAGCAAGCTGTAAAAGCAGCAGCAGCCCGAATAGCAATCAAGCAATCCACTGTAGCAAACAAGCAATTCACACCTGATAACTATCTTGCCATTGAAAGTTCTGACCTTCTAAAAAGGGAAAAGAAACAAAAGCAGCTGCCGTTTGGACAGATGTGTGAATGTTTAGCTGTGACGGTGACGGATAAAAGGGGCTTGACTTGCCACTGCTGCTGCGTGCCCTGAGCAATGAGGAGAGGAGGGGAAAGAATTGCTGGCTGCCCGCTCCCGTTTTTCCTCCATCCAGGCAAGCAGCAGCCACCCAGCCAGGCTCCGTGAAGGGATCTGTTATGGGTGGCATGTTCACGCCAGGAGGAAGAGGACAGGACAGGGCAGCCCCGAAAAGTGGCTTTTAAAAAGTAGCCACTGGAGTCCCCCCTTGAGTCACATATGTCCTCAGAATCCGGATTGAACGCGATTAAGTTAAAAGTAATGGGAACAGGCAAATTCGCGTTTGCATCCGGTTCTATTATTTCTGTTTAGGGAAAGCGAAATAAGCTTGCTGTGGGGATTTGCCCTAAGTGAGTTACGTGCTTGACTGCATTTTATGAACTCCAAGAGAATTTAACAGAGAGAAAAAGCAGCTACCTTTTTAAAAACAGTGTTGCAGTTTCCAGGACTGGTTTGCTGCCACAATCTATGGCCCTTTTGCATTGGGATCCAGAACAGTCAAGCCTCCTGGTCCTGAACACAGGAGGGTGTGGCAGAGATCAGCACCATCTGCACCAATGGATTGTTCCAGAAGCTCACATAGGCTTCACAATGGCACCACCACCACCCCATGTGCCCAAAGGCTAGGAAATTTTGTTCCCAGGTTCAGGGCTTCTGGGGCTATTGCACTCCTCTGATATGGACTCCTGATAGTGCTGAACATGAGAGGCATGCCTTTTTGTCAGGAGTGGGGAAGGAGAGGTGATCTCTCCAAGTCACTTTCATTTTAGAGAAGCAGTGAAAGGGGAGCACAGGTGGATTGTGGATCAGCTTCAGTGGAGGCATGACGTAGGAGGTGGCTACCAGTTGGTCGCCCAATGGTTTCAGCATGGTAAGAGGGTAGACTGGAGGATCCAGGTTTTATACTTTCTGAAGCTGTGTTGCTGGAAAGCAGCATGGGAGTAATGCATTTCTGCACATAAACCTAGGTTGCACATCACTCTAAGCATTCACACGACCTTAGAGGGGACTTAACTCTTTGACAAGATCATGTATGCTTGTTTATGATGGGCAAGACTGACAATCAATCAGCTGATCACATTCTGAGGATGGCACCAATCAAGCAATGATAATACAGATGCTGCAGTTGGTGCTGAGATGTGAGCCAAGTCTGGATAATTACATGATATCAAACTTCCCCAGAGTTAATCAGAAGGATGTCAAAGGCTGTTTGATTACTGGACAGAGCTGTGCACTCGGGTGAACTTGGGAGTTGTGTTGCACTTACTTTTACTGCCAGTTACTGTTGCTTTCATGAAAGTGCTTTAAAGCAAGACCGGGGTGGGGTGGGGTGGGGGTGGCTGCCCCAAATTCAAAGGGCCATAGTTTTCCTTCTTGGTTCCAAAATGGCTTTTTTAGACACAGCCCATAGTGTTATGTTCTTTGCACCTGTTTAGCTTTGCAATACATGGGTCTGATCAGCACCATCTGCACCTTCCTAGAGTCCAGATCAGTGATTGTCAGCAACTGGCTAAAACATACCTCTTCACTCAGTCTTTAATTCATAGCTCTTGTGAATGTAGTCCTGCCAGGTTGAGAGGGTTATGTTAAAATATGCTGAGGGGTTTTATCATACACGGTGAGCCATCCTAGGGCCCTTGGGTGAAGGGCAGGATACAAATGTAATAAAAACATAAAGATGCTGAGGATGACACATTGTGCTGCAACATTTATTTAACTTGTTTGTAACTGGTGATCTTATGGAGAATGCAAGATAAATGATCTTACATTTGCTTCTATATTTGTAGCCCCAAGTCAATAAGGTTTTCCAATGGTGCCTCCAGGCATGGGAGAAGTTTGTCCTTCATTTCCCATCCCTAAGAAACAAAGGGCAAACATGTCCATGTGTGGATTACATATCCACATCAGTGAATGCTTAGTGCATGCAAACCTTCCCCCCACACATCTGGACACTTAAATGAGGTGTGTACAGTACCCAGGTGCTGCCATCTTGATGCCCTGGTGTTAGTACCAGTCTCCATGAGTGGCACTGTCACCAGGGCAACCACAGGGGGTGCAAATGGTCCTGCCCAGAGCCTTACAGGCCTGGACGCTATTAAAAGTAAGTGCATGTATGATGCAGGGTCAACATGTCGCATGTGTAGTCACCATGGGTGTGGCTTCTGGACAGAAGGAGCCATTTCTGGTTAGGAAACAGGTCCTTGAAGCACAGATGCTCCACCTAGAACCTCAGTGACTTGTGGGCCACAGTGTGGAAAGGCCCCTGGTTTAAAAACTGTTCTTTTCCTAGGACTATACTGGAATCGGCACATTTACACGTGGTGATCCAATATACCCCCAGGATAGGAAACCAAATAAGCACAACCTAGATTTTTTGGTCATGCCAGATTGCTTATGGTGTCTGTCATTTCCACGTAGAATCGGCCTCTTATAAAAGTACCCATACGTAGGAAGGAAGTGTGTAGGAAAAAAAAAGAGAAGTAAGTGGGCGCTTCCTACATGTCTGTCTTGTTTGCAAAAGCAGTGACTCTGTGTGGGAAATGACAAACAAGGCAAGAGCCTGGGATTTCCCCAAGATTGTCTCCTAACACTTAGCAGGGGCAACAAGCAGCAATGGCAGGATTTCCTCTCACCATCTGGAGGTACCCTAAATAATGCAGGTAATTTAGGAACAGACAGAAGTGTGTAATAAAGAAGTGTAAGGAATTATATATCTGATGTGAATCACAGAAAAACAAGAGATTGAGAAGACATTCCACTGGTGAAACTGGTATCAATCTAAACTTAATGGTAGTATTTGAAACGGAAGCAGCAGCAGGAAGATTAACTTATTTTGTAGGAAGGACCCAGTAATCTCTTTGACCATTGGAGAAGAGCTATTTGGGAGAAAGGCGAGACCTTAAATCATTTTTTTAAAGGTCTTCAGGTCTTCAGTTATCCTAAACCAGATGTCTCCTGGCTCACAAGGTTTCTGATTCTATTTGTTTTGTTTTGAGCTTGTACCCAGTGTTCTCTAAGTTCCTTTCTTCTACCTAGAAATGTCTCTGTGAAAGTCCCAGCTGTGAGTCAATTTTGGTTCTCTCTCTCACTCACAGACTCAAAACCCCATTCACAGGAAGACTTATTTTTATCTTTCTTAGTGTTATACAGTCCGTCTCAAACCCAGAGGCTGGCTTCCTGGATTCTTTTTTCTTCTTCTTTTTTGCTACAATGTTTTTTAAAGTCTAGTTGAAACTACTGCCTCAAATAACCTATTTTTAAACAAATCAAACCATACAGTTAAATTTTCGCACAATATTCAACAACAAAAGTTTGAGTCTTGACCATTCCAAGGAGGACTGGAAGAACCTCCCATCTGAAAACTTTGTAGGTTGGTGCCACTTAGAAATCTTGAGTTACATCTAGACACAGAAAGAAGGCAACAGGGAGCACATTCATGCTGGCCCATGGTCATACCCAGCACTCTTTGGGGAGATGCTTTAAATAGAGCAGGATTTCTATACTGCTTTTCGTTTCTGGTCTTTGGCAGTAATAAATGTACTCAACATAAGAACATAAGAGAAGCCTTGCTGGATCAGGCCACAGCCCATCTAGTCCAGCATCCTGTCGCACGCAGTGGCCCACCAAATGCTCATGGGCATCTCAAGCAGAGACAAGGACAAACCTTCTCCTGCTCTCGAGTCCCAGCAGATGGCCTTAGAAGCGCCCCGGTTCCTCCCTCCCCCCCCCCCCCCCCCCCCGGCAGCCTGAAAGATGCACCTAGGCATTCATTCTAGTAGCCATTGATACATCTGTTGTCCATAAATTTGTCTAACCCTATAAGAAAGTCAGAGCACAATCATTTCTGCTCTGTATCCCTATCCCTTACTCAGTAGTTTCTCATGAAAAAATAGCAAGGTAAGCAGAAAAAGAGCGGGCATGTCATTTCCTCTCAGTTCTTTCCTCTCTTTCCTTCAGTAATTTGACTGGATGTTCTGAGCAGCCATGGTGCAGAGGAAGGCCCTGTGACTGCTGCTGCATTTCCTTCTGTGCACACCCATGCCATAGATGGGTTGCATTCACAAGAAAAAAAAAGAGCTGCAGAAACTGCAACGTGTGGCCCTTATATTCTCATTCCATCTCTGACCTACCTGTCCTATGAACCATCTTGCCTGAGAGGAGTGGAGAAGAGGCAGCAGGCTGGGCTCTGCCATCTTGCTCACAAAAGTGCCTCCTCCTTCCTCCAACTGCTCCCATCACAAGATGGCAAAGAGACTATGGCTGCCAATCCACCAGTTGAGAAAACGTCTGGTCCTGAGGCCGGGCAGGGCAGGGCTGAGTAGATGCCGGCTGACCATCTCCACCATCATCCGGTTTGTCGTCAATGAAAAGAAAATTCAAAGTAAAGAGAATAGGAAAATTCCAGCAATAAGAAACAAACAGAATTGGAACTGAAGACCTCAAGTGCTTGCTTTTTGCTGTTCCCTGTTCCCTCCCACACCATTTTCCTTATGTTTCTTGTCTCTTTAGATTGTTAAGCCTGAGGGCAGGGACCTGTCTAAGATGAATATAATATTGCAACCCGCCCTGAGACCTTCGGGTATACGGTGGGATAGAAATACAAACAAACAAACAAACAAACAAACAAATAAATAAATAACATAGAATGTTCATGAGAGGAGGAGGGGCAGATCATTGTGTGAAGAATCCAAAACACTGTGTGCAAACACAACCTCCAACTCGATTTCTTCTGCAGCACCATGAAAGGAGAAGCGTGTGACTCACAGAAAAAAAACTGAGGATGAACATGGATTTCGCCTACCTAGTTTGAGGGCATTTCTACATTTGACAGGGCAAGGACCACTCCAGCTGATCTGTTCCCGCTGGAACAATCCTCACCTGGTGTGGTCCAGATGTGGTGGGGGAAATGCTGTCCAAGCTTGGTTCAGTTCCCGTGCTGCTCCACGCTAACTTCAGGGCCTCGGGTGGAAATGCTGGGCCTTCAGAGTTTCAGGAGAGCCCTTTCAGCAATGCAATTTTGTGAGTCACCCAGCGGTTCCTCCTGTGCACTTCTATATCACTCCCAGGCTGGCTTACTCATGAGCAGGATGGCAGGTTGGCAGTATACACTCCAGCAAATGAGGATGGAATGTGCTATCCAGAGGGGGGAACACAGGGCTTGCTCACACTTGCCAACTTGGTATGGTATAACAATATGGTGCCAGGCCAATAAGGATCCAGAATGGCGGTAGCCATTTGCCCCACAAATGCTAAAGTAGCTCCACTGCTGGCCAGCAGTCCTTGAGGTGCTTACAGCCAGTCCAGTCCAGGGCTGGCTGGGACACCAAGGCATTGTCTGAGACCACATGCAGTGCATGCTTGGATGTTGCCATGGCAATCTGACTGTGCAATTGCGCAGCTAAGCCGACTTGTTGTGATGCACCCAGAAGAGGGTGCATATGCAGTGCCCAGGAGCAAACCAGCCACTCCTGGGAAGCGTGCGGATGGATGGCTTTTTAGCAGTTCACAGTTGGATCACTCAGGGGGAGCCTGCAGCAACTTCTGGGGAATCGCTGTGACTCCCTAATGCGGATTGAGCACTCCAGCGAGTGACCAGGATCACTCCATCACACAAGTGTGAACAAGCCCAGAAAGGCTGAGAAGTAATCTAGACCTTGGATTATACCAAGATAATGGTAAGTGTGGAAAGGCCCTGACTGTCCTAAGCTTGTGTTTTGTCCTAAGCCTGATATTTTGTCAAACAAACAAACAACACAAACCATCCTCCTGTGACATCTCTCCAAAGAACAGCAAACGTGAGTCCTGTGTCTTTTTTCATAATTTGGAGAAGTAGAAAGTGTATCCACATGGCTGACTTCACATGTAGAAGACGGGTCTCTAGATGAAGGGCTCCCAGAAGACTCTCTTTTGTTTGAAGGAAGCCTAAGCTGTATAAATCATGAATATAGGCAGAGAAAAGTGTTTCCTACTATTTTTAAAAAAGTACTTTACAGGTGGAAGCGGTCGTAGAGCAACTGCAAGGGAAGGAGGAGGCCACAGGTTCAGTCCAGATCTCTCCAGAAGAAGGTAATGTCAAAGTAGGGATGTGCATGAATATTCAGCACATGTGAAATCTGTAAGAATTCATGTGAATTTCAACATTTGTGGGCAAAATGAGATGGATCTGGCAAATTGAATGGATCTGTGAATTGAAACGATCTGGCCTTCATCGAAGCTCCATCTTTGTAGAAGCTTCAGTGAAGACCAGGTCTGATCCCCCTGATTTCCTGTTCCCCCTCGCCTCACATCCCCCCTGGCGGCACCCCCTTACTCACAAATGGGCTACCTCTGCTGCTGCCGCCATCGCATGCTGCACCGAGGCTCAAGCAGGCCTTCCGGAGGTGCACACAGACCTCCCTCATCTGGGCACAATGGTGTTGTTGGCAGCAGCAGGTGAGTGGGGCAAAGCAGGATGAGAAGGGGTGGAGGGGTTTCCTTTGTGTGTGAACATTCACTGGATGTTCATGCACAAAGCCGAACCCCCACCCCAACCACCATTTCATATCAAAACCAATGGGGGAATTTGGCTCAGTGCAAAGGAGGAGTCATCAGTTCTGACTCAGTGCTATTAAAGAGCACTTCATTTGAAGCCATCCTCTCTCCAAAGGGAAAATCTCATCCAAGTCCATTTTGTGAGTACAGCATTTATTGCTTTGCTTGTTGCATTTATTTCCTAGCCTTCATCAAAAAAAACACCCCAGGACTGGTCATAGGTTTTCCAGCAATAGCTTGTGGGTGGAGTGGTCATTGTAGCTCCATCCACCAGACATGCATAGAGGCTGAAACAGACAATTGTGCATATACACGGGTGGGGATGCACATTTCCGGGTATTTGGTGCCGGAAGTATCTATAATGGTCACCTGAATTAAATGTTTAATCTTGCCACCTCATGTTGGGCTACATCCAGCTTTCCTTGGGTTCCTCAGTCTCACATTCCTGTTCAATATTGCTTTGGACTTCCATTTCACCACCAGTCACATCCACAGCTGAGCGTCTTTTCAGCTTTGGCCTAACTGCTTCACTCTTTCTGGAGCTACTTGAAGTTGATCTCCATTCTTCCCCACATTCCAGCTTGAGGGACTCATCTTCCGGTGTCATATCTTTTAGCCTTCTGATACTGCCCATGGGATTTTCTTGGTGAGGATACTGACCTGCCCATCTCATAGCTCATAACTTCACTGAGATGCACAGTTCCTGGGGATGTGCAAGAATATTCAAGATATTCATTATTTGATCAAATTTGGACATTCAAATTTGACTTGAATGTCCAGACATTTGTTTTTGAGTATTCAAACGAATATGAATATTTGGAATTATTCATATGAATAATTAGGTCATTCGTATGTGTACGGATATGTATGCATTGCATACTTATCCGTATGTATCTTATTCATATCGGTATGCATCCCTATGGATATGTATGGGATGAAAACAGGATGTGTACGGGATAAAAATGGGATGCATACAGATGCATACGGATGCAATTTTCAGGATTTGATTCAATTGAAATCGAGTATTCAAAAACTTGATTTGATTTGAACCTTTAAAAATTCTATATGTCTCCTTTGTGCAGCTACTAAGAGGCCTGCTATTTTAAAAAAGATTGGCAGCATTCTCATTTTAGAAACTTCCTAGGCTTGCAAACTCTTACACAACTGCGCAAATACATTTTTATCCGCACAACTGAATTATAACGAGATGATGGATGGGATAACACATTAATTACTTTGTGACACAACCAAAACAATGAAATTGGTTAATTTCCCAGGGTGAAAAGAGTTAATTGGTCTCTAGATACAACAGTACAATATAGTCAGCCAAAAAAAACCCTGCTTCATTGAAACTAATTCAGGGTTGTTATTTCTCAGACAGAAACATCCTCAGTTGAGAGAAGGAAACTAGCACACACTAAGACTACGACCTTCTGTCATTTTTGTTTGTGTAGCATCTACGTGTCATTTGGTAAATGTGCTCTCCGAACAGACTGCAAACAGGAAAATGTTAGGCTATGAGCAAAACCACCCTGAAATTTTTCAGTGCTCTATGGTGACATTTTTAAGAGCGGTGTATCAACAGCACTGACAAGCACACTGTTACAACATTCATATTTAAGCCATGTGCCATGAAAATTTATGGCAATAATTCACAGCAAGGGAAGGTGTTCTGTAAGGGGGAAAGGGGAGAGGATGCGAGGGCATGAGGGGAGAGACCAAGGGTGCAACCAGGCAGGACTTGTTTTGGGTGCGCAAAGTATTGCTCAATCTGTGGCTGAGCAAAAACACTGTATACATTAAAGCAAATAAAGGCAGAAATTAATAGGTCTCTTACTGACTCTGAATAGAGATCTAACAGGTAAATTTGTAGAATCTTAATAAGGCCAAATACATTCACTTGCAGGATTTAAAGCAGTGTGGCAAACTGACCTGGAGATACCATTCTCAGATGAGGAACGGGATTAAGTATTTTCCCATGAGCAGACCAGCTCCTAACAATATATCTTGAAACACCATATTTTTGTACAAATCCGCAATCAAAAATAATTTGGCTTCTGTGAGATTTGTGGTAAATTTTGCTCATCTCAGTATCTCTGAATCTCACTCACGTTCTCTTGATTCTTTTTATATAATTCTTGATAAAAGACATGCATAATTTCTTTTATTTTTGTACTATCCATTGTTTCTTGATCACCTTGTTTTAATTTCAGGATCAAACTCTTTGTTCTTTCCTTAATTTATATGCCAGCCGTCTTCCTGTTTGGTTTGCAAAATGAAAATTTCTTTGCTTCAAAAATTTTAGGTTCTTTTCCATCTCTTGAGTTTCTAGCATTGAAAGTTCACAAATCTCACAACAGCAAAGACAATTATTGAATACACCAATATCAACTAGGGAACGTGAAACATCAATCCAAAAATTGAAAATGGGTAAAGCGCCCGGGCCAGATTATATTATATTATATTATATTATATTATATTATATTATATTATATTATATTATATTATATTATATTATATTATATTATATTATATTATATTATATTATATTATATTATATTATATTATATTATATTATATTACAGTGGTACCTTGACATACGAGTTTAATTCGTTCCGTAATCTTGCTCTTATGTCAAATCGCTCGTATCTCAAAGCAATTTTCCCATTAATCCATTCCAGCTCCCAAAACACCACCTCAGTTGTTTTTGTTATGTACTGTACTGTATTTACATACTCGTATCTCAAATCTTGCTCTCATCTCAAAGCAAAATATCACTCGCTCGGTGGCTTGTATCTCAAAACACTTGTATGTCAGGGCACTTGTATGTAGAGGTACCACTGTATATTAAAGCTTTGAAAGAGAAAATGATACCAGTACTGTTGGAAATAATGAATAATATTTTGGTAAGAGAAGTACCAAAAACATGGGAGAAAGCAATAATTACTTTGATTGCGAAAGAAGGACAGGATCCGACTCAACCTAAAAATTATAGACCTATATCACTATTAAATAATGACAATAACATATTAATGAGCATATTGGCTAATAGACTCAAGCAAGTATTGATGACATATATACATGAAGATCAAGCAGGCTTTTTACCAAATAGGCAAATGAAGGATAATATAAGGACTTATATTAGACATAATAGATTATTTAGAAAAACACAATGAAGTACTAGCAGCTTTAGTATTTTTGGACGCAGAGAAGGCATTTGAAAATGTGAACTGGTCCTTTATATTCCAAGTATAAGAGAAAATGAACTTTGGAGATAACTTTTAAAAAGGAATTAAGGTGATATATACAACAAGCGCAGATTGTGATTAATGGTGACCTGACAGAGAAAGGTGATATTCAAAAAGGCACAAGGCAAGGGTGTCCTTTATCCCCGTTCTTTTTGAATAGAATCCTACCACATTCAAAGGGGATCTATTTAAATGAATATGAATTTTCTAACATTTGATTTGTTATGGATTGAATGCCAAAAACCACATTCGTGCACATCCTTAGATTGTATTATTACATAAATAATTATCCTTTAACAGTCAGTGTATGAGTAATTGCAACGAAAACAAAAATACAACTTAATTAGAGGAAGAAAGATGCTGACTGTGTAAAAAACCCAGAGTCTGGCTCTATCTCCCTCCCCCGACTCCCCAGCCAGGCCTTTGGTAATATGGGCAGCATTAAGTTAGCTGAAGAGGAGAGGAGGAAGGCCGGGAGAAGAGCCAGGCCGGCCTCAGACAGACCCAGCTGTACCATCCTCTGAGACACTGCTGGCACCCAGAGGCCTTTTCAAATGGCTGGGAACACCCTGCGCCAGGTATAGAGCACGATTTTATGCTCTACACCTGGAACGTGCGTGGGTGCCCTGGGATAGGCTTGGGCGATTCCGAACAGAACCACCAGCCCAGCAGAGCGAATGGGGTGGCAGTTCCTAGGGTGTCCTACTTGCGTTCCAGAGGCCCTCATGCGAATAGGCCTCAGTTCTCAGCCTGGCAGTTGTCAATATCGGCAGCAGCAAGTCACCAGAAGAGGACCCAGAGCTGTGCCTCCTGTGACACATGTTTGTATGTGAAGCCCTCAGCCTGTTAACACATTGGCTGTGGTCCCAAAGGACCATGTAGAGGTTGTCTTATGTTCCAAGCCAGGACTGCAGCCATTGTAATATTCAGGCTATAAGAAATGCCCTGCCTTTCATCATGTTCATTTGTGTGTGTGTTTCTGATTAGTTGGTGGTCCTGATATTTGACCAGTCCAGAAATATAACAAATGAGGAGGCGATTTGTCATGTAGCACATTTAGAAACTTTTCAGAGTGCCAGAATGGCAGTGGCCCTTTCTCCACCGCATTCTTTGGCAGCTCAATGTTTATACAGAACAAGCACCAATGACCGAGGCCCTTGTCCAACTCAAAGGGTGCCCTGTCTCCCAGGCAGGCCATCCTGGGCTTCCCAGATCCTTGGAACAGTGTTGGCCATCTGCTCAAAGGCCAGCCTTCCTGCCCCTTTCCCCCACAAAGGGTCATGGAAACAAAGCACACTACACGATCTGCCAGAGAGGGTTTCAAACAAAGGCAGACCTTTTGCACATAGGGTGTTGAGTTTCCCAGTACTCAAGGCCAAAGCAAAATTCTACTGCCCTTGGCTAGTGGAGGGGGGCGGGAGAGAGAGAATGCCAGACTTACCATACACAGAGCAGGGACTTCGGTCAGCAGGAGACAGATTGCAGATGCCCAGACTTATTTAACATTAAGAATGGCTTTAACAACCAAGAGATTGGGCTGTAAAGTTTGGGTGTAAAGCTCCCGATTATCCTGGGACTATGTTAGGATTGCTCTGTGCGTCCATGGCAGTCCCAACATAGCCCCAGAATAGGAGTGTGCATGAATGCAATTTTTGACGTTCAACTCGTAATGAATCGAATATTAAAAAATCCAATTTCTTATGAACATTCTGGACATTTGAACCAATATGAATACATTCATATCTATTCATATGAATATTCAATATGTATCCAATGATACGAATCTTGAACACATCTGTATGCATCCATACACATCCGTTCACATCCCATTTTCATCCCATACGTATCTGTGCGTGCACATCCCTACCCCAGAGCATTGGAGTGATATCTTGTAATAATGTTATTGTGGGAAAATCCGCTCCCAGTCCAGATTTGACAGGTATAGTGAACGTGTATACACACGATAACTTAAAATATTCATATTCATATGAATTCTAAAGTACAAATTTCAGTAGCGAGGCTGGTGGGCATCCGGGAGAGGGAGAGGGCCTTCTCGGTAGTGGCCCCCAGGCTGTGGAATAGTCTCCCC
>MTQE01002781.1:3367932-3390128 GCA_014337955.1 Aspidoscelis marmoratus | reverse complement strand
GGGTTACAACAGATTAAAATAGAATATACATTAAAAGACATTAAAAGTTTGTATGTATGGTTCCTCAATCTAGTGTTTTTACATAAATGTATTAACAACAACAACAATAATAATGACAACAATAATAATTTTAAAAATTAATCACATGGGGAAGAAAAGCACATTAAAAAAGAAGGGGGAGTGGAGGTGGGGGAGTAAGCTTAAAAAGGAACTGCAAACATACCCTCACCTCCCTTGAGTGACATAATGGCATCCAATCAGAAAGGAAATAGATTTGACCCAGGAAAAGGGGGTAAAGAGCCAAGGGGAGACTCAGGTTGATCTCAGAGAAAGGTGTGACTGATGCGGCCCAAAGCAGGGATGGCCTGAGTATGACCTATAATAATCTAGGTGTGACCAGCACTGGTACAACCTCAGATCGGATTAATGAATAGGCCATCCTGTCTTAGACTTGTATGACCACAGCCTCTGTCTCCATTTTCAGTAGCAGTAGTGACTGCCCAGGGCTCTGTTCCCCTTTGCAAGTACTTTCATCCACAACCACTCCACCTAAAAGTTGAGAAACAGTCTTGAGCACGTGGGACGATGGTCCTAGTACAGCATTAGAACAACAGCCTAGAAGTTCAATACCTAGCATTTCCATGGAAAAAGCCCATTTGTTCACTACAATGCCTTTTGAATATTTTATAGCCTGTTCTCCCATTTCTTTTAGGGTCTGCTTCAGTTTAGGGTTGGGTAATGTGTGCATGGTCCCCTGGGTTCAGTGGGGCCAATTCAAGGGCCCAGCATTGCAGTCTTAACAGTATCTCACCTGCCATAAGCCATGCCTATTTTGACCTTCGGAACCATCAACTTCCATGCCTCTGCCTCAACAGTCAAAATGGATGCAATGATGATCAATGGACACAACGAAGCAGGAAGAGAGAAAGAAGAGTGTTTGCTGTACTCTTGGTAGAGGTTGCTTGCTTGCTTGCTTGCTTGCTTGCTTGCTTGCTTGCTTGCTTGCTTGCTTGCTTGCTTGCTCGCTCGCTCAGTGGGGATTGGGGTGTGTACGAGTGCAATTTTCAACATTTGATTTGATTCTAATATTTGAATACCCGAATTTGTACAGATAAAGAAAAACAAACGTCTAGACATTCAAACCGATACGAATACATTCACATCTATTTGTATGAATTTTTGATACATCTACAATGATACAAATTTTGTATGCAACCATACGCATCCATCTGCATCCTGTTTTTATCCCGTACACATCCCATTTTCATCCTGTGTATGCGGTGAAATGCGGATACATACACATTCATTTTCATTTCCCATAGTACTTTCATTTTCATGCGATGCATACGGATACATAAACATACAAATGTCTGAATTATTCATACAAATACCTCAAAATATTTGTATCCGTACGAATACTAAAAAAAAACAAATGTCTGGACATTTGATTCGCATATGAATGTCCAAATTTGTCTGATGAATGAATATTTCAAATATTCGTACACATCCCTAGTGGGGATTGTTTGTATTTGGCCCTACCTACAGGCTGAGCTGGCTGTTGTAAAAGGACTGTAAGACCACAAGAAGATCCAGATACAAATGAGGCAAAAGTAATTAACTCTAAATAATGAAGAGGTTCTAATAGAACATATGAGTAATATACAAGAACATGGATAATAAACACAGTTATTAAGAACACTGATAAAAACTAAATGGTCAGAACACAAAACAGTGGCTCCTCAAGTTCCCAAGAATTGTCCATCAAGAGTGGGCCTCCTAGTAGATGTTGCCTCCTGAGTTTCTCTGAAGTATATCAAACGTTCTTGAGATATATAATTCTGGAGGTGCTAATGTTAACCACTTGCATTGTCACACATTATTGAGCCTGACGTGGCAACCTGAAATTGTCAGGTATGTGATGATGGTGATGGTGAACAATAACAGTGCATAAGAGCTACTCCGACTAGAACTGGGGACCCATGTTCTCACAGAACTGCAAGCTAAAGCTCCTTGTGGCCAATTAAGCATTACAACGTGTGGGAATAGCTATGCCAATGTTCTGAAAAGATACTGCCTCTTCCCAATGCTCATCAGTAGCAGTTCCAATACACAAAGGGGTGTCTCCAGATAGGTGTCTTTGGAACAGCGAATGGGTCCTTTACTCACCTTCCTCCCCATTATCAATTAGGATATAAAATCTCACCACATCTGAACATTGCTCACCTTCTTTACTCAAGCAGGTTTTCTTGGCTCTTCATAAATTATTCAACTTCCCTAAATATGCATAGGGGCCTCATTAAGAGCTAAGTTTGCTTATTTAAAACAACAGCATAATCAAACCTATGCGGTGCCTTTGTACTGAGAAGCATGAAATATTCATGCACTGGAGATTTGCATACACGCTTATTGATTCTTTAAAGGATGTGTGTTTCACAGCTGGGGGAAGGAGGGGGAGTGTTCAGCATCCAAAATTTGCTCAGTGTTTTTTATAGCAAGTCATAGCCTTGAAAATCTACATCTAAACAAAGAGGTACATTGTTATTGTTGGTTTTAGTCGGTCCATTTAATTGTGGCTTCAATAATATGTCTCATGATGAAATCATTGGGTATAGAGCTGGATAGAAACATACATACATACATACATACATACATACATACATACATACATACATACATACATACATACATACATACATACATACATACATACATACATACATACATACATACATACATACATACATACATACATACATACATACAGTCATCCCTCATATAACACAATCTTGCTCTTACACAACAGTAAAATGTTATTTCTCTCTTATAACATTGTTGCTCTTTTGTAGCTGGTAAAATGTATTAAAATAAATTTATTTTCCAAGGCCACCCAAATCAACAACAGACAACTTTTGTTTATAATGCTCCTTTCACCAAAGGCCAGACAGTCAGTGGACAGACAATATACATACAGAGGACAGATAACCAAAATTATATATTCATATAAAATAGTGAAAATGTCAAATAAGACTCCAAAAATAAAGCAATGTTCCCAAGACACAAACACATATGACTCAGTAGTTCACTTTTAAAGAAGTCCATGTGTTACATGGTAGTAGAACAAAGACATTAGAATACATAACTGGAGCCCTGTACCCATGGAATTTAAAGTGTGCCAGGACACTCCTTTTGCCTCTGAGCGTCCCCATTCCGGGCTTTACAAGGCGCTTAGGGAGCTTAGCAAAGTGAGACACCCGCGATAAAATACGTGCACTTTAAAGAAGAGTTTCAGCGCTCTTTTGGCGATTCGCGGGTTTTGCTCACTATATCTGCCTTGAGGACGCTCCGTGGCAAAAGGGGGGGGGATTGCTTGCTTGCACACACAGCCAAAAAGCATTCACACATCTGAGAAATGCAGCAGGTTCGCTTCCTTTCCTTTGTAAAAAGAGCCAGAATTGCTCAGAATGGCAACATTGTTTTCAAGGGAAGCCTTAAAAGAGAATGAGCGAAGGATCGCGCTCCCGATCCTGCAGCCTTTTCTAACAGAGAACAAAGTGAAAGTAACTGCTGAAAGTGAATGAAAGTGACTAAGAATGAGCGCTCATCTGCTTTGCTAGAGGCAGGAAGCAGTTTCAAGAGACGGAGATCCGGCAATTTTTCCTTTTAACAAGAGAGGGGGCGGGGGGGGGAATGCCTGGAAAGAGAAAACTGCTACCACGGGGACGGAAAGTCCGTTTAGATCGCGGCTGCCAGGGGGACGCTTATTCTGGAAGTGGAGGGGACTTTTAAAGTCAGCTATAACAGAGTGACTGCAGAGGAATCCGAGAGGGGCTAATAAGTCTTTTGGGGATTCAGCCTGGGTTCTGGATCAGTATTTAAAAAGGATATCTACTGACACCTTAAAGTCTAACAGTGACTACCGTATTTTCCGGGGTATAAGACGACCCCCAACTTTCCAGTTAAAAATATAAAGTTTGGGATATACTCGCTGTATAAGAAGATGACACCCGGCGTATAAGACGACCCCTGACTTTAGAGAAGATTTTCCTGGGTTAAAAAGTAGTCTTATATGCCAGAAAATACAGTAACCTTAAAGACTAACTGATGCCACTTCTCTCTGTTAGTCTAGACTCCAGTTTTAAAATTAGAGATGACATTCCAAGATATATGGGCTAAACCTATGAACACATTTCTCCATAAACACAAGAACTTTTTCAGTACCACATTTTATATAGGCCTCCATTCACTCAAAACACAAGTGTATAACTGGCTTCCATCTGACCCTCTTCATGTAGAAAATCAAACATTTTTCTTTTCGGAACAATAGCCTTCAACTTTGCAACCAAAATGTAGTTTTTAATGGAGAAATCAGGTATATTTGAATGAGCTCCAGTATCTAAAATTCTTTGAAGGAACCCCTAAAAGAGTCACTAATTGTGTTCATTGACTAGAATGAAAATCAAACGGGTATATCAAAGACCTTAATTAAGTGGGAAAAGAGAAACCTGTTTGCTCTGATGTTTAACTTTGGAATGTGAATATTTTGGATAAAAAGTGAACATTCAACTTGGCTTGATTGCATAGCACTGCAAAACATTATTTGTTCCCCCACATGCACAAGAAAACAAGGAATTTCTTCCATCCCATATCATGTAGAAGCTTGCACACTAGTTTGCTTTCTGTAAAGGTTTTCATTGGTGCCTTTATACCAGCTGTGGTAGGTGCCCATTGTGGCTGGTGGGACAGAAGGCAAAACAGTCAAAAGGAACTAGTATCAGTAGTCAAAATTAGTTAGAGTTAATGGTAGGTGAATCATTATGGCAGCTTCTACACTGGGCTGCTGGTCTGTACCATCAGTTCACAAGAAATGCTTAATCTAGGTAGCAGACATACCCCCTGAGAGGTGTCAAGCAGCAATAATTTACTCCTTGTATTGAACAAAGGAAGTGTTTTGTTCAGATTGAAGTGACACAGCTCAAGGTAAACTAACTTTGCTAAGAATACAGTTAATTGTAACTCTATGCAGTTTATATCCTCACCCATCCATCCCTTACAGCTGTGCCCTTGGCTCTTCTTCCTTTAAAGTAACAAACTGGAGCTGCGGTGGTAGAAGTATGCACACAGGATTATGGATGTGAACTCAGCCATTCTTACCAAAGCTACAACAGTAAAAGTAATAGAATAAAAGTTAGATAGGTATTTTAAAAACAATACCTCTGATATTTCTGTTAATTTATTATGGGGGGGGGCTATGAAGCCCATAGCTAGAGGCACTTTTATAGTTGGACGATAAAGCAAACAGGACAAAGTAAATTCTTTTTAATAGAGGAACTTAAAAATTAAAAAAGATAATAGTAGAATGGGATTAACTATAATATATGCAGAAATTCTACAGAAAAGAGCAGAATGGGACACTATGGAAACAAAAAATATTGATAAGTCACAACTATGTTTCAAAAAAAGCAGTATCTATATGGCAACAAAAATTCAAAATGGCTAGTGAATTATCTTAAAACAAACAAAAAGTAAAAATACAGTACTAGGTTCCTGCGGCATAGATATGGAAAATAGTATTACTTCTGATACACAAATTTCAGAAATTTTATAACATTTTACTCTAAATTTATACAGCCCAACCAGCAGAAAATATAATGCAGAATTACCTGTCTACAGCTACCTGCCTCATTTAACAACAGATCACTATGCAAAATTAATGGCCCCCATCACACATCAAGAAATAGCAGCTGTAATTGCAATTTCAAATCGGGTAAGGATTTTTATTAAAATTTCCAAACAATACATTTGCCTCATTTGGAATTCCCATCTAATAATATCTTGAAAGGTGATGAAATACCACAATATTGTGGATTTTCTCATATTGTCACATGTTTCAAACCAAATAAGTCTGCAGAATATCTTGATTTGGAGAGGCCTATTTTGTTACTTAATCAGATCTAAGTCATTTATTTTGCCAGCACAGATCAAAAAGGTTTCCCCCTTTCTTGATTATTCTAATATCCCATTCAATTAACAATGAATATTCTCCACCATTCTACAATTAATAAACTTGCCCTTAGAATCTTCATACTAGATATATACAAAGTGTTAGATTCTATCAAAACTAATTTTTATACTATAAAATCTTAGAGCTATGAATTTTTCCTCTTTTAGACAAAAAACTAAATAAATATTACCAATACAGCCTGTATTCAAATCTGCCACCATCCTTCAAGTTTAACAGAGGTACTAAACAAGGGCTATTCTCTCTTTCCATTTGTTTTAACTATGGAATCCCTTAGTTTGGCACATTTATAAGAAGCCACCATATTACGCCCCAAATACAATTATTTTCTCAGGACCTCCACAAAATGATACTACTCATTTACAATAAGGACTATTTCAATTTGGATCCGTTTCCGGCTTACACACTAACCTTGCAAAATCAGCAGCATATTAATTCACACACAATAGTACAAATATTTAACCTTACTAATGTAAAAACTAGGAATGCATAGAAATATTTATGCTATTCATTATTCATACAAATTCATACAAATTCTAACATTTGCGGATGAATCAAATAGGCCCTACATTCATAGGCCCTATCCATCCATGAGTCAGATTTGATCCGGCATTGGTCGAGGCTTTGGCAAGGGCCAGATCCCCCCTGTGACCTCCCACCCCTCCCACGGCCTCCTATCCCCCCCCCTTACCTTTGGTTGCATTGTTGCCTGCCATAGCACACTCTCTTTATAGGCCCAAGTAGGCCTTCCAGTTCTGTGAGCATAGCTCCCACCCATTGGGCAATCCCTAGTTGGGGAGCTACATGCCAGATCTGGAAGGCCTGTTTCAGCTTCTGAAGAACACCAAAATGATGGTGGACAATGCAGCGACAGCCTCCTGTTCCACTCCAGCACTCTCCCTTGCTTTTACAGAGACCACATTGGCATTTCTGGCCCATTTCAGTGCTCTTCAGAAGCCGAAACAGGCCTTCTGGTATCTTTGTGCCTAGCTCCCCATCTTTGCCTTCTGCGTGAGATGCCCAAAAGCAATTGGTAAGCCACTGTATGAGAGAGGATGCTGCACTAGATGGGATGTGGCCTGATCCAACAAATGACAATTTTATACAATATTTTGACACCTAAAAATGTTGAATACATGCCCTCAGCTGCTGGTCTTCCCCTCTTTGAAGGACTTGTCTGGGTCAGAATGAAGCAGTATCGGCTTCTTAGTATTGGCTTCCTGAGCAGATTTTCACTAACCCAGGAAGTCTAGTTTGTCCTTAAGAAATTCACATTTCACATGTTCTGGCCACAGAGGTCTTTAGTTTGGAGTGTCCCCCCCCCCTTGCCAAAATCCCCCAGTATGCAACTTTGGAGGCTGGGGATATTTGTATGCAAAGGAGGCCAGGCACATGCCAAGGCGTATGGTGTGGAAACTGCCTCTGGGAACAGGCTGTGAGGCTAGAAGGGCCACTGGTACGATTCAACATGGCATGGCTTGAGCATAGAAAGCAGAACGTCAATGTTCCAGATGGCTATTTTGTTCAGTCACCCTGAGTCCTCTTGTGAATGCAAAGGAAGGCCTTGGCAGTTGCATGTACACCCACAATTGTTACATTGAAGACACCAGCCTTCCTGTTTGTAGATGAATTTGCCTTGAAAGATGAAATTCAGCACATGCATCATTTACCAGAATAAAAGGCCAAAAGTGTGGGTAAATTGTGAAACATCAATAGAATTGGCTTTTATGAGGCCATTGCACAACAGCTCCAGGGCTTGATTTCTAGCCACGAGCTCAAGGCTGTTTGTTTATAAAGCAGGGGCTTTGTAAAGGCAATGTGAGAGCAACTTTCTTAGGAAGCCCAGTGACAGTCCTGATTCATGCTCATCACTGCCTGTGCGTCAGCCCAAGAATGCGTCCAGAGGTCATATATCTCTTATAGGCTCACTCAGCAATAACAAGTTGTTGTGCTGGTAAAATTTGACAAAGATGACAGAAAAGGGAGGGAAGGAGGGAAGGAAGGAAGGAAGGAAGGAAGGAAGGAAGGAAGGAAGGAAGGAAGGAAGGAAGGAAGGAAGGAAGGAAGGAAGGAAGGAAGGAAGGAAGGAAGGAAGGAGGGAGGGAGGGAGGGAGGGAGGGAGGGAGGGAGGGAGGGAAGGATGCTTTAATTTTTAAAAACTCCCTCTGCCATGCCTGTGGAATCATGTAACATGTCACTGATTATGCTTAAGGAATGGAGTTGGACATAAGAAATGTCCTTCTGGATTGCAAATGGTATTCATCATGTAATGGCAAAGATCATGGCAAAAAGGGGGGAATAGCAGAGAAGATCTATGTTTGTGGTGTTGAGGCCAGAGTTTGGCAAATTGCCCCTGCTTCACATGCCCCCACCAAGAAACCCACAGAGGCATAGGAAACAGCCTAGTCTCCCTTTTTTGTTATAGTAGTGGCTTTGCACTACTTTGCAATCACAAAGCAGCACAAGAAAGGCAGAGACTGAAGTGAATTGGGGGTTCGAGAGATGAAATCAATATTCATGGTAGTGAATGAAAGGAAACGTGTGTTTCTCTTATTCATTGATGAGGGAAAAGACAATAGGGATGTGCACAGTATTTTTTTGCATTCCAATTCAAGTCAAATCAAATATACAAACATTTGATTCAATTCAAATGTTTAGAATCCAAATGCAACAAAGGGTGTTTTTCCATTGTCACTAGAAGTACCCATTAAGTACCCATTAATGGGTACAAAAATGCCATTTAGTGCCCATTAATGGGTACTTAATGGGTACTTCTAGTGACAGTGGAAAAACACCCAAAATCCGATTTGAATTAAATACTTTTGAATCTATTCGTTCGAATGTTAGGTTCAAATCTTAAGATACGAATGTCGACAACATTTGTATGCGTTATACGTATCTGTACACATGTCATATGCATCCCGTTTTATCCCGTATGCATCCTGTTTTCATCCCATACTATCAGCACAAATGTGTACAAATACATATGAGATTCATACAGATACGTGTGTAATACATACAAATCTGCACAGTCAAATGTTTCAAATCATTCGAATGAATGTTTTGGAACATTCAAAATTCGTTCAAATGTTTACATTTGAATGTGTAGACATTCTATTCGAATTTGAATGTCCACATTCAGTTGAATTCAATAAAATTTCAAATGTTTAGAACATTCATGCACATCCCTAAAATACATGGATGCAACAGAAAGGAAATGGAGGATACATTGTCCTCCTTGCAGGGACTGGAAACAAAGGAAGAAGCAGATACAGTGTAACTTCAGTGTCTTCCCATTTGTTCTCTTGTTCTTCCCCAACAGTGACATTTTCAGACTCCCAAGTACAATGCTTACAATTGGATAAGAGGAAATGGGGAGAACACCCCCGAAAGTACCATTCCATCCCAAAAAGTCAATTTCTCTGTTCCAACTTTTCAAGTTAAATGAGCTAATTCTCCAAAAAGGACTGAGAATTCATTTAATCCACATACAATTTAGCTTGCTTTCCGGGAATTTAGTCCACAAAAGGTATATGGAATATTTAAAAACTGCTGAGATATTGAAGGGTGCATCCCCATTATAAGCTTAATCCAGTTTCCTTAAACCGAAATAATAGAACCGGATGCAAACGCGAATTTGCCTGTTCCCATTACTTTCAGCTTAATCGCGTTCGATCTGGATTTTGAGGATCGTACATGGCGTATGTGACTCAAGGGGGGACTCAAGTGGCTACTTTTTAAAAGCCGCTTTTCGGGACTGCCCTGCTCTCTTTCTCCTGGCATGAATGTGCCACCCATAAGGGACCCCTTCAGGGAGCCTAGCTGGGTGGCTGGTGCCTGGAAGAAAAACGGCACACAGCAGCAGCAACTCAAGCCCCCTTCACAGCCACAGCCTTTAAAACAGAACCTCCAGCTGCTTTACTTTCTTTTCCCTTTCTAAAGGTCAGAACTTTCAGAATTGTGCAAATTTGCAACATTGTTATAAGGTGTGAAGTGGCTAAATCGCTACACTGTAGCTTTAAGGAGTGGATTTTTATAGTGGCTGTTTTGAAGGGGTGGATTTTTTCAATGAAATCACTATCTTTGGAAGCAAGCTATTCGGGGAGGGAAACCCTAAACATGGATTCTCATCCCTTAACACCCTACGGTCCCCACAGTAAAAAATGTAAAACGTTTCAAGCGCACGAACCGGAGTGAGACCTGTTGAAATGAGGATTAACGTTTACAATGCTTTGGGGCGATTTAACATGTGGAAAGCATGTTAAGCCAAACTGACATGTGGTCTGCCAGGATTGAAAACGGTTTGAAATCGATATAAGGTTGTAACGGGGATGCGGCTGAAGACTCAAGATGGTCTCTATGCTGGTTATATACTGTGCTGGAGCGTACCCTAAATGTGTATGTAGATAAGTAGAAAGCTTTTTAAAATCACGGGAAAGATACAGGTTTTGTTACATACACGAATGTGAACATGTGTGCAAGCACACACATTTTAAATAGAGCTTTGGGGCTGTAATGAGAAAAGAATCTTGGTAGAAGAAGGAATGCACTTTGCACCCCAGCTGGAGATCTGAGCTGAGCATCCAAGCACATTCCTGTTGCTGGCTGCATACACAGCCCTCCGTTGTTTTGCAGATCACTGGGAAATGCAATCACCCAGGGCCTCAGCATAGCTGGGAATGTTAAGCATTTGAAAGACTGCCTTGTCTCTGGCATTGAGATGTGAAAACAAAGGCTACCTCCAGCACATACAGACTGCTCTTAATTTGCTGGGAATTATGGGATAGCTAGCCAGGTTGTGTCAGAGCCATGGCAGCCTATTCAGGTGAGCACACAAATAAAGCCACATGAGGGCTTGCAGACCTCTCACCTGACTTCTGTTAATGTGGTGCGTGCCATGGCAAGAAATGGTTTTCCTGCGACCTACAGGAGTTAGTTATATCCCCTAGCCAAGCAAAAATAATTTGTACGGCCTAGATTTTTTTTTTTTTTTTTTGCATGAAAGGCGAGACAGAAATGCCACACATAAATAAAAAATAAAGATAGATTTGTATGCAGCTATATAAAACAAAAATAATGAAGTGGCCCGAACACAGTTAAATTGCCAGTCAATCTAGAGCAAGGCTACGACCTGCATGATGGGCGGCCTATTCACACTTAGGCCTCTGGAGAAGAATTAGGACAACTCTGGGACAGAGCATGCACTCTCTCGGAAGGCCGGTTCCACCCAGAAGCATGCTGGCCTGTCCCAGAGCTGTCCTAATTGCAGGCAGGGTGTGGAGCACAAAATCATGCTACGCACCCAGCCAAAGATAGCCCTGGGTGTCCCAGAGCTGTCCAGGAGGGAGAGCATTTACTGTGCAGATCCCATCAAAGTGACTGTGATGTTTTGGTAGGTCGGTTCTTTGATCCAAGCCAGCTCTTGAATGGTTGCCTTCAAGCCTGTTCACATTTACCTCATGGGGACACGCTGAGACACTCTGTCTTCACACTACAGTGCTGCTGTTGTCTCAGAGAGACTGGGGGCATCCCAGAGCATCTCCGGTCTTCCAAAGCTGTGGAGTTTTTACTCAGCCCCCATCAATTTATAGGTGTAATCAGGATTCTTTGCCCCAATGAGCATCACTTGGCATTTGCTAATACTGAAGTGCATTTGACATTTGGTTGCCGCCTTTAAACATGGAGATATAGCACCACTGTGGCTGCACTATGCTGTGGCTGACCCACATATTGGTGGCAACCACACCATACTCCCCTAAAATGTGCAAAACCCTACTGCTAAAAAACGCAGCACTAATGTGGGACAAGGCCACCACTGGACAGGGCTACCACTGTTGCTCTGGCCGCTGCGCATGTGTGGAAGTTGAAAGAGTCAATCATACATGCACAGTGGTGGCAAATAGGGATGTGCAAGAATATTCAAAACATTCAAAATGTGATCAAAATTGTTCGAATTCAGACATTTGGATTTGAATCGAATGTCTATACATTCATTTTTTAACATTTGAAATTTTTTAAAATCTTTTGAATCATACGTACGAATTATTTGGACATCTGTATGTGTACAGATAAGTACGCATTACATACATATCCATACGCATCTTATTCACGTCCATACTCATTTGTACAGATGAGTATGGGCTGAAAACGGGATGCATATGGGGTAAAAATGGGGTGCATATGGGTGTGCATGGGTGTGAACGGGTGCATATGGACACATACAAATGTTGTTGACATTCGTATCTTCAAATACGAATCAAATATTTGTACAAATAGATACAAATGTATTTGAATCAGATTCAAATTTGAATACATTTGTATTTTCTCTATTTATTTGGATTCAAACATTCCAATCATCTATTTGAACTGAATCTAAAAATTGCACTCATGCACACCCCTAGTGGCAACGCATCCTTTGGGATATTTCACTCTGGCCAAATACCCAGATGCGCACATCACTAAAACACACTAAGACAGCACTGGCCATGGTGCTACCTAGCTAGCAAGATGTAATGCTGGACAGGCAATACTCTGGATTATTACTTGTTAGCGGGATATTCAGCCATTGCCTGGAGGCATCCTTAGCATCCTTAGCAAACTTTGCTGTCTCACTCCTTATTCCAACTTCCAGATCATTTATGAATAAATTTATAAGCCCAAGTCATAATACTGAACCTTGAGAGACTCTGCTTTTCACCTCTTTCCATCCTGAGAATTGGCCATGTATTACTGCTCTCTGTTTCCTGTCCTTGAGCCAGTTTCCATTCCATGATAGGACCTGTCCTCTTACACAGGGGCCATGATCCCACTTGACTTTTTTTAAGCGGAATTAACAAAAAATGGATGTGAACGTGCATTCTGCAATGGTGGCACAGCAAGGAGGTGGCAGCGGCACAGCCCAAAAAGACAGGTAGGCAGGCAGGCGGGTGAGCGAGCAAGCGAGCAAGCGAGGCAGAGGTGCAGCGAGGTGGTGGCAGCGGTGGTGCAGCCCAAAAGGTCAGCTGGGCAACCGGGCAAGCGACCAGGCGAGGCAGTGGCATCTGAAAGGGCAGCTAGGCGGGCTTAGCAGGCAGGATACTGCTAGTTTACCATTCCCAAAGGAAAAATAAAGCATGTTAGGAACAAAAACATGAGCGAGAGTTGTTTAAATAAGTGGATTTTTAATGTGTTATTTTTCTGATTGACTCTTCTGAAAGTGTGGGAAGCCATTTTTCAACGTGGACAAAGAATTTTCAAAACGTTTTCCACACACAATAAAACCCCAGTGGGAATGCGGCCTGGGAGGAAATAGGGCAAATATTTCTTTGTGGAATTCATGGCCTGCCTTTTCTCCAAATGGCTCAAGGTAATGCACATTATGCTCCCCTCTTCCATTTTATTCTTAACAAGAGGCAGATCAGCCTGAGAAGAGATAATTCACACAATATCACCCAGTGAGCTATGTGGCTGGATGAGGATTCATACTCTGAGGACTCGAAGGACTCATGAAAGGGAACAGCTTGTTCCACAATATTTGATGTCCATGAATTCTGCAAGGGGGGTGGGGAGTCATATAAAGGGAAATATTGCTAATCGTGTTTCATTTTAATACTCTTATGACTTCAAAAAAGTTGATTTTTTTTTAAAAAATATTATAGTTGCCCACTGTTTCCCTTCACCAACTCTGAGCCAACAGTGAGGATTTCCTGTTTATTGATGGCATCACAATAAAGGGTACAACTGGCCCTTAAATGCTGCTGGCATCCATTGCTGCCAAACACAGCCTTGGCTACCAGGGCATGCAGAGACAGGCATCCTGTGCAAGCCTTGATCCGGTAGTACCAAGTGCAGGCATGCTTCTGCAAGCACACTCTGGATTTCTTTCGCTCTCTGAGATTAAAAGTAACAAAACAAAGGATAAATTGTGGGTATGTTTTATGCAAATTTATGGTTTTCAACTTCTGTGTCTGCAACACGTTATATAGCGAGGCGGCCCGCTCAAGGAATTAGGAAGAAAGTTCTGGACAGGCAAGAGGTAGATGGCACAGGGTCAGGTCTGCACCTCCTAACTGGTCTTCTACTTATGGTGCATTTCTGGAGCTAATGAAGATTGGAGAAATATTTCTGCTGTTACTTAAACTGTGGGCTTGCTTGAATACTTGCATGCAAGTTGTCCTTGAAATTGGAAGGGAGGGAGGGAGTTTCAACTCTTATCAGCTTCTGCCTGCGTAATGGATGGTAGAGGTGTGACATGTTATCTTTCCCATCAGGCAGCCAAATATCTGAAGGCCTGAGAAGAAAGATATCTATAGAAGGCAATCTCAGTTCTGGGACGGATTTCAACACACAGCCCTTGGGAGCGAAAGCTAGAGCTGCTGCTGTGCTAAGACCAGAAATGAAGGGTGGGCGTCAGCAAGCAGATGGGGATGGGTTAATGACGTGCAGCCCATAATACTCACACAGCCAAACCCTGCTTGGCTGACTTTCCATTCCAGAAAGTCTCCTGTTAGTCCAGTAGAAAGTCTGAGATGAACAAACCTGTATTTTACCTGAAATATCACCTCGGGTTGAGGAATTTCCTCAAACAGTGGAAGACTAATGAGCCTTGTCAAGCTGACACCCTTCAGATGTTGAGGACAACATCTCCCAACATCCCAGCCAGCCCTACCCATCCGGCCACATCTGATACGTCATCTCCTTAATTATTCCTAAAACGGCCAACGTCATAATTCCACATAATAAGAGTGATGAGAGTGAAAATTTACTGAAAGAACAGGTAAAGGTGGATTCGGAGTAGAATCCTGTTTCAATTATGAGGGGGAAAGAGGGAGGGGAAGGGAGAAATAGTAATGGGATTTATTTGATCTGTAATAATTTTATGCATATTTTTAAGTATGAATGGTTGTGTTGTGCCATGAGAACTCTGGGTCAATGAGGAAAATCAGCATCAAGGGCACAGATGTCAGAAGGAGGCTGGAGGCAAAGCCATGTTGACAGCTGTAAATAGCAGGACCTCAGAAGTTGCTCACAGGCCATTCAGAGATGGCCCCACAACACATGCACATGTGCAACCAAACTGTAGTGTGTTTTAGAGGCCAGAAAATGCACCTCCAGAGTGCATTAGAGGTGGACTGGGGATTGGATGAGGATGATGGGCGTTCCCTGGTGTCATACGCCACCACATTCAGTTATGGGGCCTTCCCCGCACATACCCATATCCTGGTATAGGGCAAGGTCCAATCTCTTCTGGGCCTGTCTCTTGTGTGGGCTGGAGAGGTCCCATCCCATGGTAGGCTGCTGCATCTGCAAAATGGTTGTCTAGACTAGGATACCAATTGAGCTGTTTGAACAAGTCTACCAGTGTAGTCCAAGGGCACTAGACCAGCCCAGGGAGGCATGTGGAAGGGTTCATGGATTCATGGCCACAGCTTAGCAGAAGAACCTATTTCAGTGGCACACCAAATTGTGCCACCAAGTGGGTCCTCCTTGGGCGCTGTGGTCAATAGCTTTGGAGCAGTGCAGAGCCAGTCCCAAGTGCTGTTCCAGCTGGACCATGCCACCACCAGCCCACCACTGTGAAAACAGCCTTAGTTTGCACAGTACTGCAGCTTTAACAAAGGGTGCCTACAGACAGTATAGGAAAATGGCAACTATTCAAAGAATGCTGCCATTTCCTGAAATGGAAACCACCAGACCAGCACGCATTATGCCCTCACTATGCTGGGAACAATCACTCTGCTGGCCTCTTCAATCCAATGCTGTGACAACACAGTGTGTGTGCCAAATGCCCAATAATCCAACAAGTGTAGGAAATCCTTCACTATCCTTTATCTAGACTTAGGGGATGCTATGACATAGGACCAGTCTGTCAGCCTCCCCAAGATGCCAGCCCTTTAAGCATGGCTGGAGATTCTAAATTCCTTATCTTGCATCAGCTGTTTGACTCTTGGAATGACTCCCTTGCTCTCCACGCCACTAACAATGTCGATCAGAACACCGCTGCCTCAATAAAGTGGGAAAGTGCTGAGGTAGCAGAATGGATTCTATCACTTCTGGATGCAGGCATTTGGTTGCAGATGGGATATTTTGCACCACCCCATATATTAAAATATAATTCAAAAGAATGGGCACAAAGATCTTTGATACAGATGAGTCAGCACCAGAATCCTTTTTGTCTGCACAGTAGCGCAGATTAGAGATCTCTCGGCCCTCTGGCACACTCCTTCTGCGTAGGATGGATTCTGGGCCTGGAGTCCCAAAATGGACTGCTGTCTGCCTCTGGGTCAGAATGTTGGTAGAGCTCCATAATAATGTCTACTGGCCTACCAGGCCCCTGAGAGAGCCATTTCCATAATAACACCATACAAGGTCAGGAACTTTCATTCCTGGTCATCAGGGTTTTCTCTGAAGTTCACCTGAGATTCAAGGATGGCTCAGGGACTGGTCCAAAACAGATTGGGATTAGCCCCAGCTTGGTCTAGATGCACAGATACATTCAGTACCTGCATTGGTAAGTTCAGAAAGGCCCATGTTACACAAGGCATTTCTACGTTTGGAAAACAGAGAATCAGGTCACCATGAGACCTGTCACACCTGCCCATTACTGCCCTTATAGCAGAAAAGAGAGCCAGCTGCTCCATCACTGTGCCCACGAATACCTGAACTAGAACAGTAAGGAGGAAGTCCTGTCAGATGTCTGGGGGATGCTTCCTGTGGCACTTTATTCTTCCTGAGCCAGTTTGGTCTTGTGCTTAGAGTGTCAGAGTCTTATTAGTAGTCTCCCAGTTCAATTCTTCACTCCTCCACAAAGCCACCTGGGTGACCTTGGGCTAGTCACAGCTCTTTTTCTGAGCTTTCACAGCCCCACCTACCTCACAGGATGTCTGTTGTGGGGAGAAGAACAGCTGCTTTGAATCCCCTTAAATGGGTGAGAAAATGGGTATAAAAACCATTCTTCTTCTTCCTGCTCCATCCCCTCCTCCATGGAAGAGCAGAGGTGCAGGTGTATACAACTGGCTGACTCACGTGCCACTCACCTGCCACAGGACTGGATGCCGGCCAGTTTTTTAACTGCACCTGAGCACAGCCTGTTAGTGGCACAAAACAGCAAGTCCAGTGTACCAGTGCAAGCGAATGAACAGGTTTGCATTAAATGAGGGAAATTGCATTTAACCAACTGAGTAAGTCGAAAAGTGTGCTGAGCAACAATGTGTTAAGTGAGAGAAAACAGTTTTTTGCCCAGAGCACCAGAATGTAAATGTTCAGTACAAATCCACACTTCACCTGGCTGGAATGATTCATCCTAAGCATGAAAAAATACAGTTTCCAAGGGCTTTGTTCAGTTTGCCTAATTTCCAAAAGCTCTTTCCTATTAGTTAAAGAAGGCCCTGGGTGGAACTCATTTCCAGGTCCACTTTTTTTGCCGATCTTCTGCATTTTGCTGAACGGTCACATTTAGCTCAGACCGATAGCACCAGAGAATGCATCCTGAAGCATTCTGCCTCAGCGTTGCCCCTTCCTCTTCTTAATGTAAATCATCTCACTGTGTTACCATTTTCTTTCTTTGCAACCGGGAAGAGACACGGTCAGAATGAGAAGGGCAATTTTTCTTAAAAAAAAAAAAAAGTTTCAGGAAGGCAGCTGCGTTAAATATTAATCAGAAGTCAGTCAGTGGAAAAGTTGAAGCGAGGCTCTCTCAGTGTTAATTAGGCTGCTCCCAAAGTGACGTGCCACCCCCCCCTTAACAGGTACACCACAATGTGACGGAATAGCTCAGCCGGCCTGGAACCTGCAGGGATTTTTTTTAGGAATCTATGAAAGACTCTAGGGGGAGGAAAGGACACCTTCATTTCCCATTATCCTAGACCTCCCCCTGCTGTGTTAGGTATTCCAAAGAGCTCAGGTATGCCAAGTTTATTGTTTATATATAGTTGTCCTTCCCTTCCCCCAAAAGTGCACAAACACAGGGTTGCATGAATAGGAAAAAAGCCACAAAACATTTTCCAAAGCCCTTCAAATCTAAAAAGGAGAAGGGCCCTGGTCACACAAGTCTAAGACAGGAGGGCCTATTCAGTATTCTGATCTGAGGTCATATGATCACACCTAGATCATTATAGGTTGTCTTCAGGCCATCTCCACCTTGGGCTGCATCAGTCGCACCTGTCTCTGAGATTGACCTTTTCCTGCATGAAATCAATCTCCTTTCTGATTGGATGAAGTTGTGTCACTCAAGGGTGTGCATTTGTGCTTCTTTTTTAAGCCTGCTCCCCCACCTCCACACCCCTTTCTTTTTTTATGTGGGAAAAAGTACCCTTTAGGGGTGTGCACAAATATTTGTAACATTCAATATTCATACGAATTCAGATGAATTCAGACATTCGTATACAAACTGAATGTTACAACATTTGTACATTGACATTTGTACAAATACGAATGTTTTGGAACATTCGTACAAAGCTTTGGAACATTCCTGAAACTGGGGGTGTGTGAGAAAGTGGCTGCACCAGTCACTTCTGTACCAGATCCAGAGTGCATTCAACATGGTTTGAGAGTGGATTCAAAGTGGATTCAGGGCAGGTTTGACACTTTCAGAGCAGATATGTTACAGGGTATGTATCAGATACATATCGTGTGCATATCAGATATGTATGTGTTCGTATCGGATACATATCAGATATGTATGCGTTCATATGGGATATTCATACAAATTTGTACAATACATTCGTATTGAATAGAATCCTACCACATTCGAATATAGACGTTTCCACGCACAAAAAGAAAATCCGAATATAGCTGTTCCCAGGACTTCTAAATCCCCATGCCCACCCAGTGCACTGCCTCCATTCAAAGCAGCCTTCACTTTAGCAGAAGCCCCAGAGAGTTTAAAGCTGGCACTTTAAAATAAATAAATAAACCCCAATTTCTAAACCCTCCAGTTTTAAAAGGACTTTTAAAATCCCTCCCCAGTGCAAAACCTTCCTCCTGTAAAAAAAGAAGAAAAAAAGCAGCCTGCCTGTAAAAATCAGCTGAACAGAGGAAACACTGAGGGAGATGTATCCAATTGTTGGCAACTTTCTCTTTGAAGCAGCGAGGGAGAGCGAAGAGGGAAGGCTTGCCTTGAAACAAATATATCGTTAGCAGCTCTTGGGATTTGCCTCTTTTAAAACCCAAGTTAGCAGTGGAGGGAAGAGACTGGGCTTCCCTTGAAACAAATGTATCCGATTGTTAGCAGCTCTCTTCCTCTCTTTCTCCTCACTCATCTCAGGAGTCCTCATAAATACATGTGTGCACAAGCAGATCAGGGGGGAACGGCTTGAATCGTGGTTCTGCTTAAAACTTTTAAAAACTTTTTTGCTTATTGCTGTATTCCTCCTGTTGTATAACCTTTTCTGTTAGCACTGCAGGCATTACAGGCATGGCGAACTGTGACATCCCTCTTACATGTGGCTGGCATTGGCCAAGAGGCTACAGCTCCACCTCAAATAGCCCGGGAGCAATCCCATGTAGGAGAAAAATAGTGGGCTTGACTACAAATTTGTCAGAAAAGTCCTGTTTTCACCAGGGTTTCCCTGCCCCCAGATTTCTGCAGGATAGTGCTCAGAAAATCCAGGGATAAGAAGTGGAATGGGAACAGGACTTGCTGAATTCAGATTACTTGCTGATATAATGGGAACTCTGGATGCTGAGTTCCCACCCAGTCTGGATTTTAGTGCCTTTGGGAATGCACCCTATGTGCTTTTAGATGTCAGGTGAAGATGTTTGTATCCACTCAGGTATTTAGCATCTTACCTTGATAGATGGCTCTAAATTGTTTTAAGTCTATAGTTTTAATCTTCTGGATTGCTTTTACATAGCTTATATAATTTATTTATTTATTTTTTAAAAAGGAAGCTGTCTAGCCATCTAGAGGAGTTTGGTTAAATAAATTTAGTAGTTGGATGAATGAATCTAAGAGTATCTCTTCTTTGAAGGGTTTCTTGGTTTACAGCAGGTGTTGGCAACTTCTCTGGGTTTGAAGATGTTCAGATTCCTTCTTTCCTCCTTACAATCTCTGGCATGAGCTCAGGTGGCTGCGGGCCTCATATTGCCCTTCACGGGCACAAGAGCTTCCAAATGCTCCAAGTGTGTTCTCTACTAACTAGGGGCCACAGGAGGAAGGGCCTTGATGTTTACCATCAACAACAGAGGCCTGCATTTCAGGTTGAGCATCCCTAAAAATCACTTGCAGCCTCCCGCACACGCCCCAATCATTTCAGCACAGGAAAGTGCTGCATTTAACTTTCCCCAGCTTCCTCAGAGGTAGTAGACAGAGGTGGGCATTGGCCGGCCTGTGGGAGGAGGCACTAGGCAGAGACTGGAAGAGATACCTTTACGTGGGGGTCACAGGACGTGTAAACTTAGCAGTGGTGCACTGAATTTGCGGCGGGGAAAGATCTTTCTCCAGACCACACTTCTCTCCTCCTCCACCTGGCTATATGATCTGGGGCTCTCCTAGCAGCTGCCAGCTCTGGAGGAGGAAAGTAAAGTTACCATATTTGTTTTTCTTAAAAGGGGAGAAACTTTGAAGACTCCAGACCAGATGACAGATTTCCCACCACAATGCTGACGTATTTTTATTTCCACAGATGTTTACAGTCGATTGTCACCAGTAACACTGATTAACTCGTGCCTTTTAATTGCTTGCTTTGAAACAGCTGTAGGGACACCCAGGCCACAAGGCGGGCGCAGCCGCAGCAGCAGATGGGTGGCGCTGGCTCTATGCCTGTGCTTTACCTTTCCCACCTCTTGACTGTCCTTGAAGTCGTCACAGCACCACCTATGGGAACCCAACCAACAACATTGCTCCTTGGGCTTCAGCCAGGTGGTTATGAAAGCTACACAAGGAAAACAATCGGGCTGCCTCAACATGTGTCTATATGTTTTATGATTTACGAGGGAATTTGATGCGTCACCTAGGGCTGCTCCCTGTTCCTGAATCTCCTGTGCGCTCTCCTCTCCCTGACACTCACGACGGGCGGGGAGGAGGCCTTGGAGCTAAACAGCACAAATCCCTATAGCACAAAACCCATAGTGCAAAACCAAAAACCCAACAGGGAGGGTTCTGCCAAAAAATATATAAAAGTGAACCAATAGGGTAAAAATAATAATAACTAATAAGGTAAAAGTAAACCCCACTAACCAATGTAAATAGTAAAATGACAAATATATAACAAAATTCAAAATAATATTTTAATAATGTTCCCAATAATATTATAAAATACAAAACAAGAGGCCAGGCGCATTGCAACCTGAATACATTCTTGTATTCAACGGAGTCACATTTCGTGAGCTGTATATTTTATACATTGTATTACTTTGATTATCTATAGGCCACTGAAGAAGACCCAGGTCGTAATGCATCTGGCTCTTGTTTCGTATTTTATAATATTATTGGGAACATTATTAAATTATTATTCTTAGTATTTTTAAATTGATCAGTGGGGTATTGTTACCCTTTTGGATATTACACTGACTTTTCTGCTTCACAGCTTTGAATTTTGTTATATATTTGTCTTTTTACTATTCACATTGGTTAGTGGGGTGTACTTTTACCTTATTAGTCATTATTATTTTTACCCGATTGGTTCACTTTTATATATATTTTTGGCACAACCCTCCCTGATGGGTTTTTGGAGGGCTTGGAGCTGTGAGAGCTCGGCACTCCAAAGGCCTGGCCTAGGAGGTGCCGCTCGCTGCTTCTGGGTTTTTCTCCCAGAGTGAAAGGAGGTAAAGAAGGGGAAGGCCATGCTTCAGAATAGAGCTGCAGCCACACCGTGCTGGGAAGACGCTGGTTGTCCCACACCTGGATATTCTAACCACCTCTATTTTCCCACTGGAATCACTTTTTTAAAAAGCTTCTAGATCTTTTAGCAGAGGCGGCCCCAAGGCAAGAAAAGAGTCCTCATTTTGCAAATGTATGCCAAGCAGATCTTCCATCATGGCCCAAATGTGTTGTTGCTATTATTTATTATTTGTTTACATTTCCATCCTGGCCAGTACAATCAAGCCAACACGAATGGCCAGGGATCCTCTAAACCAGGGGTCCTCAACCTTTTTTGCACCAGGGACTGGCTTAGTTTTCCATGGTGGGGTAGGGGTGTGGCATGGTAGCTTGTTTTGGCAGCGCCACAGACCGGCAAAAAAAAAAAAAAAAAAAAAA
>MTQE01002781.1:3341729-3353761 GCA_014337955.1 Aspidoscelis marmoratus | reverse complement strand
ATGTGATATAAATGCTTACTGAAAATAAATAAAAAATGGATACCAAAAATTTTTTTAAAAGGTCAGATCTGATGCTTTCAGAGTGGCTATGTTACAGGATATATATATCAGATACATATAGGATATGTATGTGTTTGTAGTGGATATGTATCAAATATGTATCAGATAAATATTCATTTGTATTGTATTTATTCATATTGAATATGAATCAATGTGCCAAAAACCCATTTGTGCTCACCCCTAGTGTCCAAACTGTACCTGATCATTACCTGCTGTGGACAGTTTAAATGCTACCCACAGGCATTCCTGCTGGGTCAGGAATGGGTTAGGTGAGGTGCATTCGCAACACTTCCGGATGTTTCAAGGTGAGGGCTGCTAGTCTGGACCTGCCTCCAACCACCACTCCTTCACAGCTAGAGGTAGTAGAATTTCAAACATCAGGACTAGGGATATGCACGAATATTCAAAACTTTCTAAATTTGATTGAATTTGGGCATTCAAATTCAAACCAAATGTCTATACATTTGAATTTAGCATTCAAATGAATTCTTGAATCTTTCAAATCATTCGTACAAATTATTCAGACACTTGTATGTGTATGGATACGTACGCATCACATGTGTATCCGCCCGCATGTTATTCGTATCCATATGCATTTGTACGGATACATATGGGATGAAAATGGGATGCATATGGGATAAAAACAGGATGCGTACGGATGCATACGGACACATTCAGATGTTGTCAACATTCATATCTTCAAATAAAAATCAAAAATTCGTGCAGATACATTTGAATGTACTTGATTTGAATTTGAAACATTTGAATTGATTTGAATCTTCACATATTCAATTTGAACAGAATCAAATCCCAAAAATTGCATTCATGCACACCCCTAATCAGGACCAGGATGGCATGCCATTTGCATTGCTAGTCCCATTCCTGGCCAGCAATTCTCAGCATGCTAAAGGCCCCAACTGTTCCTGCTGTTAGTCAACCTGGGATCCCGTTTCAAGGCAGGTAAGTGCTAATTCGACCTCAATCTCCATTAATAGTTTGATGAGTATTTGAAGTGAACTGAAGGTTTCTGCCTCAGCCCCAAGGGAGTGGAATGCATCACCCTCCATTTTTTTCAGAATGAAAACTCATGAACACGTGCATCAATGAAGCTTCAAAAATCTTCTTCCCTTTTTTAAACAGAAGATACAGCATCCATGAGCACACAAACAGGATCTCTGCTGAAAGAAACCAATGGAAAATATGTTTTTATCATAGAGAAGGGACTGTCATCAAGACTGGTCTACAGTGTGGCAAGTTAACTTCCCAGATTGGAAACAGTTCATGTGCCAGTGGAAATGAAGAATCCAGTCCAATCCAATCCAGTTCTAGAATCCTTGTAGGTTGTTCAGGAAATAACAGCCGCAACAGAAATGCTATTGCACAATTTTAGAGACGTTTGTGCCATGTGTTTGCACAATTAAAGGTCAATTATGTGTAACCACCCCCATCACTGCAGGAAGGAAGGCTTATACACAAACTGCAGAAGCCTCCTGCATTATATTGTCAAACCACAAGAGGAAATTTCATATAGCCTGAGCAGAAGGCAGAGCCAGGAGTGGGACAACAGAACCCAACTAGCCACATGGGGGTTATGCAGAGAGCACATGGCTATGTGTGAGAGAGTAGATATCAAGAGTATGGGCAGATAAAGGGTATGGGGCCTTTCTGCACTTGCCCATCCATGTCTGGATTGGTGGATCTGGATCAGGTAGAGACTTTGGAGCCAGTCCCAACATCCAAGAACAAAAGTTCTTGTCGTGGAGCCGGGGAACCCCATTTCAGTGACACAACAAGGTACACCACTGAAATGGGTCCCCCCTAGTATGCCAGTAGACTTTGCTATTGAGGTCCAGCAGTATTCCAGCTCAGAAGCAAACTGGAGGCTTTTTATCACCCTGAGTTGGCTTTTATACCTCACTTTTCTCACCCTTAAGGAGACACAAAGTGGCTGACAAACCTTCTGTTCTTCTCCCCACAACAGATACCCTGTGAGGGAGGTGGGTCTGTGCGAGCTCAGAAAGAGAGCTGTGACTAGTCCAAGATCACTCACCTGGCCTCGTGGAGGAGTGCAGAATCAAACATGATGACCACGAGATATGAGTCCGATACTTTAGTTGCAAGACTGAAGTGGGTCACATATAGAGCTCAAGGGTATGAGTAAGTTCTTAAATATAGAGTAAGAACTGGAGGGCAGCTGGTAGAATTAAATATATCATGGCAAAGAAACATAATAAGCAATAGTTACATTTAAAAAATTTAAAACACTATAGAAAGTCCAGGCAGCCCCCTTCTAGTCTTTAGGCAGCGTAGCATAAAAAAGCCCAAAGCCACAAGCATCATTTCTCTATACACCTCCATGTAATTCTGGCAACAGCCCTAGGTTAGGCTGAGGTGCTGTGATCAACTTAAGGTTACTTAGGCCGCGTTCCCACCTGACTTTTTAAATCCTGATTGGACTTTTAAAATCCAGATTCAGGACTGGATGCACAATCCAGCTGTTCCCATTTGCGTGAGGGTAACATGGGCTGAATTCGAATACTGCTGTTCCCACTCAAACCACCCAAACCCCCAGCACAGAGAAACAAGATCTTTTGATCTCTGCCCCTTGTGCAAACCCTGTAAGCCTGTTCAGAATGAGCAAAACAACAAACACAGGGCAAAGCATTCACTCTCCCTCTCAAATCGGAAGCTCCCTCCCTCCATTCACCTCTGCACACAAGCAGGAGTGCCAAAGAACAGAGAGCACAAGTGAACTCTTCCTTTCCAGCTGGAGGGGCTGTGATCTCTAACTACAATGTTGATTTAATGTATCTCTCATAGTTACAGTGGCATTCAGGGGAAATCCAAGCCTTTTAAGCTAGCATCTGCAGGCATGGCAAGGGGAGGGGGAAGACCAGATGTGAAATCCCACCCATCCACATCAGGCATTGGCCATAAGAATATGAGGGGGCAGTCCAAAAGGCTGCTCTCCTCCTGGAATAGTTCAGTAGCATTCCCAAGCGGGGGGGAGTGGACTGGACTCCTAAATGGGACTGACAACAGTTTTCCTGAGGACTTTTTTTCTGCGGATTTCAGCAGGATAGTCCTCATTAAGTCTGGGAATAAAAAAAGAAATGGGAATGTCTGATCCCGAAAACGGACTGAATTCGCATTTAAACTTGTATGGGAATGCACCCTTAGAGCAGATCTGTATCCAGGGCTTCCTGGGCTTTAAGCCACTACAGTGACAGTACAGCATTGGGCTGCAGTCACTGTTTAAGGGCATAAGGGGGAGATCACACCCTTGTGATGTAATGCTCACTGAAATCGTAGTATTTGGCCACTTGTTTTTCCTCACCTTGCCTCAACTCACCACCCCTCCCATCCTTCCCCAACCTCTTTCCTCGTGATTGGGTGGAGTTCTGTCGATCACATTTTGGCTTCTCTCTGTCACCAAGTGAATTATGTACATTCTTTGTCTGGGGGTGTGTGCTGGCTCAAATGGACAGGAAATTAGTGCATAATTCACCATTGAGGTTGTAATGAATGAGCCACTTTGGGAGTGGGATGGAATAAGGCAGTCCTCACAACAGAAACAGGCACCCAGCAGGTTTCTTTGGACCTCTTGTCCAGTTTCTTGTCGTTTCCTCTTTTTCTTTTTCTTTTTGAGGCAGAAGTATGCAAATCGGCACTTCAGCTTTATTGGAATTTATCAAGACATGGCTTCAGGACAAGTGTGGTTGAGGGGAGGGGCTAGTTCCAACATCTGGGCAGCAGATGGTGTGGGAATAGGACCATCAGTGGCATCTGCAGCTCTTTTGCCCTCGCCTTTCCCTTCTTTTTAAAGTCAGGAACATGCAAATCGGCGCTTCTTCCTTGCTGGGGTTTATCAAATCACATCTTCAGGACAAGCAAGGTGGGACAGTGGCTTATCTCCAGTGGGTTCAGGACCACACTTGGTGAGAAGCCCACCACGACCAAAACAGTGGGGTCTTTATGGCACTGGAGCTAAGCAAATCCATGCTCAGAGTGCCATTCCGCTCTGCCCAGCCTGGACAATGAAGCACACATTGGCTACCAAGATCATAAAGAAGCTGCAGGTCCTTTCAGTCAGGGTCTGTTGTATACAGGTGACCCCGTAGCAGAGGAGGCACAATGGTGGGATGGGTTTGTACACTTCTGGCTTTGTTTGTTTTAAAGGAGGTAAAACAAGTCAAGGAGTCAGAAGTAACCTGCTAGATTCCTCTTACACTACCAGTACAGTCTTACTCTATCGTACCCACAAAATACCAATGCCTCTCAGGAATGCCCACGGCATCAGGCATTGGCCAAGAGGGAGAGGGAAACCCTTCCTCTGCCTTTCCACATGCTGGCTCCTGGTAGTTAACTTGTTTGATCACATCGCGTGTGAATTTAAATGGACTAATGAGATAAAACTATCATCTCAGTGCTAGGATAATCCAAAGACAGTATACTTCAAAGACAGAAACAAAAATGTATTTTGGGACATAGAAATGCATTTTGGGGTGTGATCCCTCTGGGATGGTTTAGGAAATCCTGCACTGAGCAGGGGGTTGGACTTGATGACCCTAGAGGTCCCTTCCAACTCTATGATTCTACTCTACCCCACTCCACTCCATTCTATTAACAAAGGACAGGTGACAATGGGTTCATCATCAGGTGTGACCACAGTATTGAGTGCAAAAAGATGAATTATTTCCCAACGTGCACAGGTAGGAAGACTTTCCCAAACTCTTTGCACTTTGAGTCAAGCACTGCAAAGCAGGATTTAACTTAGAGAAAGTAGGAGTAAGAAATGTCTTATCATTTTGGCTGTGGTTGATTCCACACTGGCTTTTACACTAAACCAGCAGCATTCATAGAACCTCCCTTTCACACAGTGGGACTCCCTTAGACCTCACCAGTGTGTGGAAGCGTGGCTTCTGGTCTAGTATATCATCCAGTGAGAGGTATCTGATTTCTCATAAAGGGAAAGGGCATTATGACATTTGGGCCAAGTTCCCACTGTACACTAGGAATGTGCACAAATATTTGTAACATTCATTATTCGTACGAATTTGTATGAATTTGGGATTCATACATGAATGCAATGTTACGACATTTGTACATTTACATTTGTATGAATACGAATGTTTTGGAACATTTGTACGAATAGTTCATACATTTGTTAAACTGGGGATATGTATCAGATACGTACCGATACATATACCTATCTGATACATATGTGTTGGTACAGGCTATGTATCTGATACGTATGCGTTTGAATAGGATCCGTATCCAGGACCTGTATGCATTCATATCAGATATCCATATGCATTTGTATGAATACATTCATATCGAATAGAATCCTACCACATTCAAAGGGGATCTACTCAAACAAAATATGAATTTTCTAACTTTTGATTTGTTATGAACCAAATGTCAAAAAAACCATTTGTGCACATCCATACTGCACACTTTAGTCCGGGTTTTAATCTGGGTTTTTTTAAGCAGCAGTGAGCGCTGAAATTTTGTGTTCCCACTGGCAGCTTATTATGCGGACTTGCAGGGGAGAAACCCCCTCCCCCCTCTCTTTTCTGTCATAACCTGATTTCCTGGGGCAGGGATCCAAGCCCCCCCCCCCATCTAAGCCTGCATAGAGATCACTAGAGATTGTGCAGGAGCAACTGAGGACAAACAAGTGATGCTGCCTTCCTTCCTTCTCTGATCCTGCTTCCAAATACTAAACTTGAAATGCAATCATAATTGCTAATAGCCCAACCTGCTCTCCACTTTGCAGCAGATTCTTCTCAAGTCGCCCCAGGTGGGTGGGTGGGCTGCGAGTGCAACACTCGGCCTCTTTCAGTGCTGCTGCTGCTGCAGCAGCAGCCACCACCACTTCACTCTCTTTGCCTCACCTCCTGCCTGTTTCCGCGCCACCAGCGACAAGCTCGTTACATTGTAACAGCCTGAACTCTCATTACATTTTAAGCTACTGCTTACAATCCAGGCTCTGTTCGTTCTTCCCTTTCATCCAAGCCTGATCCGAGAGCCCGAGGGTGGGGGGGAAGGGGAGGAAATAACCGCTCTTCATTTGATCAGGGGAAAGTGAAGAGAATGCCCCCAAACCTGCTTGCCCTCCCATAGCCAAATATGGGATTATTTCTACACCCACAAGTGAGACTTCTTTTTATTCTTTTTCTATTCAAATACAGATAACCCACATTCCAGGATTTAATCCTTGGAAATTGCAGATTCCTCAGATTCCTCTGATCCTTTTGGAATGCTCAGCTCTGAAAACGAATTCAAAGCTCTTTAAAAGTTGAATGGGAATGGTGCCTTGTAAACACCAACAGACATCTTCTCCTGCATGCACTGAAGGTCTGTCCTTGAATTCAATGCAATATATATATTAAGTATATTAAGTAATAATCATAGAACCCTAGAGTTGGAAGGGACTTCTGAGGTCTTCAATTTCTAGCTCGATGTAGGATTCATGAGACCATCCCAGACAGATGCCTATCTAATGTGGGGTGCAGCTGCGTGATGGGTCCGCACTGAAAGGACAGAAGCAAATCCTATTTGCAGAATTTGTGTATTCAGAACTGAAAGGCAGCTGAGGTGAGGATGCTGGATGCAGGAATAAAACATTTTAATGAGGATTTTCAATAGCAGCAGATTCCTTGCCTGCCACCTATTTTCAGGTGCACCATGCTTATGAGTAATAAGAACAGAAACCTGTAAAACAGGTCTCTCTGACCTGGTGATGGAACTTCTCCAGCTGGCTATGAGTCATCATACAACTCCTGACTCCAGGTTCAGTACAGGAAGCATGCCAATGCACTTATGAAGCCAGACTCGAGAGAAAAATAATAGGGCTCACAAAGTGTTTGGGTCCATTGGGGCAGATCAGGGATCCTCCTGGAATCCATCTTGCTTCTCGATGCATAGGTGGAAGAGAGAGTCAGGAATCATGTACCTTCCAGCCATCTTAATATGGACTATTGGACCCTGCTATCTGGAGCTGATGGGAGTGGCCCAAAGACATCTGGAGGGCACCAGTGGCTCACTGAGAAGAACTCAGCATGGTGACAGGAGTTCAAATTCAATCCACTTTTGCAGATTCAACACATGGGGAGCACTGTGCTTGAACCCCATTCAAATACTCAAACACTGTCGTTCAGCTCTGACCATTTATGGGAACTGTTGAAGAGTTTAGGGCTTTTGCGTCTGTGCTCCTGACTCAAAGGTATGCCAAGAATGCCCACACACTGCACATATGTGCCACCTTGTTCTTTTATGGTACTGCAATTGACCTCTGTGGTGTTCCAGCCAACAACAGGCAGGATAGGATGCACTGTGCTCAAGTTCAGATGTCGCAAAGTCTCCTGGAACTTTTGCAAATGATTTCCAGGCTTTGCAGAGTCCCGTGGCAAGTGGCATGGAAAGCTACAGCGGGAACCTGGCCAATTGTGTGCTTTCCTGGTAAACATTTGAAACTTCCAATTTACGCTCTCTCACACACACAACAGGCTACCTTCTGGAACATTCAGAGTTTTTGCAAAAGAAGGCAGTTGGGCAGCCTACAGCATGTGAACCCACTGAGCCTCCAACAGCCACAAAATATTAGGTGCAACAGGCTCACAGGTGCTGAATTTTGCCCATCTATGCCGCCCAACACCTTCTTTGTTTGTTTGTTTGTTTGTTTGTTTCATGTAGTTGAAGAATTCCCATATGTTGCCAGCTTTATATTCTGCCTTGACCACAGGCTATACCAGCTTTCCCCAGGCCAAACCTCCATCCTGCTCAGATGTTAGAATGGGAGGAAGGCTCAACTTAATGAACTAAAATAACCCACCAATGCCAGCTGAACCTCCATGAACTCCAGCCACCATCTGTGCACTCAGCCATGAAGTCACTCATCCAGCAGGACATCCCCACCCAAAGAAAGGAGGACAAAACTATATAACAAATGAAAATAATAACATATTAGAATATATATGTTTGGACACTCTGGTGTTAGTAAGAGAACTTGCCCATGACACAACAGTGAATCTCCAGGGAGTGTGACTGAAAGTGCCAGTCCTGCCACATTACAAGGAGGACAATCCTGGTTGTCAAACTACTAAATCTGTATCTGCCAAGATGGCGCCCTCCAGATCTTCTAAACTACAGCTCCAATCCATTCCACTCGGGGTTGCCTCGCTTTCTCCTAGTGCCCAATGAATGAATGAATGGATGGATGGATGGATGGATGAATTGATCGTCCACTGACCATATCAAACTTACAAAGTCTAAAAAATAAAAATTAATACCACCTGCACACTTTTAGTTTAAAATGGTCTGTTGTGAAAAGTTGAAGCTGTGTGTCCCGTTTTCTTAGCCAATAGGCCTCTTCTCCCTTTGAGGGAGGGTTTAGGTTCCCCCATCCAGCCAAACTGGGTTGTTGTGGTCATTCTAGAAGCGCAGTGTCGTTGTCCCTTTGCCCCATATCGCATTCTGCCTCTTCTTTGCTTACCTTCCTTCCTTCGTCCTATCCAATGCCTCCTTCCTTTTCTATACCAAAGGCAGACAACAAGCAGACTGTGCCTTTCTCCCACCAGTCCTCTGGAGGTCCCCTCTGTTCAGTCTGGCACATCAGCAAGGGGCTGCCACACGGCACAGCACCCGAGGGTTCAGGGGGGAAGGGTGGCTGTGGCCTTTATCTGTCTGGGGCACTGTGGGTGATGGCCTGGACAGGTAAAGACCATGGTCTGGCTTGGTGATGACCTCAGCACTGTGCTTATGGGGCCATATGAATGGGGCTGGGGCTGAGTAGCATGGCTGCCACTGCCACGCTGACCCTTTATCTGTCTGGGGAAACGCCCACTGATCCTGACCCTGAAGGGTATTCATAACCCCCCTGAACCCTTGGATGAAGTGTCATGACGCATCCTCCTGCTGATATGCCAAGCCAAATGGAGGGGAAATCTAGAGGCCCAGAAGGTTAGGTTGAGGTCACCAGTTAGCTTTCAGGGCAAAGCAAAGATTTGAACCCCACAGACTCTAAAAAAGCCACTTGTGGGGAATCTAGAGCGGGGGGGGGGGTTGCTTCATCTTCATCTTCTGCCTGAGAATTCCCAGAGAAAAAGTGGTGGGCAACCACATGAGTTGGGATGTTGGACTAGATGGGCAATTGCCTGAGCCAGCAGGGCTCCTCTTATGTTCTTACTTCTAGGGTGTTTTTCCACTGCAGCCCTTAGATCTAGATCTAAGAGGATCCAGATCTAAGGAATGGGTACATTTCTTAATCCGGATCTAGTAGATCCAGATTAAGGGAAGCACCCAATGTGTTTCCACAGGAGGTGTAGCACCCATTAGGAATGGGTGCTAACACCCCTGCTGTGGAAACAGCTTGGCATCCATCTGGGGAATCCGGATCGACCCACAAGGGGTTGGTCCATTACCCCAGGTGTTTGGGGGGGCGGGGGGGCAGTATTCGAAGCAACTTCGAAGTGATTTCGAAGTGACTTTGAAGTCACTTTGAAGTGAATGTGAAGTCAACTTCTAAGTGACTTCGAAGCCAATGTTGTGGGGGGGGGGGTTGTCCCAAAGGTGCATCCCCTCACCCTAACCTCCTTTGGACCCCATTGACTGTTTCCAGTGGAAACAGGCTCCCTTTAATCTGGATTTTCTGGGAGAAGACCCTATTGTAGACCCCTTTAATGAGGTCTACAGAAAATCCGGATTAAAGGCCAAAATGTACCCATTAGATCCGGATTTCCCCAATGGCAGTGGAAACAATCGGGTCCCAAATGGGTGCCGTAGTGGAAATGGGGTCATCCAGCTCACACCCAAATGGGTCCTAAATGGATGCAAAAATGGGTACTTTTGACAGTGGAAAAACACCCCTAGGTTCTTGCCTAGTGATCTTAACAACTGCACTACACTCTTCTCTGCCTGTCTTTCTGTCTTCTATATCCATTGGCTATCTATTGACCGGAAGTTCGGTTCACCAAACCATTTCTCTGCTGTTGCAATGAAATCTTTACAGATAAATGCACATCCTCCCTAGGACTCAAGAACCACTTTACCATACCCACCTATTCCAAGCATTCCCAGGACGTAAACAGTATAAATCAAATGGCAGAAACGATTGTGGCTACTCCTGTTGCCAGGTCCCATTGAGTTGGCATTGGCTCCTGGTGACTCTGTGGGCACATCCATGTCATTTTCTTGACAAATACTGAAGTAGTTTCCTGTTATTTTCTTCTGATGTGATGTCAAGGATTGAGCCTGCTTTCTGGAGTTCCTCCACTGAGCTACAGTTACTCCCAAATCAAGAAATAGTAATACATGTTCTATAACTATATCTATTACTATTTCTTGCTTTAAGTTACTGCAATGCGCTCTGTGGGTGCCCCCAGACATGGGCTAAAATCTGGCGTTCTTCCAGGACTGAACTGGGAATGCCAGACACTAGGGTTCTGCACAAATATTAGAAATATTTGTTATTTGGATGAATTTGGATGAATTTGGACATTCATATGTGAATCGAATGTCCAGAAATTAGGATTTCCAAATTTGAACAAATACAAATATTGTGAGTTATTCATACAAACAATTCAGACATTTGTATCATCTCATATCATCATGCATCTCATAAGTACCCATACAAAAAGGCCTGGCATATAAAGCCTTAAACGATTTGGGACCAAGGTACCTTAAAGAATGCCTCCCCCATTACAACTCTAGAAGAGCCCTGAGATCATTTGGAAAGGTCTTACTGCAGGTTCCACATAACACAAATAGTAGCTGGGCCTTCTCAGTGGTGGCACTTTCCCTTTGGAATGTTCTCCTTCTACTAATGAGGTACCCACATTTACAGCTTATGGACACCTACTGAAAACCTATCTTTTTACTCAGGCATTCCCTGTGCAAAAGTTTGTTTCCTCCCTGAAACACTCATTTTTAAAATATTTTTAAGTAGCTTTTACCACTCTTTATATGCATGTTTTTACCTTTTTAAATGTCTCTTGAGATTGAAATGAAAAGCAATATATAAAGGTCGTAAGTAAATAAATGGTTCAAAATTTGAGTCCTATGTTAATTAGAGAGCCTTGGGTATAGGGCAGGATATAAATATAAATATAAATAAATAAAATAAACCAGTACCTGTTCTCTAGGCAGACTTTCCCCACCACCTGATACTTGATTTTATTTATTTATTTATTTAAACTTTATTCAGAAAACAGCATTAACAAGAAAACGTAGAAAAGATAACATTAAATAACAACACAACAAGCATATGCAAAAAATAAGTTTAAAACACAACAAATAAGGACAGATCAGGTGAAAGATACTGTCACCAAAATATGTTAAATAAGAAAAGCACTTAGTTAACCTGCTACCTGATTCTTATGTAAGAGGGTAGAGATGTGCAAAATTTGATTTGCATTTGTAAATGTGATTAAATATTTCACGTTCCCAGACTGTTGTATTGAAACAAAAATCAAGTTTTTTCAAACATCAAAAGGTTAAACTTAAATAAATCTGACTCCTGCTTGTGAAAATGACCCATTCAATTGAACATTTGTGTTTCACTGTGTTTTGCAAAAAAAGTTTAAAAACAAATTTTAAGATTTTTCAATTAAACAATTTGACAATGAAATGAATTAAGAGATTTTCACTTCAACAGAGCAACAAACGTGCATATCCTTACATGTCCTGCCTGCAGCATCTGCACTATATCATGGAGCCATCTTAATAGGGATGAGCACAAATACTGTATTTGTTACATTCATTATTCGCACAAATATATACAAATTCAGACATTTGTACACGAATCGAATGTTATATTTGTACATTAACATTCGTACGAATGTGAATATTTCCAGACATTCATTACACTAGGGCAGTGGGAAAGCAGCTGCATCAGTCACACCTGCAACAGATCCAGATTGGTAGGTAGAAAAATTTATTTGACTAGTCGTGTGACCATTTCAAAGTACAAT
>MTQE01002781.1:3309041-3335096 GCA_014337955.1 Aspidoscelis marmoratus | reverse complement strand
TATTCCCAGATAAGAGTCCGGCTCCCTAACCACTAGACCAAACTGGAGATTTGCCAAACTCCAGCCTCAATGACACCAGTATAGATCCCATCCATCACACACACCCCTTTTTGCAACACTTCCTGCCATTCTGTGCTGCTTGGATATAAAAATCCAGCTCAAAACCACTATTCTAGGAAAAAAGGGAGAGTGGTATTTAAAGATGCTCTGCTGCCTTGTTAACATAGAGGAAGGTTCTGCTACAGTGTATACATGATGGAGAGTGGGTGGGAACAAGCAGTGAATGAAAACTGATGCCAAAGGACTCCATGATCTGATGTGGTGGCAGGTTCATATAGAGGGTGGGGTTTGGATTTCCCACCCCAGTGAAGTCACAGTGTGGCATATAGACCTGGTTCCAATTCCTGGCTTCAGGGGGAGGGGGGTTGAGTGACTAGAGGAGAGAAAGCAGGGGGTTTCTCCCATGCTGAGCACAGAAGAATGAAGAGTGGGAATGAGCAAGTCCATCTTCAGTTCATATTATAAGGCAACAGGTGATCTGAAATCATTTTCAGTGCTCATTTGCTGAGAATTCAGAACATCCTAGCTGTTTCAAAACCTGGGCCTAGTGCGGTAAAACATTTGTGTACAGAACCATGGCTAACGATAACAATAGGCAGCCAAATAATCAAATGTAATGGAGCTTCAGAAGGAAATGCTTTGCTTACCAAAACTGCTCTTCCAAATCTAAGTCCACCCTGGGGGGGTGGGGAGAAAGAGAGAGAATTTCTCTCCCTCCTATTTGGGAAACATACCTCCCATGCTGTTTTTGATGCCAAGCCCTGGAGAACGTGAGGTTTCTCTTGAACTGCTGACAGTAAGTAGGCCTCAGCTGTGCCCAACCCATGCTCTCCATTCCAGCAAGTATTACCAGCTTTCACATCCTCCTCATGGGGGAGAGGTGTTTAATTAGACCGTGTGGGAACTTGCTGTGCGTGTTTATGTCAAAGCAAAGAGCAGTGATGAGCAAAGACCAGCTAATTGCAAATACCTCTGCTTCTGAAGGGTGCTGGGGGAAGCAGCAGAGCAAGAGGCCAAAAAAAGAGCTCTTCTCCAATAAATGGTGCTAAATTGACTCAGGGCTCCCCCCAGCTGCCTCTTTTCCTCTTAATTAAAAGCAAACACCAGGCGGGAGAGTGGAGGGCTCGCTCAGCCAAGGCAGCTGCAAAAGGCCAAAAGGAAAGTAAATACAGGAGAGCCAGGCAGGAAGTTCAAGTTTGCACTTTTCCTTCCCGACTCGGTTTCGTAAGGGGAGCCAAAATACTTGTTGGCTGAAAAGGACAGACAGACAGACAGGCCCACCATGAGAGGAAGGAATTCAATGGAAGAGACAGACTGTTCAAAAAAAATAAATAAAACCCCTAAACCAAAGAGGGGTTCCACACAACTTTTAATGCAAAATAAATGATAACATACTTTCCAGGTTGAGACAGGTTTGGGCGCTGAGAGAAGGAAATGTCACAAAGTCTAGGGAGGGAGGGGAGAACACTCCAGACATGCTGAGGAGAGAAGTGGAACTAAGGCACGCTGTCCGTAATATGGCCATTCTTGCATTTATTTATTTATTTGTATTTCTATCCCGCCCTATACCCAAAGGTCTCTTTAGTGTGACGGTTCTATCCTTTTGCTGCCCCTGTGGGGTACCCAGGCCCAGGACTGTGTATCAGTGCACCTCCCCAGTTGCAATTTTGGCTACAGATTAGGGTTATGTACAAATGCAATTTTCAGGATTCAATTCAAATCAAATATCCAAAAATTCAAATTGATTCAAATGTTTAAAATGTGAATGTATTCACATTCTATTTGGTTTGAATACATTTGAATTTGCGTGAATTTTCGATCTGTATTTGCAAATACGAATGTCAACAACATTCATATGTGCCCGTACGCACCCGTATGCACCCATACTTATCCTGTATGCATCCCATTTTCATCCCGTACGGATCCGTACAAATGCATACGGATGCAGGAAATATATGTACGGGCAAGTACACATCATGTACATATCCATACACATACAAATGACTGAATTATTCATGCAAATGTTTCCAAAATTCAAAATTTGGTTGAATGTTTAAATTTGAATTTAGACATTTGATTCCAATTCAAATGCCCAAATTCAAATGAATTCAATCAAATTTTAAATGTTTTGAATATTTGTGCAGGTCCCTTCTACAGACTGGGGGAAGGAAGGGGCACACCTGTAGCTATGGCGGATACATTTCTTCTCTCAGTGACTCCTTTCGCTGCTTCCTCTGGTCTCTTCTCCCAGGTGCACAGGAGGAGGCTGGAGATTTTTTTTTAATGGGCTTGGCCCTTTCTGCACTGGGCCTAATTCCGGATTATATCCCAGAATAGGAAACTGCAATCCAGATTATATCTCAGAATAGGGACCTGCAAGCCTTCCATAATCTGCCCTAGCATGCAGATGGCAAGTCCCTATTCTGGAATATGATCTGGAATTAGGCCCAGTGCAAAAAGAGCCTTCTTTGCTGCCTGAAAAATCAGAATGTGTTTGAAGCATGTTTAATAACACCAATACAAAGAGTTACATTTATTTACATATATAAATGGAGAGATGATAGGCCAAGGCTTGCTGAGATTCAGAAGAGCAGGGAATTTGAAGAAAGGGACTGCAAACAATTCCTTAAATGACAAAGAGTGTGTGCATATTACTTTGAAATAGAAAAGAATTGTAAACGGGTAGTATATACAGGTCCAAAAATATCAAAGAGTATGTAAAAATACAAATAGAATAATATTTAATACCAACCAGTGGGGGGGAAAAATCCATATATACAAGTACTGTATGTACATAGTGAAAGAACAATCCAGTCCAAACTAGTTCAGGACTATCAGCCACATGCAGACCAGACAACATCCCAGATGGACCTGGGACTTTCTGCTCCACTTTGTCAGGTGCCCAGACAAGTTTCAACCCTCCTTGCTCCTGGGTCTGTTTCAGTTGGTCAAATATCTTAGATCCCACAAAACAGAAGCTATTCAATTCCTTCCTCCCAGGAAATGTCCGCTCAGTTTTCACAAAAGTGCAATCAGAAATCTACAATTAAGTTTTAGGAAGAAAGGAAACAACTTAAGTCCTCTGAGACCAGATGCCAAAGTGCATTTTTGGTCTCAGCATGGACTTTCCTGGCTGGAATCAGAGTATCCTGTAGTGTAATCGGATCATCCCAGCACTGAGTTCATTTCAGCCAGAAACAGACCTGCACGTTCATGATACGTTCACAGTCCTTAATGGCACCATGCAGACACTACCAGATCGAGCCTAGCACAGGTAACAGTTTTAATCAAAAGAAACTTCACCCATATTAAGCAGGAGTAGTACTAGCAATAGCAATAGCAATAATAATGCATGTATTTATAACACCCCTTCCACCAAATGGTGAAACAACAGACATACACAATCAAGACAACCAACAGACCAACCAAATTATATATAGTAATCTCTAACTATATAAAATCAACAGCTCAGTTCCTCAACAGATGCTTCACACCTCCATTGGGCTAATTTGTTCTCTCCTCACCCCCCTGATCTGATGAGATCATTTGACTACAGGTACTTGTAGACTATATTACATCTCAGCAATCACACCTCCAGCATGGATAGAATTGTAGGTTGTAGAAATGTAGGTTTCCTACATTAAAGAGCTACCCATTAACTTTTGGCAGTTTTAGGATTTGAACACACTAATCGTGTGACCAGGCATTTGTTTTGTGCACCGGGCAGAAAGGAGTGCCTGGATATTCATGAACGTTAGGTCCTGCCATAAAACTGCAAGTCCCCAAACTCATGAATATTGAAGGAACCAGAGCTGTTTTCCAACCTACCCTTGGTTGAAAAAATCCAGAAAGTGCAATTTTCTGAGCTAATATTCATGACTACATGGGTTTGGGTGCCATTTTGTCCCCCTTGAGATGTGCCAGGCTCCCTCACTTTACATGTTCAGGTAGGCAGTGAAGACACAACTCTTTGCCCTGGCCTTCGGCTAAATGGGGGCACCTTTCCACTCCAACGTGTTGCCACTGGTAGTTATTTGTAGCTATTATCGTTTTAATATAGATTTGTTTATTGTTTTAATGTATTGGATTTTAAATGTTACCTGCTCTGAGACCTTTGGGTATAGGGTGTGATGGATGGATGGATGGATGGATGGATGGATGGATGGATGGATGGATGGATGGATGGATGGATGGATGGCATTCACTTATGAATATGCAAAAATGTGATTGCAAGGGAATTACCATAATTAAAACAATTAGATATTCTGAAAAATAAAATCTGAAAGAAGACAAGACATTACAAGACATGGTCTGCAGACAATGGAACCTGCACCCATGTCCCTACTTTCTGGTGCACCTCTTCAGCATGAAAACTTACCCTGAAGTTTTCCCATCTTTTTGAGGTCTAAATCAAAATATCAAAAATAAGCAGAGTTACAGATTTTGTTGTCCATGGCCAACTGGATGGAAGAACATTGTTAGTGAAAGTTTGTCCACGCTGTTTCCATATGTGGGGACCCAGTTTTCAGGAATGAGTATCTGCAGATGTAGGCCCCCTTTGTGCATACACATGACAGAGCAGCACGCACGATACACAAGAAACACAGATCACTGCTCCTGAACTGAAAACAATCATTATGTAATCAAGCTATTAATTGACTCAAGTCATTACTGATTTGGTAAGTCAAAAGCCATTCTATCAGGCAGCTCTTGAACTACCCAGCTGAACTACCTGCTGAGGCAGGCCCAATGTAAACAAAGGAATTCTTGACAACATTCCAAAGGTCAGCAGCCTCAGGCTCCTGAAATGAGTGCAGGATAGCATCAGAAGCCATTGCCATTGGTTCTTGTACACTTAATACAGGCATTGCTACTGTCTCCTGAAGGATGGCCTGATGGAAAGGAGGGCATGATGTTACACCTTTAATGGCTGCATTAAAGAAAGGATTTCAGCATGCAATCCTGGTGGTTGTCCCTACCTTGATTGACTTTCTTGAGTGCATCTTCACAACTTGCATCTTTTAGGAGCTTTCAAAAGCTTTTACTATTTAGCCAAAACAAGTCTGCATGGGGAAAAGACCAAACTGGTCTCCTTTTTCATGCAACAGACCTTACAGTACTTGCCAGCAACCCTTGGTCTGACTCAGTGGCTAAGATATTGAAACAATGGGATTTGTTTGGTGAAATCCAAAGAGAAACTGCTTGCTTGGCTTTTCATTTTTTTATCGCTGCAAATAAAGTGCTAGACATTTACTCTTTCAAAAGCTGACTCTGAAATATCTCAGACTCAGTCACCACTGCACTCCTCACATCTCCAAGCCAGCCCTTGCCTCCTGTTTTTCTTGTTCTTCCTGGAAGAGAGCTCAGCCAACAATCCCTTCCCATCCTCTCCTCCACCATTCTTCTATCCTCTATTTACCATCAATTTCCTTATTTTTATGGCACGGGATGCATTTCAACGGTCTCTGTGGACCCGTAACACAGCTACCTTTTGCATGTTTTGTCCATAGGGAACGTGCTTGCAGGAGTAAACGATGAGGTCACATTTCCCCCTGGGGACATATATTTATAGATTATTTTTCTGGGACAAGTGGTTCTCCAGCCCTGTTCCCTTTTCTCTCAGCTTCATTAGCCTTTGCTGCCTGCCTCCACTGATTTCCAGGATTGTTAAGCATACACCATCATTCCAGGTTTTCTTTTAATATATACATCCTCAGAAACAAGCTTTACGTCGCATGCAACCCTTCCTGCATGCTCTCGGTAATTTGTGTTTTGAACATAAAGCAGAATATTCCCCTGACTGGGTAGCCATATCTTTCTCTTTCTTTGCCAGCAAGAGTTGGAGGGGGAAAACTACAATTTCTCAGATCTTCTGCCATACCTTGTCTAGTGTGCATCACTGGCACAAAACATGGGACAAAACAACATAAGAGGAGCCCTGCTGGATCAGGCCACAGCCCATCTAGTCCAACATCCTGTTGCGCACAGTAGCCCACCAATTGCCCATGGGCATCTCAAGCACAGACAAGGGCAAACCTTCTCCTGCTCTCAAATCCCAGCAAATGGCCTTAGAAGCATTCCGCCTGTTCCCCCTCCCCCCAGCCTGAAAGATGTACTCAGGCATCCACTCTAGGGACATGAGTGTGCCCACCACTTTTAGATACACAGCATTCCACACATGGATAAAAACATATTTAAGTATGGGCTGATGCACCAGATTCTAGACAAGGACATCATCTAAGATGTAAACAGAGTCCTCATGGCTAAGAAGAAAGGCCTTGATCTATCCATCTATTTGAATATATACCTATGGGAAGCCCATAGCCTGTCGGGGGCAAAACAACCTATGATCTCCAGCAACTGGTGTAGAAGAATATTCTATATCTGATCATAGACCAGCAGTTCTCAACCTTCCTAATCCTGCGACCCCTTAATGCAGTTCCTCATGTTGTGGAGACCCCCAACCATGGGGGAGGGGCAGCTGGTAGGGGGGAAGAGGGGCAGTGGGAGACTCGTCATGACCCCTCTGAAAGGGTAGTTCGACCCCCAAAGGAGTTGCGACCCATAGGTTGAGAACCACTGTGCTAGACCTATGTTAGGAGGCACAGATAGCTCTACTCTCTATAAATTTCTCCAATTCGGTAGTCTATTCTGGCTGCCATTTTGTGGAAGCCAACGTTAATGTCAGTCTAGGAGTGTGTCCAGATAGGAGGACCTAAAATCCAGGATTCTCCTGGGATTATTGGGGAATTGCTACATATATCAGCATAATCCTGGGATATGGGGTTAAAATCCTGACCTATCACGGTTCTGGGAAAATCATCTCCTAGCACACATTTTCCTGAAATAATGATACAGCTTACATAACTGAGGACTTGTTCCCTGGATCCATTTTGTTGAAAATGGCCATTGCCCAGATGCAGGGCCAACCAGGGCCAAAAATGACCACCATGCATGCATGGAAGCCAGTGCTTGAGCACTTCTGGGGATTTTTCACCATTGGAATACCTTGAAGTACATGCCATGCCATCATGAGAGCAAGCGCCTGGACAGGTAAGGGTCCAAGCTTGCCCTGTGATTTTGCCTTCGCATCTGGCAGGGACAGTGAGAAGATCCCACATTTTCCTATTGCCATCTGGAAGCAGCCTAAATCTTTTCATAGTTCTGGATCTCTTTTGACTTTCCACGCCCTATATAGGATGACTTTGGACTCAGGTATGGTGACCAGGATGTGTGTGGAACTCTCATGTGATAGAAAACAAAGTGCCATATCTGTCTTGTCTGTTAATTATTTATGTTTACAGACTACTTTTCACCAGTGGTCCTTGGGCAATACATCACAATAAAAACCCAAACAATCGAGTTAACATGCTGGACAAGAGTTCTGAGCAGTTCCTTTTTAAGATATAACTTTTTGTGGTTTGTAGCCAAAATAGCAATTGTCTGGTTTGGCTAAGATACACAAAAAAGTAACCCAAAAAAGGAACTCTGGTCAACAATCTTGCAATACAATGCAAACAGCAAAGAGAAGGAGAAGCGCCTTAGGCTGCATTCACACACCCCAAATTTTAATTCAGTTTAGTGCACTTTCGGTCTGCGTTCACACCTAAGCTTTAATTCAGTTTCAGCCCACTTTCAGAGTGAGAAAATGCACTGGCAAAGTGACAAGCTATTTGATTTTGGCATTATCTAACTCAGGAAATCTACCTTAGGGTTAAATAAAGTAGAAAGAAAATGACTGGCCATTTTACGGATATGCTGGCTCATTCTGAAAGTGGACTGAAACTGGATTAAAACAGGTGCGAATGCAGATTTAGTTAGCAAATGGGAAGTGGAATCCACTTCACTAGTTTAACGCCGCCAAAAATTTGCTAGTTTTGGTCCAGTTTAAGTCAGATTTAAAGCAGTCTTATTGGAATCACAATTAATGCAATTTCTCTGTATGGCTGTATCCACCTCTTAGACATTAGCCTGCTACAACTTGTTTTGCAACTTGTTTAGGGCAACTGGTCTTCTTCAGTCTGAGGGCCACAACCAACCCTTTTCAAGTTTAGCCAAACTGCACCTTCATGGCGGTCTTCCAGTCTGAGCCAGTTTGGTCTAGTGGTTAGGGAGCCAGACTCTTATCTGGGAATACCAGGTTCCATTCCACATTCCTCCACAAAGCCAGCTGGGCGACCTTGGGCTAGTCACAACTCTCTTTCTGACTTCTCATAGCCTCACCTACGTTGCAGATTGTCTGTTGTGGGGAGAAGAATGGAAGGTTTGTCGGTCATTTTGAGTCCCCTTAAATGGACGAGAAAAGAGGGGTAGAAAAACCAACTCTTCTTCTTCCATGCATCCAAGAGTAACTGTGAATCATCCACACATCCCATATCATGCATTGCTCCTCCTTTCTTATCTTATAATTGCTCCAATCACAGGATTAAAAAAACACAGTTTGAATGTTCAGTAGAGCACTGTCGTTCATTTATGTTTTGGCATTTATGTTTGCCTATTTTTGCTTGCAAAGCTGCATATGGGCACTGAACAGGGAATGAGACCACAACTCCCATCAGCCCCCATTCAGTGCTATTTGTTCTCAATGGGTTCCATGAATGGCAGTTGCTGATAACATCTAGAGGTCTGCTAGTGCTGCATCCCAACCAGTGGCATAGCTGGTGTTGAATGAGTCCTTAGCAAACAAAGCAGGAAGGCCCCTTAAATCATGCAGCGTGAGCCTAGAAACAAATACAAGGGCTGCATTCCCATATAAGTTTAAATCCGAATCAAATCCATTTTTGGAATTGGGAGATCCCATTTATTTTTTTATTCCCGGACTTTATGAAGACCATTATGCAAAAATCCACAGAAAAAAAGTCCTCACCAAAACTGTTCTTGGTCCCCTTTTTAAGCCTAGCCCGTGTTATTTTTTCACCTTTGGGAATGCTACCGGATTATTTAGGGTGGACACCTATCCTTCTGGCCAATGCCTGCCAGATGTGGGTGGGATTTCACAGCTGTGAAGGTCTTCCCACACCCCTTGCCATGCCTGCTCTGAACACACTGCAATTAGGAGAGATACAGTCACAGGAAAACCTTATAAAAACACAAGCCTCAAGAGATACCTTGTAGCAAGGCTGGCACAGCAGGGGAAAACTAAGCCACAAGCCTCTGTTTTACAGAGGGGAGGGGAAGGAAACTGGAAGGGAGAGTAGTAGCCTCTCTCCCCCCCCCCTCTTTCCATGCAAGCTGTCTTTATTTTGAAAGGAGATCAATTTGCACTGTCGGTTCTTTTGCTCTGCCGTTTAAGCCCAAAACTGCTGCCTTCCTGGCAACATGAATAGAGGGAGGGAGCTTCTGATTTGAAAGGGAGAGTTGCTTCTGTTGCAGCTGATTCTGCGGGGCAGGCTTAACAGGGTTTGGACTTGGGCAGAGATTAAAAGGTCCTGTTTCTCTGTGCTGGGTTTTTTTGGGGGTTGCCGTTTGAGTGGGAACACCAGTATTTGCATCCAGCCTGTGTTATCCTCAAGGAAATGGGGACAGCCAGTTTCTCACTCAAACCTGAATCCAGATTTAAAAAGTCCAGCCTGGTTTAAAAAGTCAAGTGGGAATGCACCCAAGGTGTATAATAAATGAGCACCAAAAGCTCAGCAGCAGTAAGCAAAAAGCTACAAAAGAGCCCCCCACCCCCACCCTTTGCTTCCTGGACTCTACCAAAAACCTGAGTTGGCTGAATAGCAGTTCTTCACCTATTCCTATGGAATAAGAATGAGGATTGGAAGCAAATCTACCCCTTCCGAGCAGGGAAGAACAGTAGAAGCTTTGCTTGAGGAATGCCTCCAATCCCCGAGATAAACAGACTGGTGCTCTGAACTATTAGCCACTCCTAACCTTCTGTTTACACTGCTACATTGTTTTCCCGTAAGCAAAGCCACCATGATTTCAGGATCTATTTCCAGAGTCGTAACAGCTATTAAAACGCAGCAGCCTCTGTCTTCCCAAGGCAAACTGGGATTATTTTCCCCACGGTGCATCATTTCTGCACATTGCTTCATTACAACGCGACCTGTGTTTCGTCTTTAATTGCTTTGTAGAAATAGTGTTTCCTTTGCCAGCTATCCTGGTGCCAAAATCTGAGATGAGGTCTAACTGGTTCTTCTCCACAAGGAAACACACTAAAGCCTAAATAAAAGAAGATCTTTTGTGCACTTGATATAAGCTGGAGACCAGATTCCTTTTTATTTTGAGATGCTTGAACAAACCGGGTATTTTCCCTTAGCTTCTCAGAACAATATGGGAAGTACATGCGAAGTCCTCACATGCACTTGTTGAACCCTAAGCCACACAAACCTCACCTATCCAGAACCTACCCGTGACTGACCAGCCCCTCACTGCTGAATTTGCAGTTGGGAACTTTGTCATAGTAGGAATGCACCGAACAACAAATGGCTAAAGAGGTGTGGTCTGTAAGACCCTTCCTTCCTTCTTCCATCACGACATCTCTTTCCAAGAGGTGAGGGAACTCACTTCTTTTGTATGGTGTGGTACAGTAGCTACTTCAGCCCCACTCACATGACCTCACATGTATCATCATGCATGGTGCTCATCCATGCCTGTGAGGTCACACACATGTACAGTGACACTGCGCATTGTGACAGCCCCCTGTGGGCAGCATTTGGGATGGGAAGAACTGTGCATGTCACTACTACTCTTTCGAGTAAAGAGATATCCTATGGGCAAGACCTCCCTCACCATAGGATGCTCTTGTGCACATCTTGTATGTATGGTAATTTTAGGACTCCTTTAAAAAAAGGAGCTCCAAACTTCTTTAAGAAGTTCCACAAGCAAACTTTTTAAAGCTACCTTGCAGTATCTTGGGCTCCTTTTGATTGTGCATCATGTTGATGTGTTAACTTGAAGGCAAGGCCCCAAATGTCCCTTCTATTTAGTAGTAGTAGTAGGAGCAGCAGCAGTGGAAGAAGAAGAAGAAGAAGAGTTGGCTTTTCTACCCTGCTTTTCTCATCCATTTAAAGGGATTCAGAGCAGCTGACAAAGCTTTCTATCTTCTTCCCACAACAAACACCCTGTGAGGTAGGTGGGGCTGTGAGAGCTTAGCAGAGAGCTGTGACTATCCCAAGGTCACCCACCTGGCTTCATGGAGGAGTCTGAAATCAAACCCGGTATTCCCAATTAAGAGTCCGGCTCTCTAACCACTAAACCAAACTGGAGCCATACTCATGTCAACTACTGTAGAGAAGGAATGGATTTGTTTATACCACATGACTATCTAAGTGTATTTACATCTTGCACATATATTTGCTGCATTTTTCCTGAAATAGGTGGACTAGGCTGCACAAGCTATGGTGTCCTCCACCAGATTTCCTCTCTCCTCCACCTGCCTCCAGAATCACCCACCAGCTACCCAAAATCTTGCAAGAATGTTAGACATGCACAGGGCTGCAGCAAAAGCAGGTTCTTCCCTTTCTTAGGCTGACCACTGAAGACAAAGGGCATAAGCATTGTAAGGTGATTTCTAAGGTACAAGGCACAACAGGTTCCCACAGAGCCCTCTCTTCCCTGCCAAGGGCTTCATGGGGTGAGAAAGACATAAAACTAATGAGGCATCCATGGGAATGACAGATCAAGCAGGAATGCCAGTCAACAGGGCTGCACTTGGGTGAGGGCCCAAGATGGACGGGCAGTGGCTCTCAGAAGCTGCCACTTGAATGCATCAGAGGAGCCATTTTGCCTGAGAGCAGGAAGAACAGTGATCAGAGGACTTCCTCCTCCTCCATCAGCGCCCTCTCCTAATTCCACCCATGACCACTCTATGACTTCTGAGTGAAGAGTGATATATAAATGTAAGTAATCAATGAGTAAATAATACATATATCTGAATTTTTTATGGATTTTTTTTCATTTTATTTTCACAAGAATCCTGTGAGTTAAGAAGAAAAATGCATACACTGGGATTCCTGGCTGAAAGTAAGAATCTAACTCTGTTGGATCAAATCAGAAGGGCTTCCTCTTGCTGCAAGCAGATCCATAAGTTTAGTATAAAGTCCATGGCCTTCCGAATGCAATCAGCCCCACCAGCTGCCGCTGCAAACCAAAGGTCAATCAGTCCAGAATCCCTACCAGGTGTGGATGGTGTAGGCTTGGTTTTGTTAAGGCCCCTTTCCCCAGTAGCCCCTGCCTCTGTCTGCCATGAGGACATCATCGCCTCCCCTTTAACACATGAAGTAAAGGAAGTTCTCACCTCCCAGAAGAGCTTCTGAACTGTAAAACACAAAGTGCCATGTGCCATCAATCAGAACGTCAAAGGGGAGCCTGCTCCAACTCACCAGCTCACCAGATGTTGTTGCATCACTCATGGGAGGCATGCAAAGAGTGCCTTGGCAGGGGACTTCTGAAGGGTCAGAAGCACAGCAAACCAGGCTTTGAAATGACATGGAATAAGTTACCTCCCCATCACTTTGAAGCCCAATTTGTAGGCAGCAAATTGCTATTACATAAGAGGAGCCCTGCTGGATCAGGCCACAGCCCATCTAGTCCAGAATCCTGTCGCACACAGTGGCCCACCAATTGCCCATGGTCATCTGAAGCAGAGACAAGGGCAAACCTCCTGCTCTCGAATCCCAGCAAATGGCCCTAGAAATATCCTGCTTGCCCCCACGGCATGAAAGATGTACTTAGGCATCCATTCTAGTAGCTATTGATACATCTGTCATCCATAAATTTGTCTAGCCCTTCCTTAAAGCCATCTAGGCTGATAGCTATCACCACCTCTTCTGGCAGCAACTTCCATAGACCCATGACCCTCTGAGTGAAGAAATACTTCCTCTTGTCTGATCCAACTCTCCTACCATCAGCATCATAGATGCCCCCTGGTTCTAGTGTTGTGTGATAGAGAAAAGAAATGTTCTCTATCCACCTTTTCCATACCGTGCATGATTTTATATATTGCAATCAGGTCCCCTCTTAAACACAGTCTTTCCAGGCTGAAGAAACCTAGATGTTGCAGTCTGATTTCATAAGGGAAGAGTTCCAGCCCCTTAATCATTCTGGTTACCCTTTTCTGCACCTTTTCCAGTTCAACAATATACTTTTTGAGGTGTGGTGACCAGAGTTGTACACAATAATCCAAATGGGCAAGAAAAGCCAAGTCTTTTCCTTCTCCTTCTATGAAGCCTTTGCTCTCAAAGCAGGGCTAGCAAAGCAAAAATCTGAAGTGTCAAAAAATGGCCACAAGGTTGAATAACGAGGCTTTGCCAGAGGCAGCAGGAGAGGAATTTAGCAAGAAAAGCACACCTGTACAGAGTTCCACAGAGCCAAAACCTCACTCAGGATACTGAAGGATCACCTGTTCCACACGAATAAACCCAACTGTCATTATCAGCTGAGACCTTTCCCAAGGTATGTTCCTCGCTGAAAATTGGGAGGCATATAATTATATAGAAAGACCCTTTTCAGTTATGGTATCCAATTTTACAGAAAGCTTTCCCACAGGGAGGCTCATCTGGTGCCTGCTTTTATGACTTGAAAATACTGGACAAATACCTCTTTATTTGCTTTGACTTTTTTTTCCTAAAAGTCAGCTCTGCTGCTGCCTGCTGATTATATTACACTTAATGTGCTCTCGTGCTCTTACGGCTATTTGCCTTTTTTCTTTGTTGTTTTGTTCCTAAATTCTAAGGCATCCTGAGCTAGAAGCAGAGAAATTTCTCGAATAAGGGCATTTGAAGAGAGCTGCTTGAACCTACATTTGGACCCTGGTCACGCCTTTTTTTATTCAAAGGGAGGCGGTCCTGAACTCTGGACCCTCCTGCCTGGCAAAAGGTAAGCTTCAGCATTGCAGTGGTGCTATAGTGGGGCTGCCTCATGCATTGCAGGCACCCCTCACCATAGTCCTGCTTTTCTAAAAAGCACTTAAAATTATTGATGGAAAACTCAGCACTAGGGTGTGCACGAATGCAATTTTTGGGATTTGATTCGAATATCCAAAAATTTGATTTGATTTGAATCTTTAAAATTCAACTTTACCAAACTTCAATTCAAATTAAGCAAATTCGAATTTATTTGGTTGAATTTTTAATTCAAATTTGCACTTACGAATGTCGACAACATTTTTATATGTCCATACACATTGTTACACATCCTATACGCATACATACAGGTCCATAGGCATCCCATATTTATCCCGTATGCAACCTGTTTTCATCCCGTATTGATCCATACAAATGTGATCTTCAAGGACGCATCGTGTACAAACCCATACACATACAAATGTCCAAATAATTCAAACAGATATTCAAAAATCCAAAATTCATTTGAATCTTTAAATTTGAATTTAAGGACATTTGATGTGAATTCAAATGTCAAAATTTGGACAAATTCTATCGAATTTCAAATATCTTTGAATATTCGTGCACATTCTCCACAGCACTGGTAGCCGGGTTTTGAGCCATAGTGCTTTTTAGCAACCGACTTACCTTTCTGGACAGATCAGCAGTCAGGGCATGTATGAAAGCTGAAACCATCCAGCATGCCTGTACGAAGGCTGAAACAGCTGAACGTGCATGTACAGAGGGGTGCATGTGCATCCTGGAATTCCACAGCAGCGGAATTACCCAGACTGCACGTGACCAAAGACGGGATAGAAAGCAACACCCCACGTTACTGCCTTCTGGTGGTATATTGGGTTGCCATCTGGAGGCAGCCAAACTCAAGCTCAGCACAACCATTAAGATTCTCTCAAGGCCACAGGCCAATGCCTAATCAGTGGCATTACAGGAAATCCAAGCAGACCTCCCTGATTGAACCATCACTGCTGATAAGACACCAGGATGCAGCAGCAAACAACTGGTACACCTTCTAGTAGGCACCTCATTAGCACTCACCTAAATCAGAATCCCAGCACTAAGTTTTGTTAGGTCTCCCAAGTACCTGCTACCGCCCCCGGGGAATTAAATGGAAGGAAAAATCAGGGGCCAATTATGTCCCATCAATCCCTAACGCCCAAATTTGGACAACAGTTCTGACAAGCCTTAATAGATCTAAAAAAGGAAATAAGGAACTTTTCCAAACATTGCTCACAGGTGACTAGGAAAAAGGAACAAAATTCTCCTGGTCCATTTGAGTTTAGCCCGAAAACGATGCCCTAGTGAGCATTCATTCACACACGAGGGCATAAAAAGCATAAGTGGCTTTTAAATACTTGAGGCATCCCTGGTTTTCCCCCTTATTTTTTTGAAATTTGTTATGGCTTTCACAAGCATCTTTCCATCATGTTTTTTTAATGCCGCAACACTCCTATCCTAGTGATCTGCTATTTCAGCCAGCCTGCGATTCTCACGGCAAATAAAGTAACGCTAACAAATCGGTGTTAACCAAAGGCTCCGTGCTGAGGGACAACTTTGGATGGTTCAGCCCTGGAAGCAGGACTCCCTTAGACCTCGCCGGCATGCAGAAGGGAAGTTCCAGGGGGCCTGGCTGGTCTGGCATAGTGGCCAGTGCGGAATCACACCAGTTGATCACAAGGCCAAGGATTGGTGACAAGGGGATCGAGTCACTATCACGCTCTGGAGCCAAAGTGATGCAGAATCCAGCCCGAGTGACAGGCCAATCCACACGATGCAATGCCTCCCCAGCTAAAACCCAGATGCAGCGAGGTCAACAAACGCAGCACAGACAGCTCAGGAGTTCATTTTATTTCTATTTTTAGCAACCAGTTCAGAATGGCAAATATTGTCCTTCTCCTGTCAACCTAATTCTCACAACAACCTTGCAAGGTGGGTCCGGCAAAGGGCAACAATGGGCCCAAGGTCACCCTGTCCAGGAGACTTCGTGGCTCAGTGGGGTGAGGTCCATTCTGCTATCTTCTGTGCCCTGTGGATGGTGCAAGGATGCAAAATGTAGGCTAGCAAAATCGACCATGTATCAAGTTGGCCAGGTGGAAGGGGCGGGGCGGGGGGGGTTGCTCCTGCACCTCTTAGGCAGAGAAGGGGCTTTTGGCAGCTGTGGCTCCTTGTGGGTGACTGCTGCTGTCCACGGTGCCTCCGCTCACATTAAAGGTGCAGGAGCCCCGCAGAGGGTCCCTCCGTGGCACGGATGTGTCCAGTGTGAGCCCAGCAGAGATTCTACCACAGCAGCGGTTCAAGGCAGGCACTAAGCAGCATCCTTAAGTTAGCAGGTGGGGACTCGGAAGTCAGCGGCAATCCGAATCTCGCTTCTCTCCCCACCCCATCCCCCGCTGATTCACATGCAGCGGGGGAGGATCGCCTCTCTCCGCTCCACCAGCGTCTTGGACCGAACGTCCCATTAAGTCGGGATGAGATCGCAATTCAGCAGCTGGAGGCTGGGCGAGGAGTCTCTCCCTCGGATGCGCCTTTGTTAACCCCGGAGATGCCTAAGACCCTTCGCGCCAGGTGCGAAAAAGAAAGGCGAGGAGGGATGTTCGCGAACCGGAGTGCGAACCAACGGGGAAAAGGCTCCGACCCGACGCCCGGCTGTCGGGATCGCCGGCAGAGGGGAACGCGAGTGCCCCCTCCCCCCGGCCGCCGCCTGTCTCTGGAGGGCGGCGGCAGGTTTGGCCAGGCGTGGAAGGACGAAGCGGGTCCACGTCGTGCCAGCGCCATTCGCTCCCCCGACGCTCCTATAGCACAGCGGACCGTTCTGGCTGGGGGGGGGGGCGACCGCGCAGCGTTTCCCACCCTCCTCCTCCGCCTGCCAAGGAGAGGCAGGCAGGCAGGCAGGGCCGAAGGGCAGCAGCCTCCCCTCCGCCAGCCCGTTGCTTGCTAGTCAACAACGCGCCGCGCGCCGCCCGGCCTCCCCTCGGCCCCGGGCGCAGAGTGCGGCGGCGATCGCTCCCTCCGGAGGCAGCGGTCGCCCGTGGGGCTCGGCTCCCTGTGCACACGTTCACGCAGACACGCAGGCTGGTCTGTGCGTCTGAGTGAACGTGTGCACAGGCACCCAAGGGCGGCTTCCCCGCTTCCTTGCTCTCGCCGTCGCATCTGCTGCAAACTCCCGCCATTGTGTTGCAACGGGGTCCCTCCTCCTCCTCTTTGGAGAGGAAACAAAAACAGGGAGGCGGAGACGGGGAGCGATCCTGATCCCGATCCTGCGCCTGCCGCCGCCGCCGCCGCCGCCGCACCTCCTCGCCTCGGCCAGCCCCGTCGAGCGCCCGCGCCGCGCCTCCTCCCTCCCTGAACAAAAAGGGGAGGGGAAGGAGGGGAGAGAGAGAAAGAAAGAAAGAAAGGAGCCACCGTCGGGGCCCGGGCAGCCAATCGCGGGCCGAGGGGGCGGGCGCGCTGGCCCCACCCTCCCTCCGCACGGCCGGCTGCGCTATATAACGCTGAAGTTTAACCTACTTGTGCGCGAGGCACACACAGCGGAGACGCATCTCCTTCGGCATTCATGCGGCGGCCGGACGGACGGCTTGGCGAGGCTCGGGCGAGCGAGCGCAGGGCGGCTGCCGGGGGGGCTGAGTGCTGCAGAGCCAGCGCGGGCGGAGGAGAGCAGAGCCGAGCCGCTTCCTCCCCCCCTTCCTGAGTTGCAGCGGCGCTGACTTTGGGAGCCTAGACGAGTTGCGGCTTCTGCCCGCCTTTCCTTCGGGGGAGGGTACGTATAGATGCGTCCTGGGAACGAACGAACGATCGGAGCACCCATCGGGCTGGGGGTGGGCGGCTGCGGCTGCGATCGGGGCTGGGGGGGGACACAGGCACCCCCGGAGCTGCCCTGTGCTTGGAGTCTCTTGCGTTTGCACGGGGAGGTCTGCGGCGAGGAATAACCGGGGAGGGGGTGTCCTTCTGCTCGCGCCCCCCCCAGCTTCCCTTCCGAAGGGCCCCGGAGATAGAGGCGCCCCGGGAGGTGCACGCAGGAAGGGGCGCTCCGTTCGGGCTGCATTGTCTGCGCTGGGCGCAGCGAGCGAAGGGTTAACCCGTGCGCGTTCAAAGTGCTGAGCTTTGTGCTGCCGGAATGTGCCGGAGCGGGAGCTGCTGCTGCTGGAGGGGGGGGGCGAGGAGGGGGAGCGAGCGAGCGGAGTGGCAAAACGGGGAGCGGTTTAGCGAGGCTCTTTGCACGGCAGCGCGGCTGCAACGGGATTTCTCCTTCCTTCCCACCCACCCGCCCCCGGCCATTAAGGGGCCACGCAAGAGCAGCAGCCGCCTCCAAGAGTGGGGACTCTCAAGAGTGGGGACTCCTGGAGGCGGCGGCTGCTCTTGCGTGGCCCCTTAGTTGCCAGGAAGGGCTACCTCGCTCGGGAGGTCGACGGGACAGGACGTCGCAAGGGGCGAAGGGAGTTGGAAAAGGCCCTTTGGGACGCGCGACCTGCTGCTTTTGTAGCTGCATCGCCAGGATGACTAGTGGGGAGGGAGGGGCGAGTGGCCCCAAGAAAGGCGATGGGAGGATGCGGTGGGCTGGTCTTCCCCCTCCCAGGCGCCAGGGGGCGGCTTGTCCACTCCGGGGCGGTCAGCGCCGTGTCTCCAGGGTAGCGGGTAACCCGCCTGAGTTCGTTAAAGGACAGCACAGTGGGTGCAGGTTGCAGGTTGTGGGTCCTGTCCTCCTGTTGCTTCGCTCGATGCATGCAGCTGACAAACTCTTGAGCGGTCCGCAGATCTTAAGCAGGTCCAGTATATGGCCTCCTCGAGGCTTCGGGCTGCTGGACTTTGGAGCTCCCAGGGAAACCTATGGAGCGTTATGCTGGCAGGAGCAAGGAGGACTTTGGAACAGGAAGGATCCTCCATGCGCTGTGAACATTCCCATGGTGCCCCGGCCTGAACCCAGGCGCGTTGTGTCTTGTGTGGCCACTGCAGGGTGAAAGGTTCCACAAACAGGAGGCTTGGGCTGTATCTTGGCTCAGCCCCTGCGCCTTGGGACGAATGTGGAGTTTCACAGGAGCCTCTGCATACGGCTGCTGGGGGCTCAGCCACATCGCAGGTTCCGCTTGCGCCAGCAGTGGCGGCGGTGGCGTTTCTTGTCTGTAAGCGGTGAGCTTTGAATGGTTGCTTACTGGGGAAAAGGGAAGACCCCTCTGTGCGGTGCCTCGCTTGTGGACATTCCGGTTTTTGAGGTTCATAAAGAGCGTGTCGCCATTGGGATGGAGTTTTGACATCTTTGGAGCCTTTGGAGATGGATGCAGGAGGCTCTAGTGGCTCTCCTTGGATGGGAATCTTCTTGGGAACATTAGCTGGGTTAGGGTTAGCCACTGTAGGCAAGCAAGTGGCACTCATTCTGCATATGTTGCAGCCATTGCTTAGTCTGGCTTTCAGGGCATTTCCTGGTGTTTTGGACTACAGTCGGCCAGGTGGTGTGTCCACACCTACAAAGGCTGGTAAAAGGCTTAATCCCAAAGATGGGTCTTAAAGATGCAGCCCTCCAGATATTCCTGGGCTGCAACACTCAGCATACTGGGAGTGGTGGTCTGGGAACTGCTGACAGGCCAACCAGAGACCTCTAGTCCAAAACCTCTTAAGGTCACATCAGAGGTAACTTGTTAGGTACTCAGTTGCTTTTGGCCAGCTCATCGTTTTCCAAGTTTACAGCTGAATGACTTTCCATCTGTCTTGCAAAATGCCAATGCTTATTTACACACACACACACACCAAAAAAACCCACCAAATTGCTTCTCTATTTATTGCTGACATTTCATTAAAGGAGCTTGAGATACTGAGCTTGGTTTTCTGCATTTCTTCAGTTGGGGGGCTGATGTACTAAAGCTCTGAGGTTGTGGGACAGTGACTAGCCAAGGTCACCTAGCAAGCTTCATGGGCTAAGTGAGGATTTGAACCCTGGTTGCCAAGGAGCTATCAGATGTTCTGATCTGTAGCCCCGCAGCAGCCTTGGGCAAAATGGCTGGAGCTTGATGGTGTTGCAGCCCGAAGCATTGGAGAGAGGTGCCAGATGACGTTTCTCTGCTCAGCCCCAGCTGTCAGGCTCAGTGTGCAGGCATGATGGGAGTTATGGCCCAACAACAGTGGAAGTTCTCATGCAGGCTTCCTTCTGGGAGGTTACTTTTAGAAAGGCTAGCACTGACTGTGATAGGGTTATAGCTTGTATGCAGATGCGTGTGCCTTCTGGGTTCATGTGGCCCCCATGGAGTGGGAGCCCTGTGGCATGGCACCAAGTCTTATTCTGAGCAGCTCTGTGCCGCTTGTAACCTGCCTTCTTTTTGTCTTGGCAGTACCACGGTTGTGATGGCCGACCATATGATGATGCCAACGAGTCACGGAGTGAATGGACTACAGGGCTACCGGATAGGAATGAATGGAATGCAAGCTCCACCTCCACAGCATGGACAGCACATGTTAAGGACGCTGCCTCCAAACCACCAGATGATGCAGTACGCTGGCCCAAGCATGGATGGAGGCATGAGACCAAGACCTAGCATTAATGGGCAGATGAGCCACCACCCCTTACAAAGCACTATGATGTTCAACAATCCGAGTCAGCTGCAGCAGCAGCAATACATGGGTACTCAGCAGCTCATGGCCAGCATGCACTTACAGAAACTCAATACCCAGTACCAGGGCCACCCGTTGGTGGGCATGGGCAATGGGCCCATTGGAGCAGCCGCACAGCAGTATAGGATGGGAGCAGCCCAGCATCCTGGCATGCAGCACCTGCCCTCTCCTGCATTGACCTTGAACGTTATGGACACCGACCTCATTGATGAGGATGTTTTGACGTCTTTGGTCATGGAATTGGGATTGGACCGAATTCAGGAGCTGCCGGAGCTCTTCCTGGGACAAAATGAATTTGACTTCATTTCAGACTTTGTCAGCAAACAGCAGCCTAGCGCTATCAGCTGTTGAGCAGGCTCTGCTGGAAGCCAGGGCCTCTCCATGGATTGACCCTATGACTTTTTTCCCCTCCAACTCCTTGGTTTCCCATCCACCCCCCTCGTGCAAAATTATTCAGGCTGTCCCCCCTCGTCCACTTCCCCAGGACACGTCGGACAATCACGGGAGGCTTTTCTGGTGTGCACTGCGTAGTTCCTCTTCATGGCTCCTCTTGCATTGGTGTTGGGGAGCAGTGGGGGGGGGGAGTTGCAGATCAGATGACACAAAGATGGGAGCATTGTCTTGGGCTTGTTCCCACGGCAGCTACTGGATTGCAAAAGAAGAAAACCACCTTTTGCTTAAACAGCAAACACCGCTCGTTGCTTTGGACTGCAGAATATGGCGGGATAGGGCTTAGGTCTGGTTTGTTGGTAGGCCCTGCTGGGGGAATTCTGCACACTCCTTTGAACTCACTTTGCAATGTAGGTTGGCGGGAGGTAATGGTGGTTGTTTCCTGAGAACATCCTTCCTTATTGTCCCTCAATGCTGTGAAGCTAACATTCGCTTCATTCTTTAATTTTGATCAGTCTGCCGCCCTCAGGTTGGGTTTTGTCCTATATCTTTTTGTGATCTTATTGCAGGGTTTTTTCTTCAACTTCAAGCAAGCTGCTGCCATTCCTCTGGGGTGAGTGAGTGTGACGGATCACCATCAGCAGTGGGTTACAATAGTCTTCTCTAGCCTGGTTGTCTTGTTGTTTCGGTTACATTCCAGCTGGGGATAACAAAAGTTTTAGTCCAAAACATCTTAAGGCACCAGGCTGAAGAAAGCTGAATTATCCAAGGACTATCAAACTTTTAAACTGCCTTCTGGTCCTCTTCTCTGTCTCTCGAACCAAAATAAAATCCTTACAATTGTGTATATTACTGATTTTTTTTTAGAAAGAAAAAAAAATCTTATTTATCTTTTGTGTGTTTCTAATCCTTATTTATGTGGAAGGGCTTTTCTCTGTTTGCCTTTTTGAGATTATTGGAAAGGGCTAAAGTGAAGGCCATTTTGTATCCCTCTAGAGTTGTGTTTCTGCTGACGGTAAACGGGAACAACTTTGGCCAAGACTGCAAAAATAAAAAAGGCGCTGTCGTTTCCTGAAGCTTGAGTGAAACTTTACTGAGAAATCCAGTTATTTTTTTTCTAAAAGAGGGGAAGAGGGAGGTGGTTGGCAACTCGTTTCCCCTTTATCGGATCTCGTTTCCAAGTGGTTTGGGAGAACCTGTCAGCCGTCAAGCTGCTGCTGTTTCCTCCCCTCTTTTTTTTCCAAGTACACAGTGGGAATGTATTGGGTGTCCACACACACACACCTCAAAGGCTAAAATCTCTGAAACTGTTTGGGCAACATGCCTCACCTGGGCCTGGACAGAAAATAATCTCTTTGTAGTTGAAGCTAAATGGGAATGGGAAAAGCTTTTCAAGCTGCCCATTGTGTCTTTAGGGGTAGCTATAGTTGAGAGCATTTGCTTTGCCACATGTATGATTGCTGGTTCTATTCCTCGTTTCTCCCTGCAAGAAAGGAGTGATAAACAGACTTATGGTTCCCAAGGAAGCTGTAATAATGTGCCCGGAAGTCTAGTTTGAGTGGACTTGATCTCCCAGGCATTTGGGACCGCCAAGTCTTAGTTTCAACCACCATCACTTTGTTTTCTGGAGTAGAAGGGAACTACAGCTGAAATTGCTGGGGGCAAAGCCTGCCATGATACACATTGGTGCCTCCGGATGGCCACAGCCAGGAACACAACAGGGGTGTTTACAGCAACGTAGCCTGAGTCATTTTCCCACTTCATGATCCGATTCTCCCCCACCCTGCACAGCCAGCCAGCTGGCAGATTCTGATAATGCCTAAAGCCTTTCACCCCCATCATGATAGATAGCAGACACTTGAGAAACGTCGATAGCTTTTGTCGGAGCACTCATTCAGAGCGGCAAAGGAGGATTCCTGCTCGGTACATTGGTTAAAAAACAGTTTACAAGTTGAGGCAATTCCAGACTTACTTGAACCTTTAAAACTGAAATTGTATTGTGGTCCCAAATGCTTTAAAAGCATCTGCTGAGGAGTAGAACACAATTTCTTATTCACTTCTGATAAGTAATTCAGTACTTGCGAAGAAGCCATTCCTGGGCATTTTGTTTTTTTACTGTGTCCTGCAGAGCTTTGCTGTTTGAGGTGTTATATATTCTGCTTTTATTCCTGATAACTCGAGATGGGTGCACGTTACTCCCCTCCATCCACTTTTATCACAGCAACACTGTGTGGCTGGTGGGCTGAGATGTAGCTGCCCAGGGTGCTCATACCACTAGTTGAGCATCCTGCCACTACACTATGATGGCAGTAGCTGCTGCTCAAGATTCATGCAGGCTTGAGCTTTTTAAAGAATTAGTGTACGTGGTTGTCTTTGGACACTTAATTTCTTTTTATATAGTACAGTTGGACCCCCATGGTGGCTGGGGGATACATTCTGGCTCCTACTGTGGATAATTGCAAACAGGCCTTCCAGTTCTGAGGTTGTGCAAACCCAGAACCGGAAGTGCTTTTCTGGCCTCCGGAAGGCCTGTTTTGGCCTCTGGAAAGCGTTGGAATAGACGTGTGACGCCACTGGATGCCTCCCATGCACCTCCTTACATTTCGGGATAGGCTCAGCTGGCATCACACACCTATTCCAATGCTCTATGGTGGCCAAATAGGCCTTCCAGAGGTCAAAATAGGCCTCCCAATTCTGGGTTCTTTTCCTTTACGGTGCCCACGAGGGCCGATCTGGGAAACTGTGGTTACCGAATCAGTGGATATCAGGGTCTGACTGTAATAGCAGTCATGGAAGCACCCTGCACATGGAATGCTGGTTTGCAGGTTTCTGAAACTCCCACCTGGCAGTAAATGAGCTTCCATTTGAAGTTCCTGCTGTCCATGAGAACTTCAAACAGAATCTTAGCTGCTGCTGTGAACCAGCAGGCCCTGAGCAAAGGACCTCTTCCTGCAACTCCCTTGACTGGCCACTGCTGAGCTATACATTTCAAAATATATCATGTAAAAGACTGAATTGGCCTTGGCTGTCACCTCATCTTTTAAGGGAAAACTTGGTTAAATTAAGTGCCAATATGCTCCCTTAGAGTGCAAAGAATGCAAATTAAAATTGTAATTGGAAAACAGAAGAAGAGTTGGCTTTTCTATCTGCTTTTCTCACTCATTTGAGAGATGCCAAAGCTTTCTATTCCTCTCCCCACAACAGAACACCCTGTGAGGTAGGTGGGGCTTTGAAAGCTCAGAAGAGAGCTGTGACTAGCCCAAGGTCACCCAGCTGGCTTCATGGAGGAAGGTGGAATCAAACCTGGTATTCCCAGATAAAGAGTCCACTAGACCAGACTTTACTTTGGTCCCTTTTTCTTCTTACCTGAATTTCCAGTTTCACAATACATGATTCTGATATTGGACTGCCAAAAGCATTGGATCCAGATTTTTGCAACTGTGTTGTGAGCAAAATAGCATGGGTAGAGGAAGGGGTTGTCTGTTTACAATTGACTGCAGGTAGTAATGAAACCCAAGGCTGCTTCCTTTCTTACTATTGCCAGCTTGACTGAACAGACTCTTCCTGGTCTCAAAATTGTACTGGTGTAACTGACAATTCTTTGAATTATTTGTAAAATGTATATCCTGCATTCTTAAGGCATTTGCTGAGCCTATCCTGCTTTTTCCACGCAAAGTTGTGTATTATTTTGTTCGACTGCATACTCTAGGTTATGGAGCATTTCTGCCCCTTTTGGCTCATACAATACAGTCAAAGCTTTTTTTGGAAAAGAAGATGTAATAAAATAGTGACCTTTGGGTGCAACCAATGGAAAAGCAGAAATTTCAACTGGACACTGGGCACATGAGATAGCTCTTCAGAAAAAAAATACATCCAATGGAAGTTGTCAAGAAGACCTCAAATTAAACAGGCTCTTCAGCAAATTGCTGCCTTTATTTTAATATGAGGGGAAAGTTTAAAATATAACTTATACTGCACGATGGAGACCTGGCCTGTCTTTCTAGCTATCACTGGGGGTTTTTCCACTGTCATTAACTTAATGGGTACTTCTAGTGACAGTGGAAAAAACCCACCGTTTCCATCACTCCTTGCTAAGGGCTAAAGAGAAGTGTGTTTTGGCAGCATCTAAAGGGTCATCTCTCAACTATCCCTCCTGGAGCATCTAATGCTAATCTTTGTTACCTTTGTCGGATCATGGCTTTATCTTTCACTACTTGCATAAAAAATGAAGTGAGGACACTGAAAAATACTGAATTATGTCCAATGATTCTGTGGTAGTGATGAGAGCCCTCTTTAACAATGAATTATTCCTATAAGAAGAGTGATTAGCTTGTGGTGTGTGTTCAGGAACAGTAAAATAATTTATTAATAACCATGGCTGGGCTGGTCCCAAGATATGGCCTGAAAAGGATGGAGTTACTGCCCACTTGGTAATAGTTGGGTATGAATGACCAGAAAAGGGCAAATTCCACAAAAAGAGGATAAGAAAAGAGGGCATAATGAGAACATTCAATTCACATAATGCCAATTGGGTTTCTGCCAAAGTGCTAATTAATAAGAACTTGTGCTCTGATGCCTATACTTGCGGTTCTTTTCTCAGTGCAATCATCCCTTCTATAGTATGGTTTTGTACAGTATAGTTTTGCTCTTACACGTTTTGCAAAATACAACTTCAGCCATTTGCTGCCGTCGCATAAAGTTGCAATAATGTAATTTAGTTTTTGTGGCACTGTTGCTTGCACTGGTATACTGGGTCTCCCCTCTGCAGTGTTGATGACTTACATTAGTATATATACTAGGCTTCTGTAGGTTCTCACAGAAAGCAGTTGTTCCCATAACACAAATCTAACAATATCTCCGAATCTACTGGTGCCATCCAACAAATTCTGGCTAAGAAACTGTTTGGCAGCATCTGGCATTTGGGTAAAAGTCAATTCCCGATAGTGATCCGCTAGAAAGGCCCAGTTTGAGTCTGTCTAGAAGCACTCTTCCAGGCATAGCAGACCAAAGCTGGTGCTCCCTGAAGCGTTCCTGACTCATGAGTTCCAGTGCAGAATATGCAGAACCTCATCAGAGTTGGATCACATCACAAGCTGTGGATGCCCAAATGAACCAGCATCATAGAATCATAGAATCATAGAATGGTAGAGTTGGAGGGGACCTC
>MTQE01002781.1:3285550-3297848 GCA_014337955.1 Aspidoscelis marmoratus | reverse complement strand
AATCAAACCTGGTATTCCTAGATAAGAGTCTGGCTCCCTAACCACTAGACGAAACTATCTCACTGGTCCGGCTCCCTAATCACTAGACCAAAATAGCTGTGGGGCTTCCCTCTGGAAAACAACAACTTTATAGATCTGAATCTATGTGAACAGGTGAGCAAGTGTTCTCCAAAGTGAAGCTAAGGCCATGTCTCCACTTATTTCTCTGCAGCATTTCCACAGGTCAAAGAAGGTGCCCCTGCCACCCAGGCTTCACTTCCTGTGGTAACAGGCACTTCACAGTGACTGCACTGCCCCCTTTTTCAGATGGTTTTTGATCCTGCACAGAGGAGACATCATTTTGGAGTGCCTCTTCAGCTCTCCCCATAATGGAGATGAAGAGGCCACCTTCCTTTTGCGGCACCTCCTGCATCCACAGCGTTTCCACCCAGAAGTGGAGACACAGTCTAAATCGGTAAAGCTCTGCTCATTCTGAACCCCCTGGGCTGCTAGGTTGGAACCAGGTGTTTGCATTTTCGATTGGCCACTGACACTGTTCAACCTGTTCCTGCCAAGTGAAAGGAGGTGGGTGGTTACTGGCAGCGGCACCATGACTATAGGGCAGCTTCTCCAGAGAGGTTTGCCTGGTACCTTCTCTATTGTTTTTTAAATGCTGCTTGTAGAGCTTTGTTGTTCTTTTAAATTGCCCTCTAAACTGACTTTGGTCTGTTGTAGCCTCTCGTGTCATTTAATCCTAGCCATAAACATTTTATGCGGTTTCCGATGTTAGGGAAGCTCATCTGTTTTACTGCTTGCCTTTTCATGCTTATTATATCTTTTTTCTTGTTTGTTAGCTGCCTAGGGACTCCTTATTGAAGGGAAGCTACATAAACAGTTTCAGTAATAAAATAAACAATATATCTGTGTATTGAACTGCTTACAGAACTGAAATGACACTGGCCTGCATGGATATATCTTACCATGGGCTGGGAATACCTCAGGATGGATTCGGGGCAGCCTTAATCCAAACTGCATCAAGGAGTCCCCATGGCAATTGAGGACAGGGCGGGTCTAAGCCAAACCCGCCCATCCCCATGAAAACTGTGGTAAATCCCTGCATCAGGATGCCACGGTTTTCTCCTCCCCTCTCCCCTTGCCTGATGGCTCAGTCGCCTAGGTAAGGGCTTGATTTACCCCAAACGAGCGCCTGACAGCCTCTCTGTGCTCAGCTGAGCAGCTGTCAGATGGGTATAGGGGCTGTCAAGTGCTGTCAAGGGGCTGTCAAGGTAAAATAATTAAAACAGCTCCAGTAGAAGAAGCAGCCATGGCTGTTTTAATTAATTTACCGGAGGTGTCTCATTGCTTGACAGCCTCTATACCCATCTGACAACTGCTCAGCTGAGTGCAGAGAAGCTGTCAGGCACTCATTTGGGGTAAATCAAGTCCTTACCTAGGCGATTGCAGCATTAGTAGCAGGGACAGTGAAACCCTGCCCGCTAATGCTGCAATTGAACGGCAATAACCCGGGAGTGCGTCCCCATGCCCCCCTTGATAATCCATTCTTGCCCCCTAATTTGGGGAGAGAACAGAAAGGGTTTTTTTCTGCTCTGGGTTTTTGCTTTTTGTCCCTCATGTAGCCCCAGTTAGGGCTTTGCATGGGGACTCTCCCGAGGCAAACTCACATTCAGCTCGCAGTATTCGGAGCATGGGGACACGCACCCTGAGAGAAAAGTCTCTGTCTATGTGTCTCCCTGTCTCTCTCTCCCCCTCTTGGACAGTTGCTCCATCCAGCATCCCTGAGCTACTGAATTTAAAAAAGTGCAGCATGCCAGCAATGTTTTCCAACAATACCCTGAAGTGAAACTATAGCAAGGGCAACCAAATGGCGGTTCCCAGCTATTAAAGCAGCTTCCACACAGTCCAGGAGTCTGGGCACACTGGACCAACATGACAGCAAAGAAACAGGCTGACCACAAGCCCTTCTCCTGGAGTGCTCCCAGGCATGACAACCACATCTGGAGGAAGACCACTCTAACGTGGAATCCCAAGTATTCTCTCCTGGGTCCCCATTCCAGCTGCCACCATGTGCACAGGTTGTTGGAGCGACTCACATGGCATGCCAGGGTCCAGAAATGGCCCACCTCCCATGGAATTCCCCCTCCCTCACCCCATGGAATTTCCCCAGCCTGCAATACTGAAGCAGGGGGATTTTCAGTCATTCACTGTGATGGTAATTCATGCCAAGGCCACAATAATGTGGATTGCCACCAACACCCTCTGTCTCACTCTGACACATTCCTTGCTTGAATTGTTCATTTTGGGCAAAGGTGGAGTTTGCATCACACCATAAGGAATATGGTGTTCAAATGGCCTAAGAGACAACTGAACACTGAAACAGTTCTGTGATCAAGTAGGGAAGATGAGATACTGACTTACAACTGACTTACTGGGAGAAGAGAGGGGGGGCTGTGAAAATCCATGACAATGGGTCAGAATGGGCTAAGTCCCTTCAAAAATAGAAGGATGGCGACTCAGCAGCTATAGAGGCAGCCAAAACATCTACACAATGGTAGAAAGGAACATTATTTCCCAGTGTGGTTTTTCACTACAAGCTTTCAAGTACATTAAAAATCTTCCAAGCTAGATTACCAAACAACATGCGCTAGACAGCAATGCACAAAATGGCATTGCTGTCCTTTCCAATGTCAGATCACTTGGATGGTTGCCATGTACTAAGAAGTCACTGCAGCTCTCACTATTTAAAGTAATTCTTTACTTAGGGCACCTTTAAACAAACCAGTTCCATGGTGAAAATGGGGTATTTCTTTGTGTGCTCTAAAAAGGGAGGTTATGTGTATGTATGACCATTCTCAAAGGAGGCAGCAGCATAGAACCAGTCTTGAGAAAAGAGAACGCAGAAAGAATTGTGCCATCACAGTACCACCTAAGGAGACCTTTCCCTGTATCTTCTGCAACCGGACCTGTCTATCCCACATTGGTCTGTTTAGCCACCAATGTGCATGTAGCAAGCGTGGGTTTAGCCCTCCCTAATCTTTCAAAAAGCCAAGCCATGATGATGTATATGTGATGCTCCTTCTATTGAAAATCTAGCCTGTATTTTATTAGATCCCCTTGGTAAGTCTCACCTGTATCCAGCCTTCCCTAAAGCATTTGAATGCTTGGGTTGCTGATGTGAAAAAAAAAATTGTTTTCCTTCCCAAGGGCTGCACACTCTAGGGGTGTTTCCACATAGGCCCTTTAACACCCATTAAGCACAGATCCGAAAGTGCGCCTCCACACACAGGCTGCTGTTTAGGACACTTCTGGTGAGGCGTGTCCGCACAGCGAGCCCGTTTCTAATCCAGATTTCGGCAGCAAAACCGCTTTGGTTCCGCCACGTCCACATTAGAAGGGGCAATTAAGCACACTTCCGGTAGGTGTATCCGCACCTATCCGTGCTTAATCCGTGCTTAATGGGTGTTTCTTGCACACCACATTTTTAGTGGTCTTGCGCTGTGAATCCGCATCCATTTCGGATGTGGCCGCACAGCACAAGTGTGCTAAGAAACGATCCTCCCCTGGCTCACCATGATTGGCTCCCCGGAGCCAAGCATGGCGAGCCGGGGGGCTCCTACCTTTAGGCTCGCCCTCGCCCCAGAAGCTGCGGATTGCCGCTTCTGGAGCCAGGGCGAGTTTCCCTAAAGCCCACCCTAGCCCACCCTTGGGGGAGCGCGGCAGTTCCCCTCCTTACCTGGACGCCGTTGCCCTGAAACTGAAAGCAGGCGCGCCTGACACAGCGTGCCTACGTCCAGCGCACCACCTGATTGGCCGGTGCGCAAGTCCTGGCAGCGCGCCTGCGCAGAGCACTCCTGAGGGCAGGGGCTGCCAGGCGCCACCCTGGCCACTCAGGCGGCGCGCAGGACGCAGGACACAGGCGTGCTGCGTCCAGCGCACCTGCTTTCAGTTCCGGGACGACAGCGTCCAGGTAAGGAGGGGAACTGCCGCGCTCCCCCAAGGGTGGGCTTTTGGGAGGCTTGCCCTGGCTCCAGAAGCGGCGATCCGCCACTTCTGGGGTGAGGGCGAGCCACGGCAGCGAGGTCCCCCGGCTCGCCATGCCTGGCTCCGGTGAGCCAACCATGGCGGGCCGGGGGAGGGCCCTCCGATCTGGTTCGGAGACGGGTCCCGTGTGTCCACACAGCACCCGTCTCCAATCCGGATCAGCGCCGCGTGTGCGGAGGCAGGGGCACGGGGTAGATCCGGATCTCTTAGATCCGGGGCTACCCCGCAAAACTGGATCTGCCGTGCACACGGAGCTATTAAAACCAGTTCCCCGGAGAACCGGTTTTAATAAATCCGGGTTCCGGAGATCCGGGTTTGTTAGCCCCTGTGCGGAAGCACCCTAGAAATACATTTTAAAGCAGAATGGGGCTGCCTTTGTACAGTTGATAGGGATTACTAATTTCAGGATTACTTTGTTCCTTGTCTACTGCTTATTGTATTTATAATGAAATATTCTTCCTTAGTCTTCTGTTTCTTTTCCCTCCTGTTTTTGAAATGGTCATTTGACTGTTGAATAAACTTAAATTGAATCTGGCGAAAGGCACAGTTGAAGGCTGTTCATAGTTGCAGAAGATTGCCTCACATAATAGTGTTTGCAAGAAAAACGGGCCAATCTTTGTTTCCTGTTTCAGTTGCAAATGTCAAGGTGAATTGCAAGCAGTTAAGTTAAAGGCAGTGTCAACATCCAGCATCAGAGAGCCTGGATTGCAGTAACTGAGCAGATGGGGCTGGCTGGGGGGTGGGGGGAAATAGTAGCCAGGTGGGGAGTGGCAGGGGGCTAACATAGCAAGAAATGGAGGAAGGTTTCGTTCCCGGTGCACACAAGTTATAGAACATCCTCTAGAATGCACTGCCAAGAAAGGCCAACTCAGGGTGCTTTCCCATGGGCACTTTAATCTGAATTCAATTTGAATTGGGGAAAGACCATCCCAATGACTTCTGTAATTAATCCAAATAGAATCTGAACTGAGCACCCAGCATCCCCACGCAATTCCTTTTTCCTGGATTTTATGAGGACTATCCTGCCTAAATCTGTGGGAAAAAATTTCCTGATGAAAACAGGACTGAGTCCCCTTTTTGGATCCAAGTCTGCTTATTTTGCCCCACATGTGAACGATACTGGGCTATTTGGGGTGGAGGTCTAGCCTTCTGGCCAATGACTGCCAGCTGTGGGTGCAAAGCTCCCCTCCTCCCTTGCCATGCTCGCAATGCTAGAGCTCCGTACGAAAAAGGCAGAAAGGGGAGAGAGTGCTTACCTTTTAAAGGGGCTTTTAAAACATTTTCACTGGAAACATTTTGTATCTTTTTGAAAAGATACATGTGAGAAACTTAGGAATGTTTTTAAATACTTGAAATGCTTTAAAATGCTTTGCAGGATACATTTTATCATGCTGGCTGATTTGCTTGAGCGCGAATTTGCCAGTAATCTCAAAAGGAAGAGGTGTGAAATAGAAAGTAATTTTAAAACTCCCTTCAGGTTTGCTGCCTTTATTACAGACAGGGTTTGCATGGGGGAGGGGGGGAGGATTTAAAAGTCCTTTTTTTATGTTTAAAAACAGTCCCGAAAATAGTCCAACCAGGACTAAACCAGGACTAAAAAAGCTGCATGGGGACAGCTATATTCAAATTAATTGACAGGAACTCTATTCAGATTAAAAATAGTCCCTAAAATAGTCCAAAGGGTACTAAACCAGGACTAAAAACCTGCATGGGGATGCAACCTCAGAAGATTCTTCTGTAGTAAGATGTGTGTGTGCCGATTTATACCTATAGGCACAAATCAGAAAATAATTATTTTAATTTCACAAAAGATACTGTATATTTGCAGCAAAACCATCCCAAAAGATCTGATATGCTTCCTTTTGGGATGCCATTTATATAACAGCTTTGGGGACAACTACATAACCCCCTTCTAGTGAATTACCAATTATTCAATAATCTGGCAAAACTGCAAATATTACTTAGGGGACTAAATAAATAGACAACTTTAAGAGGGCATTTATGAGTTTGTTCTTAAGGCCATGAAGATCTGAGCCAAGTTGTTACAATCTGGAAGGCTGACTGAGATACAGAGACTGATTTCATATAACATTTAAAACTTTGTCTTTGATATACTGTAGTCAATACTGACTAATCAATAAGCTTGATTGATTGATTATTCTAATTTAAAAAGAAATACAGCACAGCTCACAGTAGTGGAGAAGACTGTGATATGTGTAAATCTGCCCCCATGTAAAGAACAAAGAAATTGCCAGAAATTTCCAGAAATTGCCTCTTCTACAGCAAGCAGACGTTTACAGATCAGTGCTGACTTATACTGGGAAGAGGGACAAAGGAGTATTAGGAGAGATATCAGGATCTTGCATTGAATCACAGATTCTCCAGCCTATACATGAGTGCTTTAATTAAAGATTTTCTTTTAGAATCACAGAATCGCAAGTTGGAACAGGCCATCCTTCTGCTCCATACAAGGCAAAGCCTAACCTGAGCTAAGCAGAATGAAGCTATCACTTCACTTAAAAAGCTATTTGGACACAATGCTTCTGTTAATGGGATTCTAGTGTTGAATTGGCCTGGTTTGCTGTTACGCTATATTCAGTTGTAGCCTATATGTATTTCCTTGAGGGTAAAGGGAAGGAGCAAATCTCTGGATGGGTGTATCCCTTTGAGATTGTGTTTGGGGAGAATCAAACACTTGTGGTCAGAATCCATGGTGCCAGTGATTGTACTAATGAATGCTCTAGATTAATGTTCTAGGGGCTTTGGAAGCATATAGGTAAACATTTAATATATATTTCCATGTCTTTCCAGGAAGAAAGCCACCAATACCTGCACTGGAGTTTGTGAAAAAAAAAATTTAAAGCCAAAGTATCCTGCACTCTATAAGTCAGAGCAAAACAAAGACTCTTTGTGCCAAAGGGTAGCTGGTACATAAGGTTCCCCTCTTTAAATGTCAGCCCCTGATCTCATAAGAGATAATCTCCCTGCTGCAAGGGAGGAGAGTCATTTGAAAGTGGTCACAGGCAGCCATTCCAATTCCAATTGCTTAGAAGAAAGAACAATTCCAGCAACTCCTCCTGCCCTGGGACAGGTGTGAGAGAGAAAGCAGCCAAGTAGGTTTTTGCACCAAGAATATAACTCAAAGTCAAACATGGAGAACTGTGCCAAGTGAAGCTACCTAGAGTTCAATTTGCAGTGTGCACAAAGGGATTCCAGGTTGCTCTGTCCAAACCTCAAAGGAGAAAAAAACTGAATGATCAAGGATAAGTTCAGAAAAAAAATGTGTTTTCACTTATCAAATGTTTCCTGGCAGACAGAGAGCCAAATGAACTTTAAGTGGGCTGTCAAGTGGGCTGCTAGGCCAGCAAAGAGTGGGATGGATTCCCTGACAAAATTGCAAGACCCAAGAAATTTTTTAATGCCCCTTCAAGTTCAGGACAAAAACAGCACTTCCAGGAGCCATCTCAAGCACCTTGCTGAAAAGCAGTAACCCAGAAAGTCTAATTTGTCTACACGAAACCCACATTTGAAAACCTTAGCATACACAAGGGAGATAAAGCTAGGAAGATCTTCTGAAAAGATCAAAAGATCATAGTTATGTTTACTAGCTAGCATATCACGAAACCTATCATGGACAAAATGGTGAAAATGACAGGACAACTGGAAGAAATCCTTGTATTGGTCATACCTACAATTGAAGGCTGTTTTCTACTGATTGCCCTCTTGCATCCAGATCTTGTGATAGGCTTTCCTTAGGTCCTTTTCCTGGCCAAAGGATATTGATTAAGTCCCAAACGAGTGGTTTGAGGTACTTATTCCTGGCTGCAGTCAAGCTGGATGTTCCTGAGTTCATGCAAAGGTAGAGCACCTATCCTTTTTCTTTCTCCATTTCACACTCTGACATGGAATACAAGGGGCAGGAATGCAATTCAACCCCAGGAATGAGTTCTGTGGCACAATCACAGGAACACTTTATGGGAAGTGTATTATCTTCTTCTTCAGACACCTCCTGGAAGTCTTTGATCTAATAGACAAGAAGAGGGTTCTAATGTATGGGCTATTTCATACAGTTGTATTACATTCTCTTCCAGAAATGAGACTGTTAAGCACAGGGCACGTCTCCATGGTCTCTTTTTGCTTCTCTCTTGTGTCAGATTTTAAAAATGCAGGTTGTAATTCGAAATAAAGTATCCCCTGTGGTTTGGGGCAACACAGATTTAAAATGTACTTTCCTGTCCCCATGCAAGCCGCTTTTTGTGATCCCGCATCTTTTTCTCCCCACCCACTGCAGCAATGATAGGCAAAAACCTCAATTGTAACATAGTAGCAAGCATAACTGAAAGCAGCTCACTCCCTGCAACTGTTTGTGCGCAGAAACTGTCCAGCGAACTCTCTCTTTCTTTCACATTACTGGGAGGGGGAGAGAAATTCTGTGCTTGCTATCAGGGGAAAGTGATGCTAATTATCTTAACAAGGGAGTGGGAAACATCTATTCTTCTTATTGAAAGAAGAAAGAGATTGGTGGTCTGCTTGTGCACATAGTTAGTTCTGCTTGTAACATAGTTACATTGGTTATGCTTTTAACTCTTGGCAGCCAAGGAAAGGAATGTTTTCACACACACACAAGTAAAGAGCAAGAAAGATTAATGTAGCTGGAAAGACACTTTAAAGAAATCCATGTGTGTCTCCATGCTCCCAGGATAATCCACTGTTTCCCCTTAAAGTCGGATGTAGTACTGTTTGAAAGGGGGGGGAGGTTCTGCCTCGGATTTTCCTCCTTTGTGCCTGATGTAGCCCGGATTAAAGCTGTGCATGGAGACACTCCAGGGCAAAAACAAGCTTAAATTCAGATTTTTTTTTGCATGGAGACACGCCCACACCGTAACATTCATGGGTATACTAGTATAAATTCCACCCCTCCACCAAACGCCTCACCCTCTTTCACTGTCCCCATTGCATCATACCCCTGATGTGTTGAGTCACCTTCCCTCACTGCCTTGTCCTTCTGTAACGCCCCATCACAACATCCCCTTGGTGTGCAGCCCCCTCCCACCAGCTCCCTCCCACCCCTCACCCTTTTGCAACACCACCCACTGCAGTGAGCCTCCCCCCCCCCAGTTGAAGGCAGCAGCACGGTAGGTCCGTCCAGGCCATTCCAGACTGAAAACAGCCTGGCTAGGGATGGCTCCTCTACCTGTTTCTGAGATGGACTAACAAGCTAGTATGCGGCCGTGTCCTTATTATTATTTGCACAGTTCTTTTGTTTTACTCAGATCCCCACTAAACTAAAAGTCCAGTTCCTAAGATCAGGCCTTAACACTTCTGTTTTGTCTTAATTTCTTGTAGCACACAAACACATGAAAGCAAAAGGAAGAAAGACTGAATTGCTATAGAATTTTCAGAGCTTCCAAAAAGAGGTTCTGTGCCACCAAATGCCAGGGAATAGGAGCCAGTAGCATTGGATCTTTAGTGGGGGAAAAGATGCAATACGGGGTACAAAAGAGATGGAGTTCCTCATTAGTGTAACACGTGAGATTTCAAATTTGGTGGGAAGTGGAGGAGGAGAAGGAAGAGAAGCTGAAAAGAGGTTCTTGCACCAGAGGGAATAAGCAAAACCTTGGCATCTTGAAATGTGAGTGTAAAGATTTTTCTCCTGTTGAGATTCAGTGACAAGGTGACCTCTTGAAACTGGCAGATCAGAGTACAGCAACACTTACCGCACTCCGCATAAATGCCAGCTCCTATGTATTCACCAAGCGGATGATAGAGATAAGATGCAAATCGAATGCGCATTATTGATGTTTCAAATCCACACAGATGATGACTGAAGATGCTCAATCCATTTAAATACTGAGGGCAGACAAAGAATATGCCTCTGTGTTAGGGAGGGAATGCTAATCTTTTTTTTTTTTTTTTTTTAAGAAGACAGTTCCTGAATTAAGAATTAAATTACAATACACCTGGTGTTTCCACTCTGCCCTCCTCAATCTGTACTGGAGTTTCGCAGAAAGAAATGGAAACCCAAGCCCAGATGGCTGTGTGAACAGACCTTCAGCAACTTATACTAATGTAAAGGCATATGGAGCATTGATTCACTTCAAGGTGCGGTTATCAGGCACAGAGTTGGCATCAAACCAGTAAAGCTGCTTATGATTCTGTACCCTGCACTACTATTCTATATTCCTCTACCATTGTCAAGGCACAGGACGGGATACAGAAATATAGCTCATGTTCTTCGCTGAAGTTTAATAATCTATGATAGGAATAATAAAACACAGGAAAAAGTGGAGAAGATCACAGGTTTGCAATGCATGGAACGTGTAGGAAGTCAGATGGTACTATATGCTTCCTGTTGTGCTATAGCTGATAGCTTGCCTTGACACACACTCCTTTGAGTTGTGCATATTTGTTGCAACATCACATGCAACTGAGTACTTCTGTGGACTGTTAAACAGACATTGGCTTCAGCTATTGCAGTGCAATAACAAGACAGTAGACCCCAATCCAATCTGTTCCATTCCTCAAACTGTAAGAAAAGGGACTTGGATTGGCATTGATCTAAAAAGGGCTGAAACACTGAGGGGTTCAGCAGCAATACTAGGATTTAGCATCAAAGGGTGTGAAAAAAGAATATCCTTGGACATACGCAGAGTGCTTCCTTAAGCTTAAGAACTAAATATAGCAAGCCTAGCCGCAGGGAAGAAAAGAGACATGTAAGCAGTGAATGAGGCTCCCAACGCACTGCTGGGCTCAACCAGTTTATTGCCAATAACCACCAAACCGCTAGTTTTTGTACATTTAGGATTTGCAAGTTTTAGATTTCTTCCAAGCCTTCCAGAGTCATGGGGAAAGAGAAGGAGAAACAACCGTGAACATGCTTGCTAGCACACGCTGAATGTAAAATAAAGATGTTTGGAAATTAATGAGATATTCATTGGACTTTATTGGACTCCCAAACAAGATATGGATGCTTTTGTACCATTGAATGAATGCCTACAGCAAATCATAATCAAGCTCCATTTTCTTCCACCCCAATCTGCAATGTCCTCAAGTGAATAGAAGGCAACTGAGGAGGGGAGGGAGGCTGGGGGGGGGGGAAGAGAAATAGCTTTGCAAGCTGCTAGCACCCTTGCTCCCCAGCACGAGCAGCAGGCAGTTCTTGTATATAAATAACCAGGTTCAGGAAAAGGCACTTTCCGCTGGGTTGTCAGAACAGTATGAATCAACAGCTTTTTCTGAGTTGAAAAGGAAAAAAAGAAAAAAAAAACCTCCCATAGCCTTTCACTTTGAAAGCTTTGCATCTGGTGCCCTGGACAAAAATTGGCTTGCGTTCATACTCAGTTGGTTCCATCTATTTCCTAGAACACACCATCTACCCATATATGGCTCCATTAATAAAGCCCCCACTGTTAGCGCAGCCTTAAGAATTTCTCAACACCCCCACCCCACCCCCGAGTTTGTTCTAGTTTTGTCCCGAACAAGGACAAAATCTACAGGGAAATTTGCACTTTGCTGGTCCTCCGTGAACGGCACAGGTTGAAGTTCCCTAAGTGCTGCATCATAGTTTTGGGATTAGAAATTGCTAATCACACGAAGCAAAAAGAGAATAAAGCTGAGATTAGGGGGGCTGCAATAGGAGAACTAATTAAGCAGCGTATTCTCAGAAGATGGCACGGATGAACAGAACCTGAACAGTTACACCACAGCAACTTGTTGCAGGATCCGTGTGCGCTTCATAGAATTAAAGAGGCATCGAAGTGTGAGGCTACAGGGTGGTGAAGGGACAAGTCTTTAGTTGAAAGCTTTCCTTTGATGTCTCTTTGAGCCACCGTAGAGAAAAACGCATTTGTGGAGATCAAAGGCAGGATTCCAGAAAGAGCCTCAGAGTTCCATCCTGCCACCCTGCAGTCCCAATTCACAGATCACCTCTTTACAGATTGCCTTGAGACAGTTCTGAGAGAAATCAAAAGAGCAGTTCATCATAGCTGCGCCCATGAAGAGAGCCTTGCTGCTGCCCCTGACCTCCTCTGATGCAGCTACTGCCAATATGCTGTTTGATCAGATTGTCAGAAAACAGCAAACTATACCCCTGGACTGCAACTTCCAGCATTCCATTAATATAGCAAACTGTAACTCTGGATGACAACTTCCATGTTAGGGTTGCCACAGAACACTGGGAGTTGGAAGGCCATAGTTTGAGCCTCTAGCAGATTTCATAGAATCATAGAATCATAGAATGATAGAGTTGGAAGGGACCTCC
>MTQE01002781.1:3230771-3252010 GCA_014337955.1 Aspidoscelis marmoratus | reverse complement strand
TTTTTTTTTAAATCCCACATGGTATGATATGGAGGCTCCTTTTTAGCAGTGGTCACTAGTTTGTGGCCCTAAACTGCCCTCTTGAGCCCTCCAAATAGCTGTTGGCTTCTGTAGTTTTATCTCACTGTTACCCCTTTTCTGCACATACCTTGCTTAGATCAGAATCAGTGGATCAGGATTAACTGGACCCACTGATCTGGATCTTGTGGAGGCTTGGGCCAGGTCAGCACCATCTACACTGACAACGCTGATCTGCGCACAACTCACTCACTCACTCACTCACTCACTCACTCACTCACTCCTAGGTGGGGAAGGGGCTGTGCCGTAGTACGTCGCCAAAAAGCACACACACACCCCAAAAAAACCCCAAGCCTGGGAACTTCTACTCTTAGCCATGATATGTCTATGGGGTGAATAGCAGCCCCCAGTAGTTCCAGATCATGGAGCCATGGTGCCTGCATGTCTCCATGATATCTGGGTCAAGGCCCTTGGTCCAGTTGTACACTTGGAACTGCAAGTGGTCCACATTAAGGGCTTCCTTAATCTGCTTCTGTCTCTGTCTTGTGCAGACAGAGCAGACGAGCAGTAGGTGTACATATTCACATGCAGGTCTGTGTGGCCTAGAAGGATCTGTGCAGAAAGCCCCCAGTGCTATGGAGTAGAACCTTTTGCCTAAGTATTGTGTCACAACTAGGGATGTGCACGAATGCAATTTTGGACATTTGATTTGTAACGAATCGAATATTGAAAAATCTGAATTGTACGAATAAAGAACAATGAATGTCTGGACATTTGAACCGATGCGAATACATTTGTATCTATTTGTACGAATATTCAATATGTATCCAATGATACAAATCTTGTACACATCCATATAAATCCTGTATGCATCCTGTTTTCGTCCCATACCTGGTACACATATGAATGTCCGAATTATTCATATGAATAACTCAAAATATTCATATTCGTACAAACAACAAATAATACAAATATCCATGCACATCCCTAGTCACAACCCATTCAACTTCCCTTCTGTATAACTTCCCTTCTGCTTCTGAACTGAATGTGGATGCCATGCCACCTACCTGCTATTAATAGCGCCTCACTCACTTCTGTTCTTTCCTTTTAACAGAAGAAATCTCGCAAGAAGATCTGCTTCCTTATTGTTGGCCTTGCTGTGGCTTCTGTAATCTTGGGAATTTTTATCTATTTGGTAAACAAATGAAAGTCTTTGTGTTGAATTTGAGTTAGCTGCAGATTTTCTTTTTTATTCCCCAGGGGAAAACAGATAGGCAGGCCTGTGGAACAAGTGGATTCAGAAAGAGATGGAACAGACATCAGTTTTCATCTAGTCATTATACTATATATAAAGTAATATGAAGATAAACTAGTTGTTGGACTTAGTGAACCATGAAGACATTGTTCATCAATTCATGTAAAATTATTTTATATAATTAAAACTTACCTTGTGGGTTTTTTGTTTTCTTTATTATGCTGTTACTGCCCTGAATGTAAAGTGTTGAAGGGTATGATGGGTTAGCTAGATTATCTTATTAATGGATACATGCACTACAGATTTAACTTTTTAAAAATAATATGTTTCTTTTGTAAACTCTGCATAGCGATAACTTCAGAGAGGCAGAATCTCGCTTAGCAAGCCATTCCTGGTCCCTGGCTCCATGGCATTTGCTATCCAGAGACTTGCTTCAAGTGTGTGCTCATTCAGGTGTTGCTTTTTCATCTAGTATAGCAGGCAGCTAGCTAAAAGAAACATTGGTTTCCTGGCAGATACTTTTTCTGGACTGGAGCCCTTTGGTTTGAATTGCTTAAGAAAATGTAAAACACTCCCACTGTGCCGTCTGAATGGTGTACAATGTGGAAAAAAATGTTTAGGTCAGCTTTCCTAACCTTTGATGACCTCCTGATATGAATTGCAGTCTGCTTCTTTTTCACTGGTTGAGATGAATTTGGGATTGCTAGGAGTTCTTTTTTAAATGTGTGGAGGACATTGTGTTGAAGAAAGCTGGTGTAGGTACACCTGGGTTTACTACAAAGAATGTATTCAGTAATGACTTAGAGATATGTGCATCTAGTGGTCAGTGACAGATTTTTTCTTCACTTTGTTGCTATGACAGTGAATTATTTAAGTGTGCTCAGATATCTTGTGGACTACTGAAACTGTCGTTGGTAGTAGGCTATTTTGTTCCATCTTTTTAGCTTTGTATCTTCAGTGCTTCTGTCAAACATTACACCACACAAGAGCCAGCACAGAGCCCATAACTGGTAGTAACAGAGGTGGTTTGGAAAAGAATTGTGTGTCTTGTGAGTAATAAGGGCAAACCTGCCTTTCTCCCAGGAAGTTTCTGAGGTTTTGTGATATCCTTGGTTAAATATGCAAGCTGTATCCTTAGGCTTTTCCAAGAACGACCTGGTACTACTATAATTTTTAAAAACTGTTCTTGTTTTTGTTTTGTTTTAAGAATATATTATGTATATTATGTGCTTCTCTATTGGCTTCCACCCTGAAACTTTGTGTGGGATAGAGGGATGCATCAAAACTTACTTTGCAGTTTCAAGCAAACGATGGCTTCCTACACCATCTTGATTTCTAGAACTGGTCTCCTCTTGGCCTGTTGTGTGTAACTGTTGATTGAACAGATAATTCAAGGCTAGAATCAAGATGATTTCTAGTATTTGGGCTTCATAAGGAATAGCCATTTGCTCCAAATTATAAAGTAAACATCTCTTCCTCTCTTAGTGAACAATAGAGGTGGGTAATTTCTGAGTCCAGGGTTTGCTAGAACACGTTCTCTTAATGAAAAAACACAACTTTCTGTTTAGCATGGGGCTTTTTGTCATTTCTAAACTGATATATTTGATGGGACATCAGTGTATAGCACTCAGATCATTCAGACTCCTAAAAGCAAACTTAAATATGTTAACTTGAAAGAATATGTAAGATTCTCTGTACAAGACAAAGCTAGATCTTCCTTTTGAAGCATTATTTATTTTTCATGTTTTGCTTATTTACATTACCAAGCTGTGAAAGTTAGCAAAGGAGAAGAAGGATGTCTTCGGTAGCACTTTCTTTTTGCACTATTATTTCATCATTCCATCCATTTTAATTATTAATAAACATTTTTAAAATACTTTGAAATGGTTCTTTGCTTTAGCTTGGATGTGGGCTGTTGTATCAGCAGCTTCAGAAGCCTGGGCAAAGCAGCTTTTGTCAGCTGATGTTCAGGTAAACTTATTATGACGCTCATTCCAATGGGCACTGCTGCTAATGATCTTTGCCACAACTCATAGTGCAGAATAGCTCTCTGCCTTTTTTAGATACCCTGAAAGGAGTTAAACTCTTTGGGGGTATCTGCTGGTCTGAAATCTACTTGGCTGAACCTTGCCCCAGAAACAACTGGCAAAACATCAATAGTTTATTCTTTGAATTTGTATGCCACTCATCACCCTGAGGTCCCAGAACCCAAAGGGAGCTTCTAAGCTCAACTGGTACTTCCTTCCTCTCTTAAAGAAGCATTTACCACACCTGGATTCCTCAAACCATGTGCTTTAAATTTGATTTTATTGACCATGGGGGAGGGGTCATGGAGAGGTGAGGGCCATGCCTTGGAGCTTCAGCTGAGCCTGTTTGTCTTAACTATGCCCTTCCTCAGGCAGGTATAAGAACTATGGCTGCTTTAGGGTGGGGTTGAGAGAAGACCAGTAGAGTTTGTTTCCATTTTCACTAGCCACATATAATCAAAGACCACCTCTAGTGCTGCCTTTGTTTTAGTGTCATTTGATAAAGATCATACTGCATTATTGTTACTATTGTATCAAGTAATATAAAAAGTGATTTGTTTCCTTATTACTTTGTTTTTTCCTTTATTATCTTTACTATCACTTTTTGTATTGTTTGACGGATGTAATATTGTAAAATTTTCTTCCAAACATGTTTTCCTCATTCAGTTCCCTCCCCAATCTGCTAATTAATTCCCACTGTTATAAGAGCCTGAAGTTTCTCCATGCCTTCTTTTATCCTTTCCAGTAAGGAGTCTTGTTTTTTAACTTCGTATAAACATTTCCATAAACCTCGTAGACTTTTCTTTGGCCTCTCCCCCACTTCGTTTAATGCCTTGAACATTATTGGAAAGGAGAGAGAAAGAGAGATACTGTAGATTGATTGATTGATTGAGATGGGCCAAGAACACAAATCCATGCAAGGCGATACGCATCCTCAGACCTTAACAACCGAAATGGATCTTGTGTAACAAGACAGACCAGCGAACAGGACACCTCCACAAGACTAATCTATTCCATGCAAATCAGTCATTGATTCTTAAAGTAAAGCGCAAACATATCACTGGTACCTGCCAAAGAATCAAGAGCTTAGCAACCTGGCTAGATGCCCTTGGACAACTAAGAAAAGCTCACTTGGAAAACTGCTAAAGAATGCAACCATACCGCTTACACTTGATCTATTGCAGGCATGCTGAGGACATTTGAGAGACATTACTTTGAGAAGATAACATGAGTTACTGTCTGGCACCAGTACATGAGTTTGAGGGCAAAATAGAAGGTGCTAATTATAACCTTTTAACCTCCAAATAACTTGCTGTATCTGAAGGAGCACCTTCTCCCATATAGACCTGCTCAGGCACTGAGGTCTAAGGGAGAGGGCCTTCTTGTAGTTCCTTCCCTTTCAGAGGGACTAGTAACAGAGTCTTGCAGGAGGGCCTTTTCTGTTGTGGCCCCCAGCCTCCCTCTTGGTGCTCGCCAGATGCTTTCATTTTATAGTTTTTGCCACCTGGTGAAACCCAGGCTTTTGCTTCTTAAACAGCTTCCCAAGCGTGCTGTCCTGAGGGGAGGGGGTTTTATCCCACCCTACATCCAGGGGTCTTCGGGTAGGTAACAACATTTAAAATCAAATGTTATTAAAACAACAGCATCTACCAGTAGGAAAAGGAAAGTGTATCCCCATTCAACCAAAGGCCAGGGCAACAAGATGCTTCTTGACTTTGCGGCGAAGGTGATTGATTGATGCACCTCAAGGCGGAGACTATTCCATAGCCTTGGGGCCATCACTGAGAAGGCTCTCTCCCGGGTGCCCACCCCTTTTGCTGCTGAGGGTGGTGGGACAACCAGGAGGGCCTCCCCACCAGATCTTAAGGCACGGACAGGTCGATAGGGGAGTTCTATTCGATATATTTGAATTCCATTGTATTTGAATTCCATTGTAACCCGCCCTGGGACCATTCGGTGAAGGGCGGGATATAAACTTTATAAATGAATGAATGAATGAATCATCTTGCAGGATGCAAGGGTCGGAGCTGCCTTCACTCTCAGCTACTCACACTGGGAGAGCTGCACTTCACTCTCAGCTACTTAGCAATACCTTTCATTTATGGCACGTATGGACGATGAACAGCAAAACCTAAAGGGAGACCAAATTAGGAGGCACGTGGCGAACTTGTTTACTCTCCTGCTGGTTGCTCCGCAGCAGCAGCAGCAGCAGCAGCAGCATGCCGTCTCATGGGTGCGCGCGCGCCCCCTTTCGGCCAGAGCGAGGAGAGCCAACCTACGCTCGCAGCGGCACGGCGCAATACATACATACCAACTTCCCGCCCTTTCGGAAGCGCCGGCGTGACGCACCTCCCACCCACGCGCTAACCCCTCCCGATGCCCGCTCCTATCCGCTCTTCGCCTTGCTTCTCACTGGTCTTCGCGCTGCATGCTGGGATCGCCCCCCCTTCCCTGACGGGTCTTCCCAATTCCCGACGTGCCGTGCGCCGGCCTAGCCTAGCCTACCTGAATGGGGACAGCAGCAGCAGTAGCAGCCACAAGATGGCGGCGAATGCGAACTCTGCCGGTGGCGGCGGCGGCGGCGGCGGCAGTCTCCCGCTCTTTGACTGTCCGAGCTGGTGAGGGGGGCGCCCGTGCCGTTGGAGAGCGGGAAAAGGAGCTGCTGCTGCTGTGCAGAAGGGCCTGGGTTTCCCCGGGGAAACGGAGCAGCAGCAGCAGCATGAAAGGGAATGGGCCTGGCTGTAGGAGCCTCCCCGAGGCAGGAGGGTCAGGGGATGGGGGGCAAAGTGTCTTCCTGGGGGCCCTTCGGATCGCAGCCTGCTCTGGGGTCTGCGGAGGGTTTTATCTTCAAAGGAGGCTGCTTCTGAAGCACTGACAGATCTGGGGTTTCTCGCCCTGCGCCGGGTGGAGGAGCGCATTACTAAGGCGCAGCATGCAGGCGCATCTTTGGCCCAGAGATCACCTCTGCTCGCAAGAAGCACTCCTGGGGTGTTTTTGCACTAGCACTAGAGTATCCATTAAGGACCCATTAAGGACTCTTAATAATGGGTCCTTAATGGGTACTCTAGTGCTTAGTGGAAAAACACCCCTGACCTATTTGTCACAGTTATTTTTGATAAAGGGGTAAAAATGCATATGCCGCCGATGTTTATAAGCTTTGATTATGTTTTCTGCCCATCATAAGAACCTCAGAGGAGCCCTGCTGGATCAGGCCTCAGACCATCTAGTTCAGCATCCTGTCGCACACAGTGGCCCAGCAATTGCCCACCGAAGGAAGGAAGGCAGATAAGAGGAGCCCTGCTGGATCAGGCCACAGCCCATCTAATCCAGCATCCTGTCTCACACAGTGGCCCACCAGTTGCCCATGGGCATCTCAAGCAGAGACAAGGGCAAACTTTCTCCTCTCAAATCGCAGAGTAGCTCAACTTTTATTTAAAAAAAGAAATGGGTGACCCCACTAGTCTCATGGGCACTTTTATCTGAGCAGTTAGCCATTATCATGCACTCTGCAGCAGAGTCCAGAGAGAGCCTTTGGCTTGGCAACTCATACGTTTGGGTTTTCACCAGACCCTTGTTGTGTCTCGCCCAGGTTTTTTGCTTGGAAGGCTGTAGCTTAGTCTTTTGAACTCAGATTGTGAGATAGTTCTGTTGTGTGTCATTTAACAATATTTGTTTTGTTCCAGTCAAATGTAGATGTTGCCGAATTATTGTTTGTCATCATCAGCCAATAATTATTCTTCCCATATCGTTACTATTTTTCAAGTGATGATTGTGTAGTCTTGTGGTTTCATGCCTCTCCATACCGTTGAGTATGCAGGGATGTGTAAAAGTAAAAGGGCCTGTAAGACTAGTGGGCTCACACATTTTATTTTAAATAAAAGCTGAGCTACTCTGAAGATGGACAGAGCACATAATCAAAGCTTATAAACATAGGCACCCTTTATCAAAAATGATTGAAGAGGGTGCTTAAAATCTTGGCCAGTAGGTTGGGAATGCTTCTTGTGAACAGAGGTTATCTCTGGTCAAAGATGCACCTGAATGTGCCTTAGCAATGAATAGCTGTTTGCTGTCAACTAAGAGTTTGGGAAGGAAATGTTTCTAAACAGGCTTGACCTGCACTTGAGCCTAAGTGCCCCCACATACAGCCCCCATTGTGACCCTGTGTTTGTGATATTTTGAAGGAGAGGTAGCCTTACTGTAGAGATGTAGGACTGGTAATGGTTGTTTATAAGAGTCTGAAAGGCTGGCCAAGGTTGTGGTCAGAGACCACTGAACAGATTATCAAAGATGAGCATTCTGAAGTTGTGGTGAAAGGTATGTGCACATAGATTTATGAACTGTACCAGGGGATACTTATCCAATGGCTGTGTATATGTGTGTCTTGTTGTAGGAAACCAGATCATTGTGTAGTCTTTACCAGCAGTAATGTAAGTAATGCAAGTAATTAAGAAAATCCTGGAAAATTGTTGGATTTTTAATTCCATTGACCCAGTGAGAATAGATCTTTCATTTAATCAGTCAGTATTATGTATCCCTGGATGCAGGGTCCGCTGAGCAAAAATGCTGTATAATTCTTTAAAGAGGAGTACCGTAACTTATTTCTTATATTCTAACATTCAGGAGACTTTTGAAACTAAATGGAGTTATGAGAGCTCTAGTGCAGATTTTTGGAGATATGAAACCAGGGAAATCTGAACTAGAATTTATGTAACTATCTTTTTTCTAGAAGTATCATTTTTTCACCTTGGGAATATTATGATGAAAAACTGATACTTAAGTTTACGATATAGTATCTTGATCAATGACTACCATTTATCCTTAAGTCTGTTCAGAGTAACATACTATATGATCCTTTCAGAAAACTGTATTGTGGTGAAGGAAAGCTAGGAGAACAGGAGTTCATTGCAAAGTAACTTATCAAATGGATCTAGGTTTTAATCCACTTGGTTCTCTCCTAATGCATATCAAACGGCCAAAAAAAAAGTTTCCCTTAAAAAATTGAGTTTGAAATGTCAGTGTGGCCTGCATCTCTTTTTCTGATAACAGAAAAGGTTCCATGCATAAGAGAATAACATGCAAATGGAGCGAGCTTTTAAAGTATGCTCATGTGATCCTTTTAATGGAAAACTGGCAGTATGTTTTAAAAATATGCAAAAATTAATTAGGTGAGACCTATTTTGTAGCACAGTCTTTCCATTCCTCTGCCAAAGCATCTGTTCTGTAATAAAATCAGAGTCAATCTTTATTGTGATCTTAAATCACTTAAATACAACTACAGATCTAAATAAATACATAGACATATGTATAAGAACAGTAAATATGGACAAAAAATCAGTCCCATACTACATGATATACTGAGACCAAATCTTAATCTTAGCAACTTGGTAGGATACACTATTATTTATTTTTTACTTATTTATTATTTATATTTCTATCCTGCCATGTATCTGAAAGTATCCGTGTATCACGGTAGGTAGCAACCTTTAAAATCCAGCATATCAAACAAAATGATATATATTGAAACAATAAGAACCACCATGACATTTAAAATCCAGCATGTTAAAAATAAAACAATATAAATTAAAACAGTAGTGTCTACAGTGTGGGAAACATAACCAATGTTTAGCAAGCTGATCAGATAAGAATCACCAGATTTATCAACAAGCCTATTAGTAATAGGGATTGTATATCTTAAACATAAATTACAAAAGGAAGGTGGGGTACTAGTAGCATCTTAAAGACTAACAGAAAGAGGTTGTAACATGAGCTTTCATAGACATGTCTGCTTCATTGGATGGCTGCATCCTGGAACCTTACAAAAAGAACAGCAAGGAACATGGTTAATTGTTTCAGCATCATTGCTCCCACATGGGCATAACTGTTCAGAAGAAGCAGTTTTAAGTTGACGCACACCACTAGTAACCGCTGAGGGTGAGGCCCTGATCCAAGCCAGTATACGAGTAAAATTAAGTTAGACAGATGACATCTCATTAAAATGTTTATACCTGTAAGCACAGTTTTTTTTCTTAAATGCAAGTATAATAAATCTCCATTTTAATGGGAGCTCCTTTGACTAAAGGTGTGTGCAAATAACTATGAATTTTACTAAAATTTTATGACCATATGATAGTTGTGATTTATCCCGATCATAAGGAGGGATTAGAGTCTATCTACAACAAACTAACCTTTGACAGGAAGCAGTCAAATACTTCAGAGAAACTCCCAGTAGTTCTCATTGAGTATGTGATGAGTCAGTATATGAGCCCATGCAACTCAGAAGCAGAAAGTTTATAAGCCATTGAAATCTTAATTTGGTTTTGCTGAAGTCTTTGATCGAGGAGATGGCATCTGCAAATCTAGATCTGGGAAATGTTGTCTCTAAAGCAGTTGATATCACTAAGCTCTGGTCTATCTTCTAACAGAGATTCTGTCAGTAGTCAGAAATAGTAGCCATGAATAACTTTGGCAAAAAACTCAGTCAGATCCCACCTTAAAGTCATCTTGGCTAATGACCATAATTACTGTTATGTCTTATGACAGCACTATCCTATGGCAGCAGTATCTTTATTATTGTTGGTACCATCTAGTTGTGACCAACTCCTGATTGACTGCATGGGTACTTCCATAACACCTGTATGCTGTTTTCTTGGCATTGATACAGCAGTGGTATGCCATTGTCTACTTCTACGGAGAGCCTGGGAATTGAACCAGCAACTCTCTACTTTCCAGGCAATTTACTCTACCACTGAGTACAGCTGCTCCCATCTAATAGTACCACCTTAAGGTTAGTTCATTTATGCTAAGGAGTTAAAATTAATGCTGCACATCTTGAGATTTTGGTCTAAAATCTTAAGTTTCTACAGTCATAGAGTAAGATGCTATTCTCTCAAGAGAAAAGCATGAATAAGTGGTAGATTTTGTCTTCAGATATGTTGACCACTGTAAGTATTTCAGAGGTAAATCATTCTGAACAAAATTTTCTGTTTTCTTTCTTCCTAGGGCAGGAAAACCACCCCCAGGGTTGCACTTGGATGTAGTCAAAGGAGACAAACTAATTGAGGTAAGAATGGAGATGTAAAATATTTGTGTACTAGGAATATATACATGCTTCTAGGCAGTATAGAAGAAATCCAGAGGAAAAGCCACAGGAAAAAATAGTTGTAGGATATGTGTTTCCTCTCTGATTCTAGAATATCTGCTAACCACTACAAGCAAGTTGCTTCCAGTATTTTTTGAATGCCTATTTATGCATTGAAGAATTCAGAGTACTCTATGGACAAATGCCAAAGCGGTTTGTTTACCCTTTCTTCTGGCAAGTACAAGTTTGAATCCAGAAGGGTAAATCTGTGGCTCATTGGATTAAAATTTGTGTTAGATTTATCCTCACAATAATTGTGAGGGCACACATACTTAATTGTACTAGTAATGAGCTGAAAGTGTTTCATAGCCCAGTTCAGCCTTCCATGAAGTGACTGCACCGGAGAATTAAAGGTGCAGATTTGGCCCTTTTGAATGTTTTAAAGCAGCCATGCAGCTTCTAAAGAAAGTCTTGGGTTCAGAGCACTGGAGCTTGCTTTTAACAGCTCCCTGGAGGGGAAAATAGTACTTACCTGCACACACAAATCTTCCCTTTGCCACCTGGAGCCTTCATGCCATGGTGAAGCTGTGACAGACTTATAGGAGTGCCCAAAGATTTTGATCTGTCTGTAGTGAAGGGCTGACCTTCATGGTTGATCGTTCTTGAGCTGATGGCCTCTTCCAGTGTTGGACATGTTGCCCACAGACTCCAGGGAAAGGACAAAGACAGAAGACCCATAGAGACAGGATATCATGCTTAAATGCAGGACTCCTTTTAGAGGAGGCACAGTTGCTTCAAAACATTCAAAATGGCCAAATGCACACAGCTACTGAGAATCATTCTATGCATGCCTTGTCTTAGCCAACTGAAATACGTACAAGCAGTGCTGTGTTTTTCCCAGGGTGTGATTAAGTGAAACGAATTGAGTAGGTGGGTGGGTTGATGTCTGAGCACCTAGACAGAAGACTTAGTTGTATTTCAGCTTACTACATCCCAGCCTTCCCACCTTCTGCCTGGGCGTGTTGCAGCCAATCCCAGAAACGAAACAAATCTTAAGTGCAGGAAAGCTCAAAGTAGTACACAGCAAAGTGATTTCAAAATGCCCATGTGTTAGTTACAAAGTACTAAGCACTTGATACTAACCAAGCCATCTCTACCTGAGTTCTCAGCTTGAGTTCAAAGGTACAACTGATGATCGGCTGGGTCTAAAAAGTGCAACATCAAAACAAGCCATGAAGTGTTAAAGCTCAGTGTGTGTAGAAACACGCCGGGTTATAACTCAGAGGCACAGGGGAAGGTTCACTTTTTTTTTTTTCTTTGGGAGCTCCGGAACAGTGAGCTGATGTCTCCATTTTGAAAGTTGTTTGTTCCTACTGAATTGGAATGCAGCACTAAAAGAGAAACAGTTGTATGTTGTGGGGCTGGTTTATCTAGGCTTATCTGAAAGCTAGTTTGCGTAGCTGTGTTGATTTGTTTTCTTCAGCAAATAAGCTGCCAGTTGGCTTGAAATCAGAGTAGCCTCCACTGGAAAACCGCACCATGTGCACAGATTAACTAAAACATAATTTTATGTCAGCCATTTGAAATGGCCGCAACAGATATCTTGAAATCCTGTGGAATACAATTTTTACTCTATCTTTTTCCCTCAGGGGCTCTTCCCGTTTTGTGTTCATAGTCTTTGAGGTGGCATTTGCCAAGAAGAAAGAAGATGAGCTTGAGCTGTACTTTGAATTTTGCTGTCCCTACTGTCATATTGTGCAGTATCATACAGGGGATCTTCTTGCTTGGTTTAAAAGCTAGTTGGAGGAGATTTTGCACTGGAGAGCAATATATAAATTTCAGATCAATGTCAGTCCCTTTCTGACCCCCAATTCTGACTTTTCAGCTCATATTTCAAAAGAGTATTCAGCCCAGAATATCTAAATTACTGCTGCAGGGAAAACTGCCATCTATGTCTTTTGCTAGTCTGGGAGCTGCATGTCTGCAGTAGATGTGGCTGTCCCTAACTCACCCACACAGTAATTGGTCTGCTGAGTAGGCGTAAAATGATGGGTAACCACCCACCCATCCCAATCAGGATACTTAGCTGCGAGAGAGATGGTTGCTGGTGGATGCTTTGTTTTTGTTTTGCTGATACAGCCAAAATCCTATCTTATCCTTCTGTCTGTATGTATGTCTTTCTCTCTCCTGCCCTATACCTGAAGGTCTCAGGGTGGTTTACAATATAAAAATGAAATATGAAGTAAACACACTAAATAGAATAACAGCACCTGAAAATGAGGAGGAAGAGCTGTTCTCTCAGCCAGGGGCCAGGGTGATAAAGAGGCCAAGTGCACCTCAGGGGACTAGGAAAAAGTCATGTTCTACTGGTTCCAGGCAAGGATATATTAGATGAGTGGAATATACAAGCGTTGCCTTTTCAGGGGTGGTCTTCCTCTGTTGTCTCCTGCTTCTAATCAAGGTCTGGTCAACCTCTGGGGAGGTTGTATCATTTCAGATTGCAGTTCTGGACCAGACAATGGGAGACTTTCCATCGAGATCCAGAAGCGTATTGTTCAAACAGAACCTCTCTCGCTACCATCTAGCTTTCAGGTTGCAGGAATAGTTTTATATGAGAGTGAAGATGAGAGTTCTTTTGGAAGGAAGCACACGTGGGCTGAAGTGGTAGAATCCGAACGTGGGTTTCTCTGGACGTTCCTTCTTCAGAATTAGAGCTATGAGAGCCTTTCATGTAGAATAAAAGAAATCCTTAGGTTGCACGTGGGGGAACTCCTGTTTGACCCATCATAGCACGATAGTTGTTGCCAGACCATGTCTTGTGCATAATGGAGTTATGAATAAACACTCCATGATGTTCTTTTTGTATTTATTACGACATTTTTTCCGTAGACGGCAGTTTGATGAATGCTTCCCTCCTTCTGTGCAAGCTAGGGAAACCCTGTGAAAAATGCTGTGGACAGCAGAGGTGAAAAAGTCAATTCTGCATCCCCTCTCTAAAACCCTGGAGAAAGGCCTGATGGCACATGTAAATTTTGGAACTCCTTTGCAGTACTAAGAGACTGTTTCCAAACATTCCAAATGCCAAAATGCAAATTTCTAGTAGCACTATTTCTTTAAGGAGCACAGTGTTTCCCACTACTGGTAGCAAGGCACTGGTTATCTTCTGGCTTTCACCAACCATGAGAGGCTTGAATTGCAGAGCATAGCTGGTGGGCTTACATGTTTTCAGGTGTTCTGTTCACATCCTTAGATTGGAGTCACTAAAACTGATCCCATAGGCCATGTGGTTTTCCAATGACTTGTAGTAAAACTTACTACAGAAGTCACATATAAATGCCCTTGTGTCTGCCAAGTGCTTCACAGGTAGCCATGCTAGGATGCACTAGACTCAGGAGTTTATTGACCAAAGAATGGATGGGGTTGTGTTGAGAACAGCTTCTTGCTTGTTCTAAGTAACCTTTGCCAGTCCTAAACACACTGCGTTTATCTTCTATAAACCTGCCTTGTCTTTCTTGCTTCACTAATACAACACTGAGTGCCCTGCAGCATTGTTTCCTCTGCTAGACTTATGATGGGCCCCCTCTGCAACTGGTGCAGGAGTCCCCTCAGCTGGACGGCAGAACTGTTACATCATACACATGGGGCTTTGCAGAAATATTCCTCTGAACCCAAGAATAAGCACATATTGTTGAGGTGAAAAATAAGGTGATCTAGAAGGTAGATCATGAGGAAAGAAGTTAGATATTGACCATGCAGTTCTTGGTGTATCTGTAACAGTGTACCATGTAATAAAGCATTGTTATGCCAGTAAATGTCAGGCTTGGTTTAATGTTACAGGTAGGACTGATTGTCTAATCAGTAGGAAAATGTGTTCAGAACAGCTGCTAGTGTAAAAGTAGGTGAGAAACTGTTTGTGTAGCTTCAAATTCGTTGGCTCATTTATTTCTGCATTTATAGCATGCATTTTTCCAAAGAGCCTGAGGCAGCACCCAGGCTATTTCAAAGTATGGAGGCCACCGCAGAAAAGATACCTCATATCTCTGAGGCTGGGGGAACTACAAGAAGCCCCTCACTTTGTGATCTTAAAGCACAGGCATATCTATATGGAAGAGGTGTGCCTTCAAATATTCAGGATCCAAGCCATTTAGGGTTTTATACATTAGTGTCAGTATCATGAATTGGGCTCATAGAATCATAAGAGTTGGAAGGGACTCTATGGTCATCAGATACAACCCTCTGCTCAATGCAGGATTTCCTAAACCATCCCAGACAGATGACCTGCAGTGAAGGAGAACTTACTACCTCCCGTGGCAACCTATTCCATTGAGTGATCGCCCTCACTGTCAGGAAGTTTTTCCTAATATCTGATCTGTATTGACTCCCTTGCAATTTTATACTGTTGTTTCTAGTCCTCCCATCTCGTGTAAGTGAGAATAGGGGCAATCCCTCTGCATTGTGACAACCCCTCAGGTACTTGAAGACCATGATTATGTCCCCTCTCAGTCTTCTCTTCTATAGACTAAACATTCCTAGATCCTTCAACCTTTCCCTGTAGGACATGGTTTTCAGACCACTAACCATTTTGGTACCCCTCCGATGGACTTGCTCTACTTTGTCAATATCTTTTTTAAACTGGGGTGCCTAGAACTGGACACAGTACTCTAGATGGTTGTCTGACGAAGATAAAGAAGAAGAATTACTCAATACTCCTCTTGATACATCCTAGGATGATGTTTACCTTTTTTGCAGCTGCATCACGTTGACTCATGCTCATCCTGTGATCAACCAGTACACCAAGATCCTTTTCCCTTGTGCTACTCCTCAGCCTGATTCCTCCCATTCTGTATTCATTTTTACAATTTTTCTTAACAAGATATAGGACTTTGCATTTGTCCCTATTAAATATCTTCCTGTTAGTTTCAGCCCACTGTTCAAGCTTATCTAGATATTTTTTAATCCTCTCTCATTCCCTGGTGTTAGCAACCTCTCCTAGCTTTGTGTCATCTGCAAATTTGATTAGCATCTCTTCATCTCCCTCATCCAGATCATGTATAAAAATATTGAATATCACTGGACCCAGGACAGACCCCTGTGACACTCCGCCATTGATTACCCCTCTTTCAGTGCAATCACTAAGCCAGTTACAAATCCACCTAACAGTTGTCCTGTCGATCTCATATTTGATCGATTTTTCAATAAGTATGGTGTGAGACACTTTGTCAAATGCTTTGCTGAAATCAAGATACACTACAGCACTTCCCTGATCAACCCATCCAGTGATTTTGTCATAAAAGGATATTAGATTAGTCTGGCATGACCTGTTTGTTACAAATGGCCGTTGGCTCTGGTTAATTGGCTCAGTAGTGAATTGGTAACCAGTGCAGTTTCTTCAAGGCTAGCATGACATGAATCCATCTAGAAATTTCTGTCAGCAACTAAGCTGCTGGGTTCTGCAGTAGCTCCAGCTTCCAGACCATCTTCAAGGGTAGTCCTGTATAGAGTGCATGACAGTAGTCTAGTCTGGAGGTTATCAGGGCATGGATCAATGTAGCCTAATTACCCTTATCCAGGAAAGGCTGGGATTGATTAACCAGCCAGAGGTGGAGTTAAGAACTTCTGACTACTGCTGCCCCTTGAGTGTCAAGTGAATCCAAGAGCACTTTTAAATTGCGTGCCAGTTCTTTCTGGGGCAAAACAACACCATCTAGAACTGGCTGCTGCTAAATTTCCTGGACTTAGGATCCAGTGGCAAACAGATTGATGATGCTGAAGGCTACTGAGAGATTGAGGAGAACCAACAAGGTCCCACTGCCCTTCACCCTGTAATGGGCAACCAAGGATTTCTTGATGCCATAACCAGATTGGAATAGGCCCAGACAATCCATTTACTCCAAGCAGCTGGTTGGCCACCTCTCTAAGACCTGGCCAAAAAGGTGAATATGAGCAACTGGGTGGTATTTACTTAATAACTCTCACTCCGGAGAGGTCCTTTTAAAGAGAAGTAGACCACAGCCAACCCAAGTCCCACTGACAGTGGCATTTTTCACTCCCTGGACCCACTCAGCCGTACCCCCTCTTTTCTCAATCAATGTTTCTGTTCCGTAATTTCTGAGCAGGTTACAATGAGGTTCTGCTGGGGTTTTGTACTTCACTCCATGGGGGGAAAGGACAAATCTCATGTTGCTATTTGTCCAACCACAGAAATTGATCATTGATGAAAAGAAGTACTATCTCTTTGGGAGGAATCCTGACCTCTGCGACTTTACCATTGATCACCAGTCATGCTCTCGAGTCCATGCTGCCTTGGTCTACCACAAACATCTGAAGAGGGTTTTTCTGATAGATCTCAACAGCAGTAAGTGGGTTACTAAGTGAGGGGGTGGGTACTGAACAAGATTCCTGGTTTCAGATTAATTTTCAAGGGATGTTGGTTTTTGTTCTTGTACTTTGCACACTAAAAAATGACAAGGTTGCAAGAGTCACTGTGGCGTTTCCGCAACAATGTATACAACGTGGTTTTCATGATACCTTGAAAGGCCTCCCATCAGAAGGAAGTGATATCTTGGGGTATTGTGATGCATTCTCCCTCAGTGACCTTCCTTCACCTTGGCTCATTCTCTGTGGCAGATAGCGGATGTGATCCTCTAAATGGTTATCCGTCAGTCTCCCATTCCCCACCAGTTGGGGAGCAGCAGCAAAAAGGAGTACAAATTACTGCTGGGTGGGGCATTGATGGACTTTTTCGCCTTGTATGGACACACCTCCTTTTTTGTGCGCAGCCCCCAAGGGATAGTGGCGCATAACAGGGTGCTTGTCCATACCCTTGCTGATACTTTACTGCCGCACTGCAAAAGAATTTGGGATGAGAGACATGAAGAAATTATTTGAATCTCCTTTTGCAAGGATTATCTGCACGCATAAGCACACCCAACCATTGTACCTGTGGCCCTGTTGGAGAGGCCGCAGAACCCAGCTCTTCCACAGTGCAGCACTATGGCTGCTGATTATGGCAAAGTTGTTGCTCCTTATATACTGTCGTTCAGTTCCCACAATATGATGTGTATTAAGAAACTGTATATACATGAAACCTTACCTGAGAGTGGATTGACTTGAATGTAAATGTGAGACTAAGAGGACCCCATGTTAAAATAAACAGAAAAGCTATCTGGGTTCAAAGGGCTGCATCTCAGCCACCATGGATTTGATTTAACCACACCCCACTCCAATTAGTAGGAAGAAAAGTGCCTCGTCCCTTTGAAACTTGAGGCAGTGGAGGTGATCGGATGACCCAAGAACCCGCTGTCCCTCCCTCCCTCCCCTTCACCAAAGGCCTTTCTCACTGATCCAAAGCAAGTGGTAAACTGTTTTTTGTGACAGAAATAATCTTCCCAGGATGTCTTAGTTGCCCTCTGGCCCAGCCGCTTTAGGGACAAAGAGGGTAGAAGAGGAACTCCAGAAACGTGTACAAGCAAGGATGCCTGGATTTTCTGACTGCTCAAAGCATAAGCCATGTACAGCCATCCTTCCTGATTCGCATTGTTTTGAAGCTGTGGCACTGAGTTTTATGGAAGGTGGTGGCTGTGATACAGCCCTTTAAACCCAGCTAGCTTTCCTCTCTTGCTGGCAGTGAAAGAAACCATTTAAATCAATGCAGACAAAAAGAATTCTGGTCCGTTGAGATTTTAGATGCAGCTCCCCTAACCCCAGATTTTATATTATAGACAAATGGTACTTATGCACAGTTTCACTACGCAAGGAGTATTGTAGGAACTGAGCTAAAATTGTATACATTAGGATTACTGTTCTGTATTTTACTGCATTTGCCGCAGTATACAGGACACTGAAAATTTTGTCAAATTTTGATCCCGAAGCCATACGTATTGGAACCCTGCTCTTCCTCCTGCTCATAACCTTGCATGCTTTACAGTCCCTTCAGTTCCCAAATTTATAGTTGAGGGGAAGGGAATCGTTTTTATAGTTGGAGAAGCCCAGTGTAGTTAGGAACAGTCCCTAGCCGCTTCCTTAACATGAATACGAAGGAGCAAAGGAGTTTTTGAGGAATAACAGGGTTGAGGCAGTTTTGAGGTTCTTCAGTGCCAAGACCACCAACTCCGGCCTCCATCTCATGAGCCACATGCCATTTTCCTTGCGGGTCTGCTGTCTTTGCTGTCCAGTGGCAGAATGGTTAAGAGCTGCATAATTCTGGGAATAATCCTTTCCAAATTGCAGAGGAAATACCCTTGATCATCTTTGCTAGAGGACAATGGAAAATGTGCCACAAATGTGCCATAGCACCTGAAATTGTGGCATACATTCTGTTTACTGCAACCTTTTTGTTGGAGGTGTCTTTAAGCGTTAGAAACCTGGGGTACAGATTTTAAAACTAGCACAGGCTAAGGTAACTGAAACCCAGCTATAAAAGTGAATTGCATCAGGCTGGAGTTTCTGAAGCTTTCGAATACATGCTGATCAAAGATATGGGCTTTTTTTTTCCAATTGCAACATCTTCAGCACATGGCACGTTTTTGGGTCATATTCGTTTGGAGCCTCACAAGCCACAACAGATTCCCATTGACTCTACGGTTTCGTTTGGTGCCTCCACACGGGCCTACACTCTGAGAGAAAAGCCTCAGACGTTGCCCTCGGCTGTGAAAGGAGATGAAAAAATGACCAGTGAGGACGATGAGCTGAAGGGACTGCTCGGCCTCCCTGAGGAAGAGACAGAGTTAGATGTGAGTACAGCTTCTTTGCATGCACCTTTCATATCTCTTGTGTGCATCAGCAACACCTACAACTGTTCAAGCTTCATGTCTGCTTTTGTAACTCAGGTGAAAATGAGTCTATGAAAAAGGACCAACTTCATCCTGACGTTCCCTAGCCAAATTGCTATTTCCGTGCTTTGTTTTCCTCTCCTTTAGTTAAATTTTGTGGCAGTCACTAACTTGTTCCTGGCTTTCTCTAATGCTCTCACAGACTCTCTGTGGTCGGTTTGGAAGTTTGTCCATCCCAACCTGTACCTAAGAATATATAGGCTGGCTGTAATGCTCTGACCTGTGTTGATAGCTTTATCTCTGGCTCCTTAGAACCTCACAGAGTTTAACACAGCACATAACAAAAGGATTTCCACCTTAACTATAGAAGAAGGAAACTTGGATATCCAGAGACCCAAAAGAAAACGAAAGAACTCCAGAGTGACGTTCAGTGATGATGATGAGATCATCAATCCAGGTGAGTCCTGAAGACTTATTTTGCGTCTGCTGTAGGTAGGCCTGAACATAGTTTGTTCTGTGCGGTCATGCATGCGTCCTTGTATAGAGGTTTCTTGAAAACTGTAGTGACCATTTTTAGAAGGCCTGTAGTAATATCCAGTGCTGAACATAACTCCTGAAGATCAATTTATGCCTTCATCTCCATTTACCCTTTCAGAGGATGTGGACCCTTCGGTTGGACGTTTCAGAAACATGGTACAGACTGCAGTGGTCCCAGTGAAGGTACGCTCCTGAATCACAGCCCTGTTTCCACCTGTAAGCTGCGGCCTTTATAGCCCATATACATTTAGGTCCCAACATTTTTAAAAAAATTAGAGCACTAAAAATGTGCTTGCAAGTATTTTAAGTTTCATCTTAATCTAACAAACACAAATATATTACAGTACTTTGGAACTTTCTTCCTAGTAAATGAACTCTAGATGGCAGTTTAAACTGAATTGTTTGGGAAGCTGGAACAAAGCGAAATACAGTAGAAAAGACGCTAATGCACCTGAAGAAGTCATGTGTGAGGAGTTGCTTTGGTTCCTCCTAGACAAAAATGTTTTTTTTTATAGTACAAGCAGCAAGACATAGATAAATTGCAGGTACACGGGATATAATTTGTGGAGTTTAATTTTATGAGAAAAATATAAAAAATCATTTCTGCCTGATGCCGATATTTTCGTAGCCAAACTACTAGTATAAATTAGTTTTTCTATAGTTTTACATGGCAGAAATGGACTGTAGTAGAGTTAGCTGTGCCACTTCAGACTCCAGCCCCCACAGTGTACATATAAAACAGGTGCCCGCCATAGTGTCCCTGAGTGGATATATGCCTGATAATTTGAGTGCTGGCATATATTGAGGTACAGTAGGTAGGGAAATAATGTCAGGCTGTTTTACACTAAGTGTTATTTAAAATGTTAAGAACTCTGCCGTCAATGCATTCGGGCAGTGACCGTCTGCTTCTGAGTAAGACCATTCGTTGGTTATGCCTATTGTCCTTTGTGGAGCTGAATTCTCTTTTTATTTATCTATTGATTTATATTTATATCCCACCGTATACCTGTAGGTCTCAGGGCAGGCTACAGTCTTAAAACAAGAGGTTAAAAACCTGTTTTGGAAGGTGTGAGCTCCTCTACCACTTTACCTGCAGCTAGCGTGCCTGCTTGCCTCCCACCATGTAGCCCAGGACCTCCCCCCATTTTAGTGGTTGCTCCCTCAAAGGTGAAGAGGGTATGCGTCCCACCTTCAGGACCTCCTTGTAGTTTCTCGGGCTGTGGTGACAAAGAAGCCCCTTAAAGATCCACTCCCCTGGGTAGGCAAAGGATTTATGGATGTTTCCCATCTGAAGCTTCCTAGGTTACCAGATTGCAAAGCATCTTGCAGGGGGGGAAATGTGTGTGTGCATGTCTGGGTGGATGTGTTTGAGTTGTGATGGGCTTTTCTGCCAGAAGGATAAACTACTGTGAATAATGAGGAGTTGCCATATATTCCCACCTGATGTTTAGCATCTGCAGGATCACCAGAAACCCCAATGGTGAATTCTATCACTGCTGTTCCACATCTATATGAAGCCGCTGGGTGAGATAATACGGAGTTATGGTGCTAGG
>MTQE01002781.1:3195461-3208971 GCA_014337955.1 Aspidoscelis marmoratus | reverse complement strand
TGACCCCCAAAGGGGTCCCGACCCCCAGGTTGAGAACCACTGATCTAGACTGATCAGTTTGGTTTGGGTAGCAGGTATCGTCCTTACCATCCAACCCACCGGGAGTCTGAACGTTCAGCTGGAATTTGGGAGGTTCTTCTGACTTTTAGACCAAAAACAAAAAAATTCTGCAATTCAAAGCAGTGCTTGTTTGCTGACTTTCTAGTTTTAACCATCAAAATTTTAAAAGGCAGGCCTTGACTTATTTCTATAGTATATTAACAAAGCCAATTTCAGCATAGCTATTTTCAGCATAGTTAACACCAATATATTTTGGAGGCAGTTGCATTTCAGACTGAACCAAAAAGTGTAGACTGTGAACTCTTTGTAATGCAGTTGTAACACCATCTGTACTAGCAACGAAAACATAAACAGATGTTATGCTATACTGAAGAGTTGTTTTCCTGTCTGTGTGTATGTTTGCTTGTGCACAGAAAGTTCTGCCTTAATTCTAATACTGCAGTCCTTGTGTAGATGTATCTAAGGAGCAAGGAAAGAAATCCAGAATGCCACTAAAAACTTGCTTTTTGTTTAGAAGCAAAAACAAATTAACCCATTTTGCACAAGACAGCTGTAGCTATGCAGAAACTTGGCTAGACAGGATAAAGTGACAGGATAAAGAAAAACTAAATAGGTTTATTGAAATATCAAGTATTTCTCAAAATAAGGCTGACTGGTATTCAAAATGCAGTAATTAAGTATTAATCTGTTAAATATATATTTTAAAAAATCCAAAGTGTTTTCCCCCCCACCTACGGAGAAAGTCAAGATGCCATTGTTAAATCATGGCAACCAACACAAGGGCAGTTTGGCAGAACCACCTCTTCCCAAAAGGGCAACAAAGAATATAGGAAGCAAAGACATAAAAACCAGCATGGCTTTAGTATTTTCCATTCTGAAATTGCTGGGCTTGCTTGAAAGTCATTATACTGCTCATAGTACACTACTCATGCCTACCTAGAAAATACTTTTTGTTCCTGAGAAATACAGAAGAGGAAATTACTTCCTAGCGTTGTATTGCTTCTTGTCATTGCTGAGTGAGAATTTCTCTGGACAGACTCCACTTGGGCTGGAAGATTCACTTCTAAAGAATTCTGAGGTGCAATTCAAACGGGACTATCACGATCCAATAAGACAGTAAAGTACTGCGCGTGAACATAGCTTTAGTCCGCATCTGTGGATTTAAAGTGTTCATCATCAACTGTGGAATAGATGTGTCCCTCACAACTGAGAAATTCAACAGCTTTCCTGGAGGAATTAAAGGAGAAAACAGAAAGTTAATATAGGGTCCACTGGTGCAAAATTCTGCTGTTTGAAAGCCAGAAAATCCCGTCAATCCGTTTCCCAATTCCACTGTAGTTTTTTATAGAACAGATATGTGTGAACTGATCTTCATGGATCAGATGTAAATCACACCAACTGGTTACCACGTCAAGTCCAAGCCAATCTGAGTCTGAACCAGTTTGGTGTCTCTCTATAGGAGGACAACAAGCTTTAGCCAATCCCCTTCTCAGGGTATCTGGAAAAGGGGAAAAGCTTGCTCTCTGTGTAACAGCCAGGTGGCACACAGTCCATAGTTGCCAGGAAGTGACCTTGCCTTTCCACCATTAGGGAAAAAGAGATGGGATAGGATGGAAGATTGCTCACCTCTGTTATGGCCACCAGGACAACATAAGCTGGGCTGAACTAGCTTTGAACCAAGTTGACCCAGACTGGTCACACTAAATTGTGCCCTTGTTTTTGGGAAATTATCTGAAACTGGTTCAGTTTCTGGCTGGTTCTGCACCCACTTGCAAAGATCAAGAGGTAAGATTTCTGTTCTTCTGCTCAAATACTTCCAAGCATGGTCACCGAGTAAGTCTGAATAATCATCCCCTTGATCTAGCATGAATGGGAAAACTAGACACAAGAATTACAGTCCCAAATACATAAGGATAATGCTTGGAGAAGATAAACTAGACAGGTAACTATTATATCACCTGTTCAATAAAATGTCTCAACTGAAAAGGAACAAATGTTGAGGAATCAAAAGGCAAACTTCACTTTCGTTGACGTGAGACAAAGTAACCACCCCTTGTTTTGCAACACAGAGACATGAGTCTCATTGAGCAAAAGCCTAACCCTATTGCCCTCAAAATAGGTTTTTGCTTCAAAAGATGTGTTAGGACTTCTCTTCAGGGGATGTTTTATATAACACTTATATTTTCAGGGTAGGTCTTATTTTTGGGGAAACAGGCTATTAGCGGTGTGCACAAATGCAATTTTCGACATTCAATTCAAATTGAATACATTTTCATCTATTTGTACGAGTATTCAATTCGTATTTGAAGATACGAATGTCGACAACATTTCCTGACTCTAAATTTTCTTTCATTGCCATCTATTTCTATCATTCAGTATCAATACTAATGCAAAGGTAAAAGGAGAGAGAACATTTTTTTTCAGTTCAATTGCTCTGGTATCCATTATGGCCCATATTTCAATTTTCCTTCTATCTTTATCAAAGAAAGCAGGACTGGCAAACCACTTCTACCAAGCCCTTATAAAGTAATGCTTTCTTGGATCAGCCCAGGGTACAGAGCTCTTAAGAAATGGCTCACTCCATGCTGTCCCACTGTGATTAACTACCAGTCATCCCTGCAGAATTTTGTTGTTACACCTTTGGCTGGAAAATGTACATACTTCAGAGTTGACAGATTCATAGTATGCAGCTGGGACTTCAGATCTTTTATGCTTATTCCTTCAGCAGATGGGCAGCTTTTAATCAAATTCAGGACCTAAAAAGAAACCCTAGGATTATTAATCATGAAGAGCAGAACATGAAGATAATTCTAAATGAGTAAGGACATAACAAGCGATAAGCACCTATTTTAAGACCTGGAAGGGAGGCCCTTCTGGTTGTCCCACCACCTTCAGCAGTACAATGGGAAAGGGCTTTCTTAGTGGTTGCCCCTGAACTATGGATTAATTTCCCCCTTGAGGTGCATCAGGCTCTCTCACTGTATATATTCTGGAAGGCAGTGAAAACGCACCTCTTTGCCTTGGCCTTCAGCTAAATGGAGACACCTTTCCCTTTTCACTTGTAACCACTGGTATTATTTGCAATTATTATCATTTTACTAATTTAACGTATTGGATTTTAAATGCTGTTACCTGCCCTGAGACCCTCTGGGTATAGGGTGGGATAGAAGTATAAATAATAAATAAATATTTGTCCTGGCCTTTGGGACTTTCAAGCACTGTTGTCAATTTGGTCTGTTCATTTTAAATTTGGTTTTTAATGCTGTAACCTGCCCTGAGACCTTTGTGCATAGGGTGGGATAAAATAAAACAAAAATAACATTCTGAACACAATTGTCACAAAAAATCTTCCTGCTTCAGCAGTGGAACAGCAAACAGGTTTCTTTTTGAGGCAAGAACTTGGTCTGCTACTCGGAGTTTACTGAGAGACCATCCTGCTGCACAATTCTAAGAGGTTATTTGAGGAAGATCTTTAGAACAAAATCCAGTTCCAGTCACAACTTGCTCTACTGTTCTGGTAGTCTACATAATTACTGGAGCTTTTCTACTGTCCAGTCCTTGGAACAGACACCTCTCAAATACCTGACCACACTTTGGGGCCCAAGAATGATACCAATAGGGTGATGGCAAACTGACACCATCACAGCCAGCACAAAAAGGGGCCAAGAAGGGGTGGCTACAGACCTGTGAGAATAGAGGGGCTGAAGAAAAGCAGAGCTACTAAGAGTTGAGCCACTGTCAAGGCTGCAAATCTATGAAAACTCCCATAAAAATTCACCCACCAGTGGATTATTATCACACATTAGCCAACTCCAAACTGAAACATATGAACTAGAAAGAGAGAGGAGATTCAACTCTACAAAAAGGGCCATACTACTGCTGCTGCTGCTCCTGCTGCTGCTACTACTACTACTCATACATTTATATCGACATTCTGAAACCGTATTTGGGATCGTGTGGGTTAACTGAGAGAATGTTCTCTACCACTTCACACCAGCTCAGAGATGTAGTTCAGAAACATCTGGAGAGCCACGTGTTACGCGTGGCATCTAAAGGCATCTCATGGTGACTCACTTAATTAACAGCTGCTGCAGAAGCAAAGGCAGAAGTATCTTACACCACCTTCAAAACCATCTTGTCATCCAGACTTACCTTCATCTGTTCTGTTGTTAGACCACTCACTGGTAAAGCACCTCCTGAACCTGACATGCTGCTCATCTCTAAAGGCCCAAGTGGCTGAGGCGTTTTACCTGATGCAGCCTAAAGTAAAGGAAAACAAACAATTCTGGTAATCATATTAACGCTGCACATGTGGCATCAGGAACAGAGAAAAGCCAAATGGTAGTATATTATAAGCAATGGCATCTTGCTGCTGCAACAGTGAGGGAGAGAACATTTGGTTGTACTTTTACAGAAATCAGAAGACAGAGCTAGCAGACTCTTTCTTTTCAGAAATCGCTGTTCTCCTAAACAAATTCTGCATTTATTTATGCTCTGATTTTGAAACATAGTGGCACCCTGGTATTCGATTGCTTTGAAACTTGTCAAATTTGGCAATGCATTTTGGTGTGAAAATTTTGTCCCGGTACTCAATTGTTTGGTACCCGTTGCCTTCCCACCCACCCCGAGCTGGAGCAGTGGCTTCGCACGTGTCCTCCTCACCTGGCGTCCTGCTGGCATCAGTGTCACCAACCCTCAGACATGCCAGCCAGCCCTCCCAGAGATACGCACATGTGATTGGTGTGGAGGTGCATGATTCCCCCCACCTGGTCAGACCACTGGCCCTGGAGAGGTCACGGCCTCCTCTGCTGTGACCTCTGCAATATTCACCTCCTCCTCCTTTGTCGCTGCCTCCTTTGCTGCTACCAATGGCCTTCAGAGGCTCCATCTACCCCTCCCAGAGGTGAGCGTGTAGTTAAAGTGGCGGCAAAGGAGGCAGCCTGGACTGGTAGCACATGCACCCTGGGCAGCTGCAGTTTTGAAGGTGAGTGGGGACTGGATTCCCCATGCTAGGAGACTGGGGGGGGGGGCAGTGGAGGTACACCGAAGGGGAGGGGGCAAGGGTTCCCTTCACCCAAACTTTCCTCTTTGATTTGGGAACGCATTACATTTATTTACATTATTCCTTATGGCAAAATTTGTCTGGTACTTGTCGCACCTCCTGGAACCAACTGACGATGAATACCAAGGCACCAGTGTATCCAGTAACCTCCAATAATGCAACCATATGGAAGCACAGATAACCTAAATTATCAATTTCAGAATTACTGTGTAAATTTAAAATGTCTAAACCTTCTATATATTTACATGAATAATAATTTTTAAAAGTATTCTGGAATCTATGTTTCATGTATCCAAAAAAAAGAAAGAAATTAAAACTTTCATTAGGTTTGCAGAATTAAACTGGTATACTAGTGGGCATATCTACTAGTGAAAACTTACTCTATCTTCATTTTAATAATTATAGCACCTTTTCATTTTAGTCTTCGTCCACAATAAATAATGTTAATTATTAACGTATTTTAGTACATTATTTCTAATTTTTCAGCTGTAATTTGTAATTCATCTACAGCAGTGGTTCTCAACCTGGGGGTCGGGACCCCTTTGGGGGTCCAACTACCCTTTCAGGGGGGTCGCGACGAGTCTCCCACCGCCCTTCCCTCCCACCTCCCAGCTGCTCCACCCCTGTGGTTGGGGGTCTCCACAACATGAGGAACTCCATTAAGGGGTCGCGGCATTAGGAAGGTTGAGAACTGCTGATCTACAGTAATGCACCAAATTGGGTCAGTTCATTTTTTTCAAGAATAGGCCTGATTTAAGGTCAGAGAAAAATAAAATAACTGCTTACCGACCAGGGAGGGTGGTATTAAGTCCATTAATTGTAAACTTTTTTCATGACTGTGTAAATATTAACTAAGGATTTCATACCCAAAATCAAAAGAACAGGAGAAAAACGACACTCTTATTTGGCTGCTTGAAATAAGGAAAGGGAGTTGAATTAACTGCATTTGCTTTAATTATGGCTCAGGTTGGTTTAAATTTTGTTTTAATTCTGTACATTTGGAACTAAACTCAAACTTTATTTCATCAACAACTGCCCTCTCTCTGTACGTACCATGCTGTTCTTTTTAGCCATCACGTGTGCATTGACAACCTCCAGCAGGTGCATGGTGAACTCATTCATGTCCTCCAGTGGCCTGATCTTGAATGCAACCAGGCTCTTCTTGTTCTAACATCAAAAAGCAGAACAATAATTCTTAAGGCTCAAAATAAAGTTTCACACAGAATAGAAAAAAATGAGGCTTTAAAAGAACTGATGGTGCTTCACTACTAGAATAATTCATGACTAATGTCTTTATTACAAAGGCAAATGATTCATGCCAGCTATAAATGAAGGCTGAATACCAAAGAATCAACGCCTTTGAATTGTGAAGCTGAGAAGACCTTTGAGAGTCTTTTGATTTGCACGGAGATCCAATGAGTCAATACTAAAGGCAATCAACCCTGACTGTTCATAACAAATACTGAAGTTGAAGCTCAAACACTGGCTACTAAATGAGAAAACTAGATTACCTGTACGGTAATTGGAAAAGAATGCTGAGAAAGACTGAGGCAAAAGTAGAAGGGGATGGCAGAGGATGGGATGAATAAATAATGTCATGGAAGCCACAAACATAACCTTATAAAAACTTGAGCAAATAGTAGAGGACAGGCCCCAGTATGCTACGGTCCGCAGAGTCATGAAAAATAAGACATGAATGAGTGAACAACAACAACAGTTTGAAATAATTTATATTTCTAAGGACAGTATTCCCCACTTTACTTTCTGTTTGGGTGTCAATAGCATTTCCCTTATTCTCAATTTTTTTGTTTCCAAATATGGGGCTGAAACCAGCTATAAATACATATAAGGACTCTTCAATTTACTTTAATTTATTTTAATGTCTGTGTATCTTTGCTCTTTACACTGTGGCTCTGTATGTCAATCTGTACATGGTACTCAAAGTAATCAATGCATTCTTCAATTTGATTTGATTCCAAACATGAATTCCACTAATTTCCTTTTCCATATTCCTGACCCAAGATCAAGCCCTTTTGTCACATTAAACTGTGTAGTTGCTGGTTCAGACTGAAACAGAACTGCAAAATTAGATCCACACGTTTCCTTATCTATGGATGACTAAGCAAAAATATTCAAGTAAGTAGCAGCTCTTATGTTCAAACTAAATACTCTTACCTGAAAAGATCGCAGGTGACCTGCCACTTTCACATATGTTCCAGGTGGCACAACAACATTCTCACTGCCCACCTCCTAAAAACAAACAAACAAGAATCCCATGCCTTTAATTGTCCCGCAGTGCATTACAAACATCAAAGCTAACTAAAATCTGACCATCACTCACATCAGTGTCAACCCACTGCCTCACATCCATAGGGCCTGCAGTCATGTCATCTAGTTTGTAGAGAATGTTTGTTGGTGCTTTTTCCGCTTGCCTAATTATTCCCACAACAGTAACCTATATGGGAGAAAAGAGAACATCTGTTTCTGAGAACGGAAACTGAAAAGATATGCCATAACAGCCCATTATTTTTACAGCACAGAATAGCACCAGGGCATCCTAAAGTCATTTTCTTGAAAATGCACGAGTTAAAGATGAATTTTTCAGCAACCTTGAGTAAAGTTTCTGCCTTTTATAATATGATGACAATTTAGATGATTCTCATAGTGAAGAAATGGTTTAGGTCATGTAAACTTCTTGTAATTTGTAGGGTCTAGGCTGTGATAAACACTGGAAATTAAATAAGTTCAATACATTCTACCAACTACTGGCTCCACGTTACTGTGGCTCACATGGGGTAACATTACACCGCAATCAGAGAAGCAGGTTTCCTTAAAGGGTCGGTATCTTATGCTGTTCACGCTGTTGTCTCCCAGCACCCCTGACTTCTAATGGTTACGGTGAGCACAGGTTTAACCTGACAGAGGGCCTGTTAGCACTTGGCTTTATTCTGGAATATATCCTGGTATAGGGCCCTGCAGTACACATGCTAGTGCAGGCTTCAGCAGGCCCCGGGTGGTGGTGCAGGAGGAGAGTTGGCTTTTCTATCTCACTTTTCCCACCCATTTCAGGGGACTCAAAGCAACTGACAAAGCTTTCCATTCTTCTCCCAAAAACAGAACACCCTGTGAGGTAGGTGGGACTGTGAGAGCTCAGAAGAGAGCTGTGATTAGCCCAAGGTCACCCAGCTGGCTTCACAGTGGAGGGCGGAATCAAACCGGGTTTTTCTAGATAAGAGTCCAGCTCCTTAACCACTAGACCAAAGTGAGGGCTGCCAGAGTCTGCATTAGCATGCAGACAACAGACCGCTATCCTGAGATATATTCCAGAACATGGCCCAGTTTGAACAGTCCTAGTGCTTAGAGGGTTACAGATTCCGCATCCTTTAAGTTAAGGAGCTCAGTCTGCTGGCAAAATAATCCAAGTTGCACTAGGAGTCTGAGTATGACAAGATCTCCCCAAGGCCAATCCACCTACAAAAAGTGATTAAGAGTGCTTACCTGTGAAAGATCAACTTCTCCAACTCTGAAGGCATCGTCTACCTGTTTGGCAGAAAGTAACTGGGACACAGTACAGGGGACAATGCACTGTGATCTTGCTCTCTGCAAAAGGAGATGACATCATCTTCAGTTGACATCATCTAATGAAAAGACTTTTCTACCTCACTTTTCCCAGCCATTTAAGGGGGCGCAAAACAGCTGACAAACCTTCCGTTCTTCTCCCCACAATAGACAACCTGAGAGCTCAGAAACAAAGCTGTCACTAGCCCAAGGTCACCCAGATGGCGTTGTGCAGGAGTGCAGAATCAAACCAGGAAACATCAGGATAAGAGTCCAGCATTCTAACCACAAGACCAAACTAGCTCACAGAGAGAGAGAAAGAGAGTGTACGTAAATACGTACGTATGTACTATTTGTATTTCTATACGTACACACATACATACATATGTACTATTTATATTTCACCCTGAGACCTTCGGGTATGGGGCAGGTTAGAAATGTAAACAAACAAACAAATAAATATCCCGCCCTATACCTGAAGGTCTCAGGGTGGGTAACAAGTTTTGAAATCCAGCATATCAAAAAAACTGTATTAAAGCAATAATAGCCATCACAACATTTAAAACCCAGCATGTTAAAAAACAGCACAATATCAGTTAAAACAGTAGTATTTGCAGTGGGGAAAAACATAATCAACATTTAGGGTCTTATAAGTCAAAGTTAACACCTTGAATTGGGCTCAGTAGTAAATTGGCAGCCAATGCAGCCCTTCTAAAACCAGGGTGATGTGCATCTGGCTAGCTGTCCCATCGGCACCCTAGTAGCTGCATTTTGCACTAGCTGCAACTTCTGCACCGTCTGAAAGGGCAGCCCCATGTAGAGTGCATTGCAATAGTCCAATCTAGAGTTTACCAGAGCATGGATCTCATGTCATCTCTGTCCAAAAAAGGCTTCAGTTGACGTACTAGCCATAGTTGGGAGTAGGCACTCCTAACCACGGCATCCACCTGAACATCACGCGTCAGCGCAGAGTCCAGGAGTACCTCCACGTTATGCACCTGTCCCTTCCAGGGCTATGGGTATCTCCCAACTACACGGACCTGAGACCCTGTGACACACAGCACCTACGTCTTTCTGGATTCAACTTCAATTTATTGCCCCCCATCCAGCCCATTATTGCCTGCAGGCATGTGTCAAGCACTTCAACCGCCTCCCCTGATTCAGATGGCACAGAGAGATAGAATCAAATGAATAAGCATGTAGAGAATTCCTCAAAATACAATCCACAAAAATAAGCATTATTTTTCATTTCTAGAACACTTCTGGTACCAGCTGTCAGTTGTGCAGCCAAGGTGCAAGCCACCCCAAGAGCCCACAAAATAACTCACTACCTCTGCCCACCCCCATTTCACATAAGGGGCACCATGCTACCAGATGACATTTACTCAAACAAGGGAGGCAGAACACCATGCTGCTGCAAAAGCAGCTGTCTAATCTAGAGTTCTGGCTGGTTGGCACATTCAGCAATCCCCTCCAACAGAGAAGAATGACAAAATGGAATAATGTGCCTGTTCACTGAACTATTAATGTAGCATAGTTGTTAGTGTGTGCTAAGACCTGGGAGTCCCTTGATTCAAATCCCCACTCAGACATGAAAGCTCACGTAGTCATCTTTGGCTGCTCACTTCTGCTCACCGTAACCTACCTCAGAGGGCTGTTGCGAGGGTTAAAAAGAGGAAAATATATACTACAATATAAATATTAGCCTATTAAGCCATTTATAACAGTCCCACCCAAAGTCTACCATCCCTATACAAGAATCCCCTCCAAGAAATGGAAACAAATATCGCTAACATACGCACAGGTTTTTTTTCACTTTGGGTTGCAGAAAATGACGCAAATCCTCCAGGTGACTGCGTATATCCACCGCCACCACCAAAGCCACCGTCATAGCCACCTGTAAATTAAAAAATAATACATCAGGACCAGCAGAAAACCCTGAAGTGGAGATGGGAAATAAGAAGAACAGAGGATCTGATCGACCTCAGGGTCTCTCGTTGACTTCTTGTACACTGTTATAGATAAAATTATTTTACTTCCTTCAGCCGCACCTAATGCAATTCCGTCCTTCCCAGACCGCTAAGGTTGTAATAACTCAGACTCCTCCTGTATTCTGGCCACTTCCCAAAAACATACCTTTCCCCAGACTTGCAGGAGGGCCTTTTCTGTTGTGGCCCCTAGACTCTGGAACAGCGTTCCTCCTGATGCTCACCAGGTGCCTACACTGTCTAGTTTTCGGCACGTGGTGAAGACATATCTTTTTACTCTGGCTTTTGCTTCTTAAACGGCTTCCTCAGGGTGCTGTCAGTGAGTGATGGGGTTGTATTTTTAATTCTTTTTACTATTCAATGTGTTTTAATATCACTGTAACCCGCCCTGGGACCACTTGGTGATGGGCGGGATATAAATTTTCTAGAATAAATAAATAATAAAATCCAGAACTTTGGCTAAATGTGGTACAGTTTTCCCCCACTGCAGACATTAGTGTTTTGTGCTGTTTTATATATATATGATTTTATCTTAAATATGTTTTTGTTGGTGGTGCTGTTGTTTTTAAATATGCTGTTACCCGCCCTGAGACCTTAGGGATATAAACGTAAATATAAACAAACAAACAAACCACTGAGGCCACTTACCTGGAGTCTCTGCCCTCCTCCGCTGGGAATCCTAACGAGCCACGCCTCTTGCGTGGCTAAGAGAAGGCTCATACACACGCGTGCCTAAGGCGTCGATAAACTACAACCCCCACCAGCCTTTGCGCCTGGAAATGGCTGCCAACGAGGGACGATGGGAGCTGTAGTTCAGGAGTCCTTTGGCCTCCTCTGATGCTCCTCCTCAGGGGAGAAAGGGGTATAACCCGGTTCCTTTCGCGTGAAGAGACTGAAGAGGCGGGGCAGAAAGCGCCCGCACCCCCGTCCTCCTCTGACCACTCGTGGCTGCTTTCTCGCCAGGGTGCCATGAGAACGCACGCACGCACGCGCGGGTCTACTCACGCTTACCTTGCCACATGACGCGAAAGAAAGCGCTTGAAGTTTTTCTTCCCTCCGACAGTCACTAGATGAGGTTTCGCGCAGCGCCAGACGCTCCCTCAGTCAGTCTCCCGCTCCAGCCCCGCCCCTTCCCGACGCGAGCAAAACTAGTTGCACGCTATAGGCCGGCCAGGCCCTCCGGGCAGCCAATCGAGAATGGAAAGGGGAGGAACTGCCAGGCCGCTTCCGGCTGGTGGGAAGTGCGGGGGCTCATAGAGAGGGGAGAGGCAGAGCGGCAAGGAAGGGCGCCCCTGTCCGCCCGTGGTTTCTAGACGTCGTGTTTCACCAGTGCGACCCGGATGTTGTTGTTCCGGTACTACCCGTACTTCCGCCGCTGCCGACCGCCGAGGCCTCCTGGTGGGAGTGAGCTGTGGCCGCCGCCCTCAGGCAGAGGCCGCCACGGGAGAGGCCGCCGCGTCTGGTGTTCAGCAGGCGGGAGGGGAGTCAGGGGAGGAGGTTGCGTGGAGACCCGTTCAGAAAAGGCGACAAGGAAACACAAACTTGTTTCCACTTACTGGGGAGGAAATGCACCCAGATTAGCTTTTTAGTGCTGCTGTCTTATTTTGAAGTTTTATTACAAGCACATATTAAAATAACAATAAAGTGCAAACAAAACTGTGTCACAAATAATCCCTCCACCAAGTGACAACATCTTTTGAATTTTCTCTTTTCCTCCTTCTTTGTTGGACCAAAGAAATAGTTTTGTTATCCTCTCAATAATTTATTTATATATTTATTTGGGTTTCTGTTCCGCAGGTAACAATGTTATATTAATCTTAGACGGGTCCCTGCCCTCAGGCTTACAATCCAAAGACACAAGGTACAAAAGGAAAATGGTGTGGGAGATAATAGGGACACTCTGGCAGCAATAGTGTCCTTGCGATGGTAAAATTCTTTTCTTTTTCTCCTCCATTCCCCACAGGCAAGATGGCTCCTTCATGGCCTGTGTGGTGACAGTTGGGGGGTGTGGTGTGGTGGGGGCAATGCTGGGAGCTTGATGCAAGGTGCTCACCCAGTTTCCTTCTCTCTTCTGGTGCCCGGGGTCTCGTTGAGGAGTACTGAATCTTTCCAATTATCCTCCACCTTCGACTGCAGTTTCATGCCTTGGCTTTTAAATCTTATTTCCTGTATATTTTCAAATCTCACATGTCCGTTAAATGTCTATACCAGTTTTCTACTGTCCATTTTGTGCTATCCTTCCATCCCAGTACTAATGTAGATTGTGCAGCATATATCATTTGATCAAATATTGTTTATTCTTAATCTCCCCATAACCACACTAAACAAAGCTGTTCCAGGCGTTAAGTCCACATTTATATTTAAAATATTAATTTGGTTTTGAATGATTCTCCAGAAACTTCTAATATTAGCGCATTCCCACCAAACGTGGAAATACGTACCTCTATCTTACACCGCCCATGGAGACGCATCAGGTACCTCCTTAGATCTGGATCTACTAAATCCGTATTAGCTGAAGGACCCACTCATTAGATCTGGATCATCTTAGATCCGAATTAAGGGAGGTAAGCAGAAAATGCTCCCTGGAATAAGGCCTAGTGTAGAAAGGCCTGAGAAAAAATGCTAGAGGGATGGAGATGGAATAATTTTCTCCATGAGATGAGAGGGGAAAGCTGTTTCTGTGTTTTTTAGCAAAGTGAGCTTGGCCTCTTAACTACTATTCCTCCGTGCCAGCATGTGTATTTCATTCACTTTTCTTTTGTTGTAAGAGATAAGTGTTGGGAAATAATTTGACCTGGGCCGCATCCCCACGACGTCGTTATCTCGAATTCAAAATGTTTTG
>MTQE01002781.1:3113608-3133242 GCA_014337955.1 Aspidoscelis marmoratus | reverse complement strand
CTGAATTTGGCCACATTCATACAAATTTTGAATGTTACGAATATCTGTGCGCATCCCTATTAGTGTTATCTCCCTGTCAGTCAGCATGTCATTATGAAGTATTTTTTGACTAGGAATAATCTTGTATAACTTATATCATAGGCCATCCTCCCAAACTGTATCTTATTTATTTATTTATATTTATATCTTAAACCCCAGTCAGGTATATAAGGGCTACTATAGTTTTCAAGGCCCATTTGACTCCTATGTGAATATAGCTTGTTAACCCGAGGATCTTCTAGAGATAACACAAGAGCTGGCAATCAGCATGAGAAATAATTTGGATTGCTTCATTTTCAGGCTGGTGGCGCAAACGGTGGTGGTGGTGGTGGTGGTGGAGTGAGTAATTTTGAATTATTTTGGAAAAGTCTGAAATTTTATGCAGTGAAAAGCTAGTATGACAGCAAGCAAAAGCAGCCACTGTCCAGTGTGCATGAACAGTGATAAATATCGGGCCCTTGGTTGGTCTTATCCAGGCAAGCCACTCATTGGCTGCCATGGACTGTAGCCCAAGAGGAGTTGATCTCAATGGATAACAACGGAAGGGCTTCCCCATGACATACACCACTTCATGTGTTTCGTTTAATATCCCCATGACCTTGACAACTTGACCCACAGTTTTGTTCAAAACAATAATCTGAAATGGGTCAAATCAAAGGAAGCTTTCCTAGTGCCATAGGGACTCCCAACAAAGTGCATGCTTTGGTTTGCAGTGGTATCTTTGTGTGTGTGTGTGTTTGCCAGCCTTTCCTGTGTAGAATTGTCCATTAGAAAGAAGAATGTTCATACAGGGTGAGGCCAAATCTAAAGTAGGCCTGCTTCTACTTCTGTGGGTTTGTTGTGTTTCACATAGAATGCTTCAGATACGGAAGAGTGCAACTGCGCTGGAAGCAGGACATCTGCAGTTCAGACAGTTGTTGTGGGACAGCCACCTCACCCATACCACTCCTGTGATGGCCCTGAAGGCAATTAAATATAATTCCTCAGAGCCTTAGGGGGACCAATAATGGAGAAGTGTTGGAAGCTGATTATCTATTTATTCATTCATACATTTGTTTGTTTGTTTAAGAACTGCAGATATACCTTATGCTTCCTGGTTTCAGGAAAGCCTAGGGGAGTATTTTCTAGAGATAACACAAGAGTTAAATAATTTGGATTGCTTCATTTTCAGGGCGGCGTCTTGGTTGGAGGTCCTGGTGGTGGAGTGAGTAAATTTTAAGTAATTCTTTGGAAAAGTCTACAATTTTATGCAGCGAAAAAAATTGTGTGACAGCAAGCAGCATTGCCTGCTGTCCAGTGTGCATCAGCAGTGCTGAATGTCAGGCCCCTAGTTGGTCCTGTCCTGACAGCTGATACTACTTATAGTAAGAACATAAGAACATAAGAGAAGCCCTGCTGGATCAGGCCACAGCCCATCTAGTCCAGCATCCAGTCGCACACAGTGGCCCACCTAATGTTCATGGGCATCTCAAGCAGAGACGAGGGCAACCCTTTTTCTGCTCTTGAATCCCAGCAAATGGCCTTAGAAGCACCCCAGTCCCCCCCCCCCAGCCTGAAAGATGCACCTAGGCATTCATTCTAGTAGCGATTGATACATCTGTCGTCCATAAATTTGTCTAACCCTACCTTAAAGCCATCTAGACTGGTAGCTGTCACCAACACATGAATGGTTCCCCACGGAAGATCTTCCTCATGATATTCCTTTCAAATCCAAATAGCTCTGATAAATTGTTCTTCAGTCCCATTGAAGACAAACCTCAGAAATGGGTCAGATCGAAGGATGGCTGATGCCATATGGACTCCAAATAGAATGCTTCAGAGAAAGAACAGTCCAATTGCTTTGGAAGAAGGGAGTTCATTCATTCATTCATTCATTCATTCATTCATTCATTCATATTAGAACTTATACTATAAAACCCCTGGTTTCAGAAAGATCTGGGAGGGGGGAGGGTAACCCAGGAATCTTCTAGAGATAACACAGGAATTGGCAATCAGCATGAGAAATAATTTGGATTCCTTCATTTTCAGGGAGGTGGCCGGCTTGTTTCATCTAGTGATGTGAGTAATTTTTAATTTATTATTTTGGAAAAGTCTGTAATTGTGTGCAGTGAAAAAGAGTGTGGCAGCAAGCAGAAGTGGTCACTGTCCATTGTGCATGAGCAGTGATGAATGTCTGTGCCCTGCTTGGTTCTGTCCTGGCAAGCCACACATAGAAGCTCAGGGTGAGGTGACAAGAATTGATGCCAATGGAAATTCTTTTGTTCAGTATGTGTGAGTTCATGAGTTTCATTTGAAATGCCCATGGCCCTAACAAACTGGCTTTTGGTTCCATTCAAGACAAACATCTGAAATGGGATGTGCATGAATATTCGTAACATTAGTTATTTGTATGAATGTTCATGAATTCAGACATTCATATGCGAACTGAATATTAGAACATGTGTACATTAACCTTTGTATGAATATGAATGTTTCGGACATTTGTACAAATAGTTCGGACATTTGTTAAAGTGGGGAGGTGGGAAAGTGGTTGCTAGTCACTTTAGCAGATCCATATTACATTCAACATAGATCGAGATCATTAAGTTCCCTCATGTTCTGTCTTACAAATGGAGAAGTGCCTGATCAGGAGGAGAAGAGAGAACTTCCAAGATGCCTTCTACTCTTGTTGTTGGTACATGGCCAAAGTTGCTAGCCCAAGATCATCCATACAGCTTTCGTGGCTGGTGGAGATTTAAACCAGGATTTCCTAGGTCATAGCCTGACCTTCTAGCCCCCACACGACAGCTCTCCTGGTTTTTGACAAGCATGACACTCAGCATTCACACTTATGGGTGATTGGACTGATTCTCTCTTTCTGCACGTACCTCCAGTAGATTTGTATCAGTGTATCAGGAGAAAAATGAGGAGGAAGGAAATGGTACTGTTATTCCCACGTGAGGCCAGAAGCCAAACTCCTCTGCATTTGGTGGGGGCCAGAAGGAGTTGGCAAAAAAGCCACTACTGAAAAAGGAAGGATGGTCCTCTCATGGGAGGTAGACATCTTCGCCAGTGTGTATAGAACAGCCTGGACTACTGTTCCAGATCACAGAATGTTGTGGTCTGATCAGTGCTGACTCCTGTTAATAGGAATGTGCATGGATTTTTTCTGTATTCAATTTTTATCGAAACGAATGTAAGAAAATTCAAATAAATCCTTTTGAACTGGTAAGATACAAATCAATACAAATGTTAGATAAGAATCACATTTTAATCGCATACGAATCCCATATGAATCCATAATTAAGTTTCGTATGAATGGATTGAAAAAACTGATCCGAATTCAAATGTCAATCGTTGAATGTGCCAACATTTAGTTCAGATTGACATGTCCAAATCTGGGTGAATTATGAAAGTTACAAATATTTGCGCACATCCCTAATTGACAGTAAAGCTCCTGATTCCTTACACCATGCGTCCTTGAAGTTCACATGAGTACCAAGCTGCCCCCTTGACTGATTCTTGACTGACCCTCTTGTTTTGACTCATGTCTGGTTGAGGCTTAGATTTCTTGTGTTGGCATACAACATTGATGACTGCATTTCCTCATGCAAATGTGGTAATTAATTAACTGTGTTATTATAATCTTTTCCTGATAGTTGCATCGGAGGAAAAGATCTCCAGTAAGTATCTGAATTCTTGCTGGTTTTTTCCTGTTGTGGTGTTTGTTGAATCAGGTTGTTCTTAACTTGTGTCTTGAAGGGAAATAATTTCCTTTTTCAGAATGGTGGACAAGGGATTAGGATGGTGGGAGATAGGATGAGCAAGGCTGAGGAGAGTGAGGGGAACAGAATACTCTACATCCACATATACACACAGAGTTTGAAGCCCCTCATGAAGCCATCTTGCATTTTAACAGGTGTGGGTCCCATGACTATAGACAGTTAAGTCATGGGGTTCATTGTCCAGTAAATAGATGATGGTTTAAGAAAATCAATTTATGAACACAAATAAAAGCCTCCAGTGCAATCCTAAACATAAGCTCTTTTGACTGGGTGTGTAGTGTGTTTGTGTGTGGATAGTAGGGATCTGATATTGCTGGAGATTTGTGGGAAAACCACCCAGTGGGACCATGATACATAATTGCTTCCCTAGGCTGCCTGTAATTTACAACATCCTTGGCCATCCCAGTTGTCACACCAGTGGGCCATGTTAGCATTGGAGAAAAGGCAGGGATGAAATCTGACCCATATAGAGCCAGGTCAGGCTAAGGCTGACGTATAGTAAAGCTGTAGTACTGCACCAGCTTTAGAGCTGGAGCAGGCATATGAAAGAAGGCTTTCATTGGGCTGAGCATCATCATTAATCAAGTCAAGTGGGATTGAGTTAGGATACTGGCCTTAAACTGGAGGAAACATCCTTTACCATATTAATAGAGCACTATTGATCACTCCTTTGCCACTAATCACATGAATGAACATAACATGATAGTTTCAAATGATGAACAAGAATTAATTGTACTGTTTGTTATTTCAGATTGTTGCTTTCAAAGTGAGTATATCTTATTATTTTCTATGGAGTATCCTTTATGCTGAGAAACTTAAGATTGGAGAAGAGGTCCAAACTTAAGCTCCTTAAGAGGTTCAAGTTCTTCAGTAGCTTCCACAGGGGATATATAATGTGAACCTAAGAGGGGTAGAAGGAAGATAGTGGTTTTGGTTGCTTGTGGTAGTTGCAAAAGAGAAGAGGTCGTAGACAGAAAGTCCTCTACACCATGCACTCCCTCTAAACTCTGTTTGAATATTCAGGAACTTTTGGGTCTGGACCTGCATCCAGAATATCTATGCTTTATTCAGAATATCGAAATACAGTGGAATAAGTAAGCAACATCTGGATGCAGCCTAAGCCTTGGAAAAAATAAGCTTTCAAAACTTCTGACAACATAAGGCAAGTCATAGTAAGGGGAGGGAGTATCATGGCCTTTCTGCACTTACCCGTGGGTTACTCTAGAAGGTAGGCTACAGGTCTCCCATCAGCATTCAAGTCCAGCCCAATAGAAGCCATGGTCTCTGGTAGTATGCTCTGTCCACAAAGGAAGATATGTGAACAAGACCAGTGGGCCCATGCTTTGGCCTGCTTGTCAACCAGATTAAATAGAATTACCAGCAGATCACTTGGCCCTCGTCCAGAATACAGAGGTTCTGCAGAAGGCATGGCCTCTGTGGTCAGGTCTTCCAGGGAACTCATTTTGGATTCCTTGGTAGTTCTGAGTTTAGAAATTTTTGTGCTAGTCCTTCAGAGCCTTCAGAAGCTGGGCTCAAAAACCCACTGAAACTCCAGGGCTGGGGTTGGGTTCAACTGGTGCAGTTATGCAGATAGTGCTGTTCCAGCCCATGCTGGACCGTGATCTGTCGGTCTTGCAGGTTGAAGCCCAGTCATCCATATCTTAGTCTTGCAGTGTAATAAAAGCCCTTAGGTAGTAGATGTAATAGGTGTTATGGAGCTAAGTAATTTACAATGGTTTCAAATGGCTTCCTTTTTCTTGCCCCACTCTAGGGATGTGCACAAATATCTGAAACAGGACGCTTACGTCGACTTTCGTATCTTCAAATACGAATTGAATATTCATACAAATAGATACGAATGTATTCAATTTGAATCAAATGCGAATACATCCAAATTTTAAACATTCAAATCAATTCAAATCTTCAGATATTTGAATTGAATCGAATGCAAAAAATTGCATTCATGTATACCCTTTACATGGACAATTTTTTTTTGGTTGGATTTGTATCAAATCAAATGCAAGAAAAGTTGTATCCATTTGAATAGATCCCCTTCAAATGTAGTAGGATTCAAATTTGATAACAAATGTTCGATATGAATTGGATAAAAATCCCCTACCTATCTACCTATCTAAATGTGTCAAATCTACTCTGAATCCACCTTGAATGTACTCTCAATCCACTTCAAATGTACTCTGGATCCATTGCAGATGTGACTGACACAGCTGCTTTCCTTCCTCCCCAGGTTCACAAATGTAATTGAAGCTTTTTACGAATGTATTGAAACATTAGACCCGAGTTCGAATGTCAATCTTCAAATGTGCCAACATTCCATTCGAATTCAAATGTCTGAATTCAGACAAATTTGTACAAATTTCAAATGTTATGAATATTCATGCACATCCCTAATGTACATACAGTGGCATCTCTCATATATATAATGAGAGATACCATTGCACCTTAACCTTTCTGGTTTCAGAAAGTTCAAGGCGTGGTGGTGAGGAGGCAGAATATTCCAGGAATCTTCTAGTGATAACATAAGAACTGACAGTCATCATGAGAAATAATTTGGATTGTTTCATTTTCAGAACTTGGCTACTGGCCTGGTGAGTAATTTTAATTAATTCCTATGGAAATATTCATAAAAGTAGTGAGCGAACACATAGACATGTTTCCTGCCCTGTGTGCATCAGCAGTGATGGATGTCTAGCTGCACATTGGCCACCACATTTTGTCTTTTCAAGGGTTTCCTCAAATCATCAAAACTGGGCAGCAGAGAGCTATCTGACAGCTCTACAAGTGTGCTAAGTGCCTCCTGTCCCCTCACTCATCTACCTGTAAATCAGCTCCATCCACTTCCAGAAGGGGCTCTATTTGGATGGAGCCCCTTCAGATTGGGAGGTGCAAAATGACATTCATATTCACAAATACTGCCTCTGCCTTAAGATCAGGAGGTGAGGACCTCCTGGTTGTCCCACCACCTTCTGTAGTGAGTCAGATGGGCACCTGGGAATGGTCTTTTTCGGTAATGGTCCCCATGTTATGGAAGTCTCCCCCTCGAGGTGCATCACACCCCTTCGCTGTATATATTCAGGAAGGCAGTGAAGATGCACCTCTTTGCACTGGCCTTTGGCTAAGGTGATTATAATTCTCTCTCACACACACACACACACATACTGTAGATACTTTTATTTTAAGATTTGGGATTTCTTTCTTTTTTAAAAAACGTGTTGAATCTTTTCAGGTGTTTTTATGCATTTTATTGTTTTAATATGTACTGATTGTAAGTTGCTGTTTTAAAGGTTGTCACCCGCCCTGAGACCTTTGGGTATAGGGCGGGATATAAATATAAATAAATAAATAAATCCGATTGGATATTTCAAATTGGTGGACGTTAGCATTAAATCAACAATCTCAGTTTGTTTGTTTGTTTAGTGTCCAAATATTCGTTTGTGGCAAATTTGTCTGCTGCTTGTGAAATTAAACAAATGAAAAAGGACTTTTTCAATAAGAAACAAGTTGCAAAAAGTTTGCAAAAATGTTCAAAAACAAATGCAATGTTACAATTCGACAACACAACAAATTTTTGGATTTTTGATTAAATAGTGAAATGAATGTGTTTATATTGGGGGGGGGAACATTCCTAGTGTAAGAACATAATGCATATCAATGTATCAAATTCTTTCTGTCTTAGTTGTGGTCCAAATTCTTCTTTTTCTCAGTTTGATGGTCCAGTTATGCTCTTATGGGTCTGGAACAGCTTTTGTCCAGTAATAGGCAGATTCCTTCCTTGCCTTTTAGAGCCCTCTTAAGGAATGTATTTGGTTATTTTATTTTGTGATTAAATGCTTCATTGAAATGTGTTTTATTGCCATCATGGTTTTATGCTCATTTATTATTCACCAGTTTAAGATCTTGGTGACAAGATGGTAGGTAAATTCTGAATAAGGAACCATTTCAATGGCATCGTTTCATGTACCAGTAAAGTGGTTCTACTTCCTAACCATGATGATGGCACTGGTGCACACGCATTCATGCTGGTACTCCACATGGAGCTTCTGCACCATTTTGTGGCCTAGTTTAGCATCTGCAAGAGTGCTGGTAGGACTTTTTAAAAGGTCTACCAGCATATCAAACTATGTGGCCATTTTCAATATCTACTCTGCTACAGGGCGCTGTCCAATGTGGATGGTTTGTACTAGCAGTGAATGGAGCCTTTCTTAGACTGTACCTCCATGAGGAAAGGAGTCCTCTAGACCTTTGGCAGGAATAATAAAGTCCAGAATAAAAGGCATGTTCACCGAAAGGCACTGAAATACATTTTGTTGGAAAACAGTCATATTCTTCTGTCAGTGGAGCAGTGAAACTAATTCATAATTCATGAATTGTTTCCTCTCTTTAATGAAGTGTTTTCCACATGCACACACGTTTATTGGATTTTTAAGAAACCTGAATCACACTGCAAATTTATCGTTGGTCTAATGCACTGCCTACATGTGACACTTTTGGATGTATTCCCAGCTGCCAGCCACAAGTGTTCGTTATTTTCCCAAGAAACAATCATCTTCTGTTTATTCTCTTCTGTTTAGCAACAGGTGCAAAAGATTCTATAAAAGAGACTTAACTTATTCCTCACTTATTGTTTTTTAAATCCAGCTAGGAGGAAAGAAAAAGTGAAGAGCAGTAAGTATGAGAGCCTCTGTTTTATTTGGCCAGGCGTTTTAATTTAGTGACAACTGATGGACTGTGGTTTACAAACCTCTGCCCATTCCACACTAGCACTTACTCCAGGATAGATCTCAGAATAGGGGCTTGCTGTCCACACACTAGTGCAGACTATGGCAGGCCACGCCCAGGATTAGTAGGGAAAAATGGGACTATGACAGTTGGTATCATTAGGCCAGTTTGCACTTGGCCTTGTAGTTTGCAATAGATTAACATCTGGGCAGATGCATCTGCACTTGCAGGAGGCGTTTACACACTAGAAACACCCCCTGCCTGGCCAGATGTTAACCTATTGCAAACTGGTGGTGGTGCATGAAATTGTGCACCACATGGCAAACTAACATTACCTAGAAGCTTACCTGTCCCTCCCACACCATGGCCATTTGCACCATTTCCAGTGTGAGGGGTCATCTGAGGTACCATGCAAGGGCATTGGTGCAACTGTGCACCTTCCTAGTGCAACTGCCCATGCGCAGAGCATCATTGTCACCATGATGATGGCACTGGTGCACACACATTCATGCTGTTACTCCGATTGAGATGGAAGTGCCTGTGAGAGATCAGACATGTGCCCTGATGGAGGTAAGTTTCTAGACAGATGAAGGTTAGCCTAGCACAGTGATGGCCAACCAATGACACATGTGTCACGGGTGACACGTCAAGCCCTTTTGGGTGACACACCTGGTCACCCTGGCACCTGGGCGTGTAGTGCTTGTTTGTTCTTGAAGTGTACGAAATACCAACTGTCAACTGAAGATTTAGCAAACGTAAAGAATTATTTGTTTTTGCTTTTAATAAAATACATATATCAAAAATATAACATTTTTACTAGAGCTACAAATATCACAAAATTATGGATATTTCTAGATGTGACACAGCACCCGAGTTAAGCTAGGTTTTCTTGCAAATTTTGACACACCGAGCTCAAAAGGTTTGCCATCACTGGCCAAGCATGTGCTAGCATTCCCAAATACGAATGCTAGTACACATTAGTCTGTTCCGCACTTTTCCTGTCCAATAGATAGGAAGCTAAGTTCAGAAACGCCCATTGTGTTTAGCACAGTGGTTTTCAACCTGTGGCTCGGGACTCTTTTGGGTGTCAATCTACTCTTTCATGGGAGTCGTTATGACATAGTAATGAAAATAATTTTATGGTTGGGGGTCACCACAACCTGAGGAACTGTATTAAAGGGTTGTGGCATTGGGAAGGTAGATGTCAAATCTGCTCTGAATCCATTTTGAATCTGCTCTCAGTTCACTTCAGTTCCACTCTGATTTCCACTTTGGCCCCACTGCAGATGTTACTGGGCAACCACTTTCCCACCATTCCACGTTCACAAATGTAATGAAGCTTCATATGACTGTATAGAAGCACTCAATTTGCATTCAGATGTCAGTCTTCAAATGTACCAACATTCAATTCAAACTCGAATGTTCAGATTTGAACAAATTTGAACGAAATTTGAATGTGATGAATATTCATGCACATCCCTACTGTACAGAACAAAAAAAGTGCTCTACATCTATACCAATCACTGGCTAGTACATGCCAGCCTGGCTCCATTCACACCTCTTCCGAGTGAACGGGCCATGGGGTGCGGTGATGCAGCCACGGTTGCAGGTGGCATCACCCAATCACCATGGCATTGGTGCCTGCCATGCTGAGGCAGTTGGATGCACCTGGCATCCCAAAGTGAGGATGCTCTGTGGATCCAAGACCATCACACCTAATAAAGGTGGGGAAAAGGCTTTAGTTGATTTTTCTAATGTGCAATGACTGTTCTTTGTTTTGTTTTAGAAGCTCCTTCATGTTTCTTTAGTTTTATTTGTCCCTGATATATAACAATAAGTGTGAAGTTTTGAAGAGATGAATTGAAATATTTCTGAGCTTTGTTGAATTCCAGTTTAAGCTTGCACAGATCTGCCTGAAAATATTTATCTATGTATTTGATAGATCAAGGTTATGTTCACAGTTAGAATTGAATTTTCAAGAATTTTAAAACAAATTTAATGATCTTAGCATCCACATTAGCCTCTGAATTTTTACGTGTTCAATTTAATTCTGTTGCATAAAATTGCTTTCTTTCCTTCTTTTTAATGATCATTTATAACGCGACACCATGAAGATCTCACACCATGTTGAGTGAAAGCTTCCTGCTCTCATGTATTCCACACTTCTGTCCCCTGACTTGTCTAATGAAGATACAAAATATGTACTTGCTAATACAATCTAGATTAATTTTGCAATGCTATTTTGCTGCACATTGCAAGAATAAACCTGTAGCTATGAGAAACAAACTTCTTGTTGCTTATCATTATTGTTGTTAGCCTACAGTAAGTCTTTTCAAAACATGGGTGGTACAAAATCAACTTTCATTTTCCTTTTTAAAAGAATTTTTTGTAGGAATGGGCAGGAAGGACAGATCTAACATTTTTATGGGAGTTAAATTTCACAGGAGTTTTACCTGCACAAGTCAAGGCTATTCTCCATCTCCATCTAGTTCTATGGCTTGTACTTAGCCAGCCTGTTCCTCAGTTATTGGACAAATTGGAAAAGAGTGCATGAAAGCAAAAATCCAACAGTTTTTCAGACAACAGAGACTCAGCTGTTATTTCTTGCAGAACCTCTTCAAAGGCAGAAGGCACAGCAGCACATACAGATGTGCATGCCCCCCCCCAGTTCACTTCTCATTGAAGCAAATGGGATGGAACTTTGTGTTTGTGTGGATGGAGCCACTTTGAATGTGCTACGCTTCAAATTTGCTTTGAATCCACCCTGCCTCCGCCAGTCAATGCCTCTAAATCTGCTCTGAAGCTTTCAGTGAAAGCACAAACCTTTTCCTTTGCATGCAAAGCTCAGCCTTTAACATAGCCAGTATTCAGTTTTAGTGCAGCATTTCAAACATTTTTCATCCGTCCCTAGCTTTGGCTACTTTGATGAAGAATTCAGCATCAGCAGCTGTTGGACTTCTTGACCTGAAGTTGTCACATGGCCTCCAGGGCTAACTGCCACCACCATCTCTTTTTCCTATTAATTTTCTTAAAACCTTTTGGGAGCCATCTTGCAAAAGCAAATTCCATGGGACAGGCAAACTGGGAAGGGATGTTCCCATTCATTTGTTATGATTCCTCCAAGATTCACTGGGAGGTATCCGCTGGTTTTAACATCTAAGAAAAGGAGAAGAACTTCCCCTGGTCCACAGTGTCCATATATATATATAATTTATATATGTCTATCATGACCTCTTGCACAAGCCCCTTGTTTAAACCCAAAAGCCCAAAATGGTGGCTCAAGGATCCAAAATGGCCGGTGTGGGAATGGAGGTTTTATTTCCTTTCTCCTTAACTCACAAGAAAGTGAAAAACATTGTTCTCCTCCAATTCCCATTGTCATTTTCCTGTGATTATTTTGAGTCTTCATGTTCACATACAAGGAAGAAGAAAAGAAAGGGTGATTCCTTAATCAGGGCTGCTCGGATTGAGGAAGCAGGGCAGATTCAGGAGGTTTATTGGGTGGATTAGAAAGTGATCAACTCCTTGTGACGCTTGATTTTTCCCTTTACCTGCCAATAGTCATGGCACCTAAACACCTTTCAGGCTGCCCCTTCACTTCTCAAGACCCCATGGTCGCAGAATTGATACCAAGAGTGCAATCTAGCTCATAGCAGTGACAAACCTATTCCATGTAAACCCAGAGCAAGTTGAGCTTTCACACAACTGGAATTGAATTTTATTTTCAGGAAACTATTTCTCCTCCTCCAGAGCATCAGAATACTTCATGAGTGAAGCCAAAATGAAATCACATGATTTAACCACCACCGCTACCACCACCATTATTCAGCTCCCTTTAGGTTGCATCACCTTTTGTTCTTGATTATTTTTTTTTAACAAAAAAGTGTCAATTTTGCAGGCAGGTAGACAAGTCTGGTGCCTTTCTGGCTAAAAGGGTAAAGTTTGCAGTGACCAGAGGAACTTCTAAACAGTTTCTTGCTCCAGGGATGTAAGCGATTCCAAATATCCTGGAAACGAAACAAAGAACTTGATAATGCCTTGCTGTACTGGGCTGGTAGTCTTTCTGGTCTGACACCCTGCTTTCACAATGGCAACCAGGATGTATGGATCCCTGCAGAACTGGACAAAGACTTTGGACCTTTCTGCACTGACCTTAGATCAGAATTAGGGGTGTGCACGAATGCAATTTTTGGCATTTGATTTGATTCAAATTGAACATCTAAAAATTCAAATCAATTTGAATGTTTAAAATACAAATTATTCACATTTACATTCGATTTGTCATATCCGTATGAATATTCTATTTGTATTTGAAGATACGAATGTTAACAACATTTGTATGTGTCTATACGCATCTATACACATCCATATGCATTCATACACATCCCATTTTTATCCAGTATGCATCCTGTTTTCATCCCGTGCAAATCCGCACAAACTTGTGAGGATACAAATAAGATGATACTGATACATATGTCTGCATGCTGGTGGGGACTAGAGATGATTTGCCCTCCTGCTGGTACATTCTTTGCATCAGATGAGGTGTTAGGCCCAGGGGGCTCCTGATCTCGATTGCATCTAGATCTATCTCATGGCAGCTAAGATCAGGAACTGTGGCCAGCATTTGCATGCTGAGTGCACAAGCACATTGGCACCTCAGATGACCCCAAACGTGATTGTGCATGCATGGAGCAACATTGTCCCCATGACAACAGTGCCGGCGCACGTGCAGTCGCACTGCAACCAAAATGGCAGCACCCTGGCAGGGTTCAGACATGTGACCAGATGGAAGTGAGTGTCTGGGCTCATGGTGGCTAGGCTACCATGTACCTAGCATTCCCTAGTGTGAATGCTAGTACATGTTAGTCTCTTATTTACTCTTCCCATCCAGCAAACAGGAAGCCAAGTGCACAAATATCCGTAGTCATTTTCTTTCCACCTTAACAAACACAAATAGGAACTTTCTGACTTAGATAATACCATAAGAAAGCAACAAGTCACTTTGCTGGCTTGCTCTCTCACTCTGAAAGTGGATTGAAGCTAGATTAAAACGTAAGTGTAGAGGGTCCCAAAGACTGATGGGCCATTTTGAGGAAGTTGTCATCAGACTGAGTGGAAATCAACCTCTAAAGGACTTACCATTTGTTCATCTGGTTTCTCCACCTGCGGGGGAAAGCATATGAATTAGCTCATCCTGTCTGTGGTCACACCTTCATGGCCTCTCATCCAGTGCTGTCTCTCACTCCCAAAGTGACAAGTGAAAAGATCAGTGCTATCCCTGATGATTACTTACCTTTTTTCTTTTTCAACCTGTTTTGACGCTGGAAAAAAAATATCAATAATTATTATTTGCCTTAAAGTGAGTGGGGAAGAAAACTGAAAATCTTTGGTTTCCTATTTACATTTACTTCCTACCCTATTCTCTGGGGTCTCAGAGTGGGTTACAAGAAAGGAAATCCCTTATCCTGGGGCATGTTCACACTTGGCCTTTTTCTGGAGTATATCTCAGGATAGGAGTTTGTGGTCTGCACGCTAATGCAGACTCTGGCAGGCCTCACCTGGAGCGTGTGGACAGCAGACCCAGATTTTGGGATATATTGTAGATTGTAAGCCTGAGGGCAGGGACCTGTCTAAGATTAATATAATATTGTAACCCGCCCTGAGACCCTCGGGTATAGGGCAGGATAGAAATACAAACAAAAAACAAACAAACAAACAAACAAACAAATAAAACCAAGTGTGAATAGGCCTCTGGTCTGTGGAGGGGTTTTATTTGCACTTACGGGGTTGGGATGGCCCTACATGGTCTGGGATGCTCCATACACGTGATGTGGTGCCACCCTCATCCCAAGGAGCCCTGGAGCATGAGAGGCCATGCCAATCTTCCATAGTAAAAACTTTCAGGTAGAAACACCGCCAAGGACTGTGGCTGCACATTCATGTACTATGTTGCAATCACCATAGAAACAGTCGGGCATATGGGGGAAGCTAACATGGTCATTGCTATGGTGAGTCAAGTGGTCTGGGACAAACCACCCACATCTCAAGTGGCCATGGGTAAGTTGGAGAAGTGGCCTAGGAGGAAAGACCTGAAGGGAATCCAGTGTCAAAGCAGGTGAAGATACCTCTTTTCTAGAGGTGTGCCAAATTGGTTCAGGATCAGACCGGCTTGAATCCAACAAGGATGTTTGAAAACCAAGTTTGAATTCAAACTGAACAAAGCGGTCTTCTGACAAACCCAGAAAGTGCACTTTCAATTTGAGTTTGGAGCTGGGATGGGAAAGGAAGTGTGAAAACGCCCCAATTCTGGGCATACCAATTTAAAAAAGACATTGCTAGAGCAAGTTCAATAGAAGGCTACCAAAATGGTTAGTGGTGTGAACCATGTCCTATGAGGAAATGTTCAAGGGTCTAGGAATGCTTAGCCTACAGAGGACTGAGAGGAGACATAGTTATCTTCAAGTATTTGTAGGGCTGTCACTAGCGGGTTGCACAAACTTTTTTCTGTATTTGATTTATATTGAATTGCATGCAAGGAAATTTGCATTTGTTTGAATAGATCCCTTCCAAATGGGATAGGATTCGTATTCAATACAAATGTTCAATCTCATACAAATCCCATACGAAGCTTCGTGTGAATGTATCAAAACATTCAAATTTGAATGTCAATCTTTGAATGTGCCAACATTCTATTTGAACGTGAATGTCCAAATTTGGCTGAATTCATAAGCATTTTGAATGTTATGGATATTCTTGCATATCCCCAGCTGTCACAGTGCAGAGGGATCATCCCTGTTCTCACTTAGACAAGATGGAAGGACTAGAAACAATGATATGAAGCTTTAAGGGAGTCAATTCAGATTAGATATTAGAAAAAACAGACAGTAAGAGTGACCAGTCAATGGAAAAGGTTGCCACAGGAGGTAGTGAGCTCTCCTTTACTGGAGATCTTCAAGCAGAGGCTGGACCTACATCTGTCTGGGATAGTTTAAGGAATTGTGCATTGAGCAGAGGATTGGACTCAATGATCCTGGAGGCCCCTTCCAACTCTATGATTCTATGATTAAGAACGTCTTACCTTTCTTTCTCCCTTTTTCCCCTATAGGAACAAGGAAAAAATTATTTAGGGATATTTTCTCGTAGAGAATCAAACAGCACGACTGAGTCAGAAAGAGCAGAAAAAGACAAAAGTGTGTGGCTCATGGACCCTTCTTACCTTCTTGTTCCTTTTTGCACCCTACGAGAAAAAGAAAAACCCATTAGCCAGGAGTATTTTGTTCATTTAGAGAACAGGTTTGTAGGAGAGGATTGATGGGCACAACAGGAACATAGCGCCTATCTGACCCATAAGAAAGGGTCCCTTCCCCTCCTAGGATGCTCCATCCACACAGGACACAGCAGAGACCAGGTTCTCATACCCCAACTGGATTTTCTCACTCAGTTGAGAAGTTTGCATACAGTCTGCTAAACAATAAGGGGAAATTTGGCAGATAAAGAATGGAAATTAATGGAAATGGAAATCAATTAATCCCCCAGTCTAGAGAGAATATGGTGTGCAAGAGTTGTTGGCCCAGATTGGGCAGTCCAACCAAGACCAAAGCAAGAACCTGCAAAACAGCACCACAAACTGCTCCATGGTGCAGCACCACCAAACTGCTCCTATTCAAACTTAGGCCTCTGGTATGCAATCAGGACAGCTCTGGTACAGGTCATTTCCATTTTGAGAAGGCCATTTCCATCCAGAAGCATTCCGGCCTGTACCAGAGCTGTCCTAATTGCATCCAAGGTGTGAAGCATGAAATTGGTTGACCTGCATGTATAATATGTGCTCCGTATCTGTCCCAGGACTCCTGGCTGCCACTATTGGCTGCTGCCTCCCACATCCCACACTCTGTGGTGTGCCGGCTGGCAGTCCTATGCCAGGGGTGGGATTGAACTGGCTAGGCGGTGTGTTGGGATGTTGTGTCCCGCCACCACCTGGATCAGATCCTCAGCAGTCAGCAGGGACCTGCCCAGTGGCTGCCATCGCCCAGGTGTGTGTGCGGCCTCCTGCCCCCCCCCCACACCTTACTGACCCGTCTGGTCTGCCTGTCTGGCCTGAATAGGTCCTTGGGCTGCCTAGAGTGACTGGTTCTATGCAGGCATGCACTACAGTATCACCCCCACGCTGAGTGTCTGCTCTCTGGTGCTCTGCACTGGTGTGCACCTGGGCAGAACACTGGAGATTGGCTGGCAGTTCAGCATGGGATGCTGCAGCAGAATGCATGGAATCAGCCGCAAAAGGCCACGAGGGGACTCATCCAGCCCGGACAGGTGGACCAGACAGGTCAGTGTGGCGCGGAACAGAATGGGAGGGCAGCAGGCCCCTGCACAAAATATGTTTTGAAATAAAAAGTTATGCTTTCTTACTGCATTGGTGGATTGCGGTTTTCTACCACTACCGCCATTTCCCAGAAGTGATGGCAGCATTTTCTGCAAGAGAAGGAAGAGCAGCAAAGGGTTATGAGATGTGCTCCGTTATTGTAGAATCTGATGATGAAACCAATAGAATAATTTCTTACCAAGAGGCCACCAGCACCACCTCCTCCTCCGCTCAGTCCTCCCATTAATGAACTCTGCAGGGAGAAGGGCAGTCAGTGTTATTGTTCAGCAGTACACTGTGTAGAGTGAGTTGCTAAAGGTGGACTGCACCCTATTAGCACTTTATTAGCTATGGAGTAGGGATGTGCACAAATATAACATTTGATATTCAGACAAGTTCAGACATTCATATAGAAATCAAATGTTATGACATTTGTGCGTTGACATTCGTATTCATACAACTGCTTCGGAAAATTTGTGAACCGGGGAGGTGGGAAAGCAGCTGAGTCAGTCACAACTGCAACGGGTCCAGAGTTTATTTGACAACCCCACCACATTTGAAGGGGATCTATTTGAAGGAATACAAATTTTCTTACATTCGATACAGTGGAATGGAATGCAAAAAAATACATTTGTGCACATCTCTACTATGGAGACAAGAAAGTCATCTTCTTCACTTGTTGCACTTCCTTCCTTTCTTTGTCTTCGTTGTTGGATCAAGGCACCCTCTGTGACAATTAATTAAATTGCAAGCGTCAAGATTTGCAATTGCAAATGGCAGGCCACTCATAATTTTATCAGGCCATGTGAAATCATGATGGACTATGTGGTGACTTCATTGCATTGCCCACCATGGGAATGGGTGGCCCTATTCTCCCAGTCTCTGCACTTTGCCCAGTAGTTGGCTTCTGGTGTGTTCCCGGATGGATCATCTACACTGGAAGGGGTAAGCTTTAAAGATGTGCATGAATATTCGTATTATTTGTTATTTATATGAATTCGGCCCACTTCTGACATTCAGATTCAAGTAGAATGTTGGCACACTCGAAGGCTGACATCTGAATTTGAATCCAATGCTTCCGAACATTCGTGAACCTGGGAGGTGGGAAAGTGGTTGTGTCAGTCACATCTGCAACGGATCCAGAGTGAGTCTGAAGTGGATTGAGAGTGGATCCAAAGTGGATTCAGGGCAGATTTGATACATATGGGATATGTATGGGATTTCTTGTTTAAAATTTGTATCGAATTCATATGGAACATTCATATTGAATTGAGCCCTAGCACATTTTGTGCTCTACACATGCATTTAATTTAATCAGAGATGGCCTTTCCTCTATGGTGCTAGGTGGGTCAGCTGATGTGTTGTGCAAGCGTGCTGGCACATCAGGTGACCTGGAATGAAAGCACATGTGCACAGCATGTCACAGTTTTCCCTTTGATGGCTCTGGTGCATGTGCACTTGCTTCCAGATGGAATATGGCTGCATCCAGGCATGCATCTGCACTAAGACAGGTGTCCAGGCATGGGGTTGATTGGTTGGTTGGTGTGTACTAGCATTAATGAGTGCAAATGCTCGTATACCTGAGGGCAGGTTCACCATTCCCATCCCCCAGAGAAGCAGTGGGGAGCAAGATGAACTCAAGTGAAGCACACTTGGCTCTTAGTGCTGAATTTTCCACTTAGCAAACTTGATCTCCATATTTTAGAAAGAATTTGAGATGATGGAACTTTATATACCTCTAGAAAGTATATTTTAAAATTAACTTTGCAAAGAATACTAAAAACAAATGCCGTTATATTTCAATTTTCTCCAGATTTCCATTTCTTTCAGTGGCTTCAATATTCTGAATATAATGTGTCTCTTGTTCTTGAGTGGGCCATTGAACTTTTTGCAACAATGCTACAGATCCAAGGGTGTGATTTTTATGGAGAGCTGCCCTGAAAATCCTGACAATTGACTTTAACACTTGAGTAGCACATTGAGGCCCTTTCTGCACTGTTAATGTGGCTCAAGGAGGCTCTGGCCTGGCTGGTCTGGCTCCCTCTGCACTGGATGGAGCTAGATTCAGATTAAAGAGGACCTGCATCCAGATGTAAATCAATTGAATCAGGTCTACAACTGGACCAGGGACCTTGTTCTGGATCATGGGAGGTATGCAAACAGCACACTTCCATAATCCAGAACTACGGGAGAGATGGTGTTTTTCAGCAGCATGCCATAGTGCACTGCTGAAAAGCACACATGCACACATAGGCTCTGAGGCTAGGAACTGTCATTCCTTGGCCTTTGGGAGCATGGGGGGGGGGACTACTCACCCAAGCTTCAAAGCTCCAGGGAGGCATGATCTTGTCTTCAGTGCAGATGGCATTGATCCAACCCACACCTCTGAGTAATCCAGACCAGTGGGCCTCCATATAATCCAGATCCAATCCAGTATGCCTCCCATGGTTTGGAACAAGTCTCTTGCTCTACCTATAGACCTGATTAAATGAGTCTACAACAGATTAGGATTAAGGCCACTTAATCCAGATCTGGCTCTGTCTGTTGCAGACACAGCAGGACTAAAGGGTGGAGGAGCCTAATAACATGCAAATGAGAGGGACATGATCTGGATCTAAAATGAATCCAGAAAAGGCCAATCTTCTCTCTGTAATTTCATCATTTCTCTGATGAAATGATACATCGGCCGCGTCTTCACGGCATGCGTTATTTCAGTTTAAAGAATTCGAAAT